>JAUMJM010000001.1:1800000-2170000 GCA_033558235.1 Neomorphus geoffroyi
TCAGCTCTCACAGAATTTTTCCTGTTTTGAACTATGATTTTCAGATGAATTATTGCTTCCCATAGTGTTTCATGGTAATCTATTCATGTGATGCTGGCTCAAGACACTCCAGAAATAATTTATTCCCAGACATATTAATTTAAGTCAGTTTCTACATTCAACTCACTAAAGCACAGTCTGGGCATGTTCACTGCGAGCTTCTGGAGAAAGAAAGAGTTTCTGGCAGATAGATTTGGACCCTTTCAGTAAGATCGCACTCAAACACATAATATGGATTTCAGATCTGTGGACCTTTGAAGGGTGGAAATGATCAATTTACTTGACAAGATGGAGTCCTGGACCAGGTACACTGCTCCACGTGAGCAGAGGGGCTGTCTCCTGCAACCAAACAGGCATCTGGGTATAGAAATGCAGATGAAAATATTTGGCCAGAAAATACAAAAGTCAATGGAGTTGTAGCCATTTCGCCCGGCAGAGAATTTGTGCCATGGTCATTTTCCAGGAGTCCAAAGTGAAAACTATTCCACAGCAACCCTAAAATAATTACCCTAAGGGTAAATGTGGCCAGAAGAAAAGTGACAATCTTGTTATCCCAGTTCAACTGTAAAGTAGCAAAGTTGTCATTTCATTTCACTGTCATTCCATTTTGCCTGTTTACTAATTCCTTCCTTGAGCACAGCTTTGTTCCATATAGGTTTCTCAGTAGAAAAAATTATTCATGGAAAAAATTTTTGGTTTACTTCCTTTTGTTTCTCTTGGTAATATAAATTTTAACTCTCAAAACATTTCGGATGACATTAAGTGTGTCAGCGTGGTATGTGCGGCTATAACTAAGAGCAATGGGATGAACTGGAGCCAAAGCAAATGTTGGCTGACTGGCAGGAGATGGGCTGCTGCTGAGGGCTGTTAGAGCAAGGTAGGGTTTCCCAAGGGAAGTGATGGAAAAAACATCATTTTGAGACATTTACAGCCAAACTGGACAAAACCTTTGAAAGGACATTTGAGAGGGTGAAAGTTTTCTGCAAGGATGTGAGGGCTGAATGATCTAACAGATCTTTACTTGAGGTGCATGAGCTGTCCTACCTCACAGCTGCCCGGCTGAGCTCACAGAGCCCGATCGCATGCTTCCACATGTGCTGATGTAGCAGGAGGCTGTTGTCAGGGTCGCTCACGCTCTTTGCCAAACAGGGCACTCACTTGGGTTTTGCTTGTGAGCGCTGCTGATTTCGAAGTGTCACTCCAGTTTCCCCCAAATGCCCTCACCTCCTGTGGGCTGGGGAGGCAGAGGGCCCTGGCAGGTACACTGTCGCAGAGCAGGTGAGGTGGGCATCCCCACGCCATACAAAGGATCTGTGATCTTCCTGAAATGAGAGCTGGATTTGAAAGTCCAACTCAAATCACCTATCCCATTCGTCTTCTCCCGCTGTGCCTCCTCCTCCCACTGTGGCTGGACAGGCAGAGTTGGTGGATCCCTAGCTATAAACTTTTTTATGAAGCAGCATATGTGGATCACCACTAGGCTATTGCATTTTAAACAACTTTGCAACTGAAATTATAACAGAGATGAAAGCATTAAGCATACATTGGTAGAGTGGGTCCCAAATAATGAAAAATGCATAAGCCTGGGTCTTTTTTTTTTTCTCCCTCTTCCTTTTAATACAGAGCAGGTAAATTCTTAAATTTCATTTTCTTCTCTGGAGATTTACATACTGGATTCATTTTAAGACAGAAAAGAGAGCTCTTCTTTAGCGGGTGGCTTTTGTGCTGAATGCTGCTATACGATGCTTCCCTCCCACTCACCCCCTAAAAACCCCTCACATTGCTCCCATGTAACAGCAGATAAGCAACCAGCCTCTGAGAGGTAAAAACAACCCCTCCAGAGCCCCAAAGGAAAGGTAACCCCTTTGGAGGGCATTTTGCTCAGCTCCCTGGTTAAAATCGCTCGCAGCAGCCAGCCATGCTGCTGACACAGAGAGCTGGAGCAGGAACAGCTCAGCTACTCAGCACCTGCCAGTGAACACTTGTTTCTGCCAAGAGTAACTTGGTACCAACTTCAATAATATCACAATGCGGTATTTAAATAATTTGACAAGGCTATTTGGATAAATACCAGGAGTTGCTCAAGTCAGTAAGTTTCCTTTGGGGAGACTAAGTTAGGATCTGCATTTTCTCAAAGATAATATTGCCTCATTCCATTGCTGAAAGAATTTTAAAGCACGAGTACATATATACACGTATATAAAATAGTGAGATTTAACATTTTGGAAAATGAAAGGCTGATAATGAAGCCCAGAGCAAGCTCACACGCCCCTTCAGTCGCCAGACTCTGAAGCCATTCTTTCCTGCTGTCTTCCACCAGACCCTAAAAGAAGCTGTTGCTTGGGCTGGTGTGAAGTGGTTGGGGCTTTTTCTCTTCAGAGCCAAGCCAATGGATCTCTGGCCCTGCCTTGCTTTAATTCCTCAGTAATTCCTTCCAGCATCACCTTGGGTAGGGACCTGTAGGGCCTCTAGGGCTGAAGGTTGCTCTGTGCTTCCTGTGGTGTTCATGCCACCTCCAGGTGACAGCATCCTTTAGGAAAAATATAAGGTGTGGACCAAAGAGTTTCTGCACTGTGCTTAGCTTCATGCTGGAGCCCAGCCTCTCCAGTGCAAAGGCACGGTTAGGTGGGCAAGGCTTTATCATGGAATCATCACAGAATCATAGAATGATTTGGGTTGGAAGGGACCTTAAGCACATTGCTCATCAATTCCAACCCCTGCCATTGGCCAGGTCAGGGGGCTCCAAGCCCCATCCAGCCTGGCCTTGAACACCTCCAGGGATGGGGCAGCCACCACTGCTCTGGGCAACCTGGGCCAGGGCCTCCCCACCCTCACAGCAAAACATTTCTACCTAAGATCCCATCTCAGTCTCCCCTCTTCCAGCTGAAAACCGTTCCTCCTCATTCTATCCCTGCACTCCCTGATCCAGAGCCCCTCCCCAGCTTTCCTGGAGTCCCTTTCAGCACTGGGAGGCTGCTCTGAGGTCTCCCCAGAGCCTTCTCTTCTCCAGGCTGAACAACCCCAACTGTCCCAGCCTGGCCTCATAGGGGAGGTGCCCCAGCCCTCTGGTAATCTTCAATTCCAGCACCAAGTCTTGATCCTCTTCTAATGTTACTTTGCCCTGGGTCTCACTGCGTATGGACATGTTTGTAGGGAGGAGTATTAAAATTTTTCTGTGTGTTTACATTGAGGGGATTAATTACCTGAATCTTGGAGGAAAATCTCTCTTAAAATGTGAGTGAGAAACCTCACACCAAGGCTGCAGGGGCCTGATCCACCCCCTGCCCCTTCCCACGTAGCTGAGTATGCGATTTTCTGAGTTAGCAGACAGGGCTTTGGAGTTGGAACTGCCAAATATTTTGTAACCTGTTAACAAAAAGATCAGTCCCATCCGTCTTTGGCTGGCAGGAGGCAGCCCAAATGAGGCTCAAAAGTTGTGATTCTGATTGCTTTGAAAGAAATTTTCCTGATCTGAGTGTGCTGGCACTGATGTTCAGAGCATCCTGGTTCATAGCCCCATGTCCCCCAACTGTCTGGATATGTGTGTGACGGATTTCCTGTAAGCTGGGTGCACGTTCCAGCGATGGCACCAGGCTATTAACCTCTGGGTATTTGCATTATTAGTCAGCTTTCTAAATCCTTGGAGTTAAGTACAGAGACAGAAAAGATTTTCCATTTTGTTGGAGCTTGAAGTTGTCTGGTATGAATTCTACAAAGCACTCAAAATGCTTTGCTTTCAGCCAATTTTCTACTCTGGCTATATTCTGTCTTGTATCCACAGTAAATTACTTGCTCACAGCTAAATACAGTGTGTTGATGACCTATTAATTTATGACATACATTTGTAGTTGGGAATAAATTTATAAACAAACTTTAAGTTCTTTTTCCCCTATGAATTGTACCAGCAATTGTTTTAATTTCCCAGTAGTCATGCTCAATGTGTTAGAAGCTATGCTCAACTTCTTGTTTTCCTCCAAAAGGAAGGGAAAAAAAAGAGAAACAGCTAACTAAAGCTCAACTCCTGTCAAGTATTATGAGCAACATTTTGCAATGAGGTACGAATCCAAATAAAATATTTTAAATACGTAGTATTTTACCAAAACCTGATGGAGAGAAGATTTACTTACTAAACAATCATTTGAGCTGTAAACCATAAAGTATTCACCAAGGTCCCTTAAAGTTAAACAAAAAAGAAATATCTATCAGCATGCTTTAACAGAAAGCAGAAGTCCTTGCTAGATAAAAAAAAAAGAGCAGCACAGCTTTTAAAGATACTTTTCTCAAGTGATGCAGGAAAAAAATACTCAAGCCAGTCTGGAAATTATGATAGCTTATGGTAATCCAAATTGTTGGCATTCATTTGATGGTACAGTAACCCTGGGACCAATCCTGGAAACCCCTAATTCAATTAATATCACTAAAGTCAACAGAACTCAATGCAAAAGTGTAGATCTATGCTGGCAGCAGGGCAGGCCAAGGGCTGCTGGTGGGGCTTGGGCTGGTGCTCCTTCTCCTGCTCCTCTTGCTTCCAGCCCTGTTAAAATGCTTTTGCCCTCCTGCAAAAGTCCCGATCGTTTGCTGATGTGCCACGTCCTCCTGCAGCTTTCCAAGTGGTGGGTTTCTCCTATAAGAAAAAAAGTCTGGAGAGAAGGGGGTTCTGGCCATGGAGTGTTTGAGGGTTGTTCCCTTGCTGGAGCCACCAGCGAGCTGGGGAAGCTGTTCCCCCGCTGGAGCTGAAATGAGGTTTGTGCAAAGGTTGGTGTCTGGGGCCCGTGGGGCGTGAATCACTGTGTGGGAATACAACCTTCCTGTGGATTTTGATGCTGGGGTTCATGTAGTGCAAGAAGTGCTTAGAATCAGGCCCTACCAACAGGGACTTCAGAACCCAAGCACCAAAATTCAGGATTTAATCAATCTTCTCGGGAGATCAAGCCTTTTGGCCACACCTGCCAGAGCAGCACCCTTAGCAGAACACCATAGATACAGTGTGAACGACAGACACTCTGCTCTTCTTATTTTCATGAAAAAAACATGTACTTTTTCACCTCCACTCGAAAGATTCCTGACTCAGAATTCCTGGGGGAAATACACCCTTTCCTCCCATTTTGTTGCAGGCCCTAAAGTCCCTGTCAGGGCTGAGCCAAGCCCTGCACATCTCCCTGGAATTTCACACCTGGCAGTCCCCTCCATGTCCGGGTCCCTTCCATGGGACGTCTCTCCATGCTTCAAGCAGGATGTGCAAAAACTCAGAGGAAGGGGTAGGGATGAGCACCCAAAGCTAGCCACAGCGATACATAACTTCAAAAGCCACAGCCACAGTTCAGGGCCTTGTTGTCCAGTTTTGGACTATTTGCAGCCACATTGATCAGCAGAGACCAAGTTTTGGTGTTTCTGGACCAGGTTTTCCCCAACAGACCATTCCTGAGAGTACAGGAATACTCCTCTCACAGAAGAGACCAGGGCACATCCACACTGCATCGCTCCAGCTGCACAATGTACTCTCATGAGGACCAAAGATTTAGCCAGCGGAGTCGATTTTTTATGAGTTCATCAAACTGTTTGTTGTGAATTGTATTTGTTAGGCAATTAGTTCTGGTTGCAAACCCCTCTGGACTTCTCAGTATTGCCCGGACAGTTGTGATAAACAATTCCCAGGCTGAGGATTGTTTTAGGAGAGAATCAGTTTGAATAGCCCTGAGTTGACTGAATTTTTTTTTTAAATCAAATAGTATTACTGAAAAACTGCCTGCATCTCAGAGGCAAATTTTAGTGCATTTAGGGGGAAGAAAATGAATCTTCCTTCAGTTTCTTTTAAAAGCACCAAGAGGTCTTGTGAGTGTTGTCAGAAACTGTGTTTAACAGCCAGCCACTGCACCAAAAAATTTGCAGATCATTTCTTTATTTCCTGTCCTGACCATATTTTCCATCTTCTCCTAGGAATTAATAAGGCTCATCTGTACAAAGCAGAAAACTCTCCAGGCAGTTCATTCTGCTCTGCTGCTGCTCACTCAACTATTTTTCACACTGCAGGCACTCAGTGCTGTCCCTTTTCTATCAACTTTTTCCTTTGTTACAACTTGTAGTGGGTCCACCCTCGGTTATTAAATCACTGAATCATTCCCTCTATATGCTAATATGGAATCAAAAGGCTAAAAAAATAAAAGCCAGAAGTGCACAGGCTGTCCTTCAAGCCTTTGTTAGTTATGGGTAAAAATAAACCCCACTCCAACCTCACTTTTGTGGTCTTGAAAACCTTCCCCGTATTCCCTGAGCTGCCCGCACTGGTGCCGCACTGTCACCTGCTGCCCGTGGTCCTCGGGGGACCTGTCAGCATCCCTATTCATTGAGGAGCCCAAGACATAGGAACCAACCACCTGCTCCAGAGTGACTCTGTCTCTCCTCACTGCGATGCTTGCCGGGATGTGATCCTTGCCTGTTGTCATGACCTTGTTTTATTGGATGTTCTAATAGAAGCTGAAATGGATATTAGCTGTAATTACTCATTCCGCAAGATTCTGTAGGTCACTCTTTGTACCAGAGTTGAGAACCTTCATTGTCTACATTGCTTAAATTACTGAACATTGTGCCATCAGTTCTGAATTAGTGCTCATTAATGAGCCTGTGGTTTGAGAAATTCCCTATTTATTATTCAGAGGCCAAGTATAATTCAGGCAGCTGCAATTCAATACTACTTGCCTGACTTTTGATCTGTGATGGAAGGGCCTGGTTTTGGCTTTATGTTGGGTTTTGGGGTGGGATTTTTACGCAGGAGGGATGCAGGTAGCAAGCAGAGGAACAGATTTTTTTTCCCTCCTAGCCTGAAATCTCTCTCTTAGGTACCAGGCTCTTTACAAAAAGCAAACCCATATTTTATTTGGATATACTAATATCTACTTGGTTACTGAGTGGATAATTCCAAGATGATATTACATTTCTCTATAATCCTGGAGCTGATGGCTGCTATATTGACCCACTGCATTAAATCCTCTCTTCCTCTGTCTTTCACTTTTGCACCTGCTCCTTCTCTGCTCTCTCCCTCTCTGTTTCTCTCCTGAGCAGACAATTCCCAAGCATTGACACATTGGTGCAGACTCCTGCTCCCCGCTATTTTAAGATATAATTATCTCCTTTATGTTTTCTAACACTTCTCCCAAAGGTTAAGTAGCACTGAATTCAGTGCGCAGTGCGGCTGTCTGGTACCCCATGAAGCCTGTGCTGACGGTGTGGCAGGCCCATCCACGGTGGTCAGAGCTTCACGCGTAGCAGCATCCCTGGCCACTCCTCCCCCAGGGACACTTTGGTCCCTTTGCTTTGCACCCTCTGCCTCACCACGCAGCAAACAACCTTACAGGGAAAAAATAATGCCATGTATTTTGGGAGTTGGAGAGGAATCCAGATAAGTAGAATCATATATTCTGCAGGGGGAAAGGGAATGCCTGAAGAAGTTCAGTGCTTTTGGGGGCTTGGTAATTGCTTCTGGCAGCACCCTGAGGGCAAGGGAGCCTGGAGGGAGAAGGCACCCATGCAGCACCACCACTTCACTCAGCGCAGCAGAGCATTCCCAAGGATCTGCAGTTTACGACCAAGCATTCCTTGTGTCAATAATTAACAAAAATGTCAATGTGAGAACAGCAGGGGTGGAGATAAAGCTGGGTCTAAGACTATAATGACTTGAAGGAGCACATCCTGCAAGGATGCCAACAGACTGTGGGGTTGCTGTGTTTTCTAAGGCAAACCCATCTCTGGCTGGTAGGATTCTGCCTCTGAAGAGAGTTTAAATGATGTAGTTTTTGCAAAAAAACCCTCAGTAATTCTGTGGGGGTTGAAATCAGACTCATGAAATTTGTACCAAGAATATTTAATAAAACGGCCAAGACCTCCAGAGGTTCCTCTCATCCTGCTCTGGCAATGCCAGCAGTGTTTTCCACTGGTTTTTGCCTTGAAAATGGAGCACACTTGTTTTCATGGTCAAATCACCGGTTTGTTTAGGCAACATTTCACACATAATTATCTGTGGGGAACGGGGAGCTTTCAGAGGAAAAGTCAAATTAGCAATTTTAATGCTAGAAAATTCTTGAAGAAGTGCAGCTTGGGTAATTGGTAGAGACCTAATCTTTACAAGTTATAGCAGTCTTTGAAGAGTCCCCAGCATATTTAACTTTATTCTGTAATTGTATGCTCGGGCTCTGAAGATATCTTAAGACTTGCTATTTATCTGTCTGGTGAGGCGCAACACTTTCTTATTAAAAACATATCTATCATGGTTAATGACTTGATTTTTTTCCTTTAATACAGTACAATGACAGGTGTAAAGAGAAGATGAGCATCAGATGCTTGAGCAATATGCTCACTGTTTCAAGACGCCTTGAACATCAGCATTCCTTCATGGTGCCAGAGGAAAAAAAATACGCTACACAGATTACACGCTTGTGTTAGATAGAAAATAGTACCATTTGCAGTTTCAGTTAAAAGCATGTTGAAGTGCATATGGAAAATACCATTAGGAGGAACTCCAGAGCGCCTGAGTAAAATGGGTCATTAGGCTTTCGTTTGTTGGAGAGTGTCTCCCATCTGACAGTGCAGAATGGTAGCATTTTTAGCAGCTTATGTTCCCAGTTACATTAAACAGACAAACAGATTGACTATTTTGCATTTCTCATTTGACAACAGCTTGTCTTCATTTGCAGCACACTGGTGGCTGAGCTGAAAGCATGGCGGATGAGTGTATCCAAGGTCCTGGTTTTGAATAACAGCAGATGCCAACGTTTAACTTCAAAATCAATCAATTTTTTTTCCTGCGTGCGGATAAAAGGTCTAGTGAAGTGCCTGAAGGGGGTTTTCTGCTGTTAGCAGCTGAAAATATATTAAAAAAAAATTCATTACAAAACTTTTTGCCAGAGATGCGGACACTGTGGTTTTATGAAAGTAGGTGCGTGTGAAAGTGTTCATAATTGAGGGGTACCAAAAAATTCTGTAAGGCCTAGTGGAGTTTCATCTTATAGACTCATATCTGGAAAAGCGCTTGACTGCCATCAGATCTTGGGTCAGCCAAGACCCACTGAGCAGCCTCTAGGTGATCACACATTTCCTTGCCCACGTTTCTCCACACCACCAATGACAAGGGCAGGAACTCATGGTCTGTGGCCACAGCAGGATATAAATCAATTGTTGTTGAGATTCCTGGAGTCGTTGGCCTGAAATTACTGTGGGCCATACATGTTTCTCCTCTGGGGGGTGGCTGAGTGAAGAAGACTATGATGAAATGTACTTGGAATCAAAATTATTGAAAACATCTCACCCTGAATGCAGCTGAAGCAGGCTGGGAACCTCAGCTTCTCAGGACAATTGTGGTTCTGCCCCATGCACCTGCAAAGTGATGTGATGCTGGGAGGTGCCAAGAAGCTTCAGCTTCAGTTCAGGTAATGCTTCAGCGTCTGTCTGTCTTCCAGTAATGCATAAAAGAAATACAGAAAGAGAGGCTGACGTTTACCGATTACCCACAATCAGACTACTGATAGAAATGCCATGACAGTCTGTGGTTTCTTATGAAACAGCAGGCTGGGTTTGATTTCCTCCCCTCTCACACACTACACCTGGTGATAGGACTCCCTGGTGGAACTGTAAGATGCTCTTGGGTGGGAGCAACATCCATCCCTTACCGACAAGATTTAGCACTGTCCAGATTGTGTGAAAGATTCACAAGGTAGTAAAATGGGAGTGGTATAAAGCTAATCCCAGTGTCTGGAGCTTTTGGCAGGGGAGATGTAGGTCTGATTACAATGTGAACGGTAAATCCTTCTGTTAAGTCAAACTCTTCTTCAGTAAGAGAAGCATTATTTTCTGCCCAGTAGCAGAAAAGACAACCAAACCCAGCACCCTGTGACAGGTGAGGTCTGCCATCGTCTTGGGAAAGCAAGGAAACAGCTTGTCTTGCTACTGTTCATCAAGATTTGAAGGCACTACTGTAGATCCTCATCTTCAGGTGATGGCTGGGGAGAGCCTGAGCTGGAGAGGTCCAGCCCAACCAAGAGTAAAATGTGTAAGGCAAACAGTCTTCAGGTTTGTTTAAGCAGCTGCCTGTGTAGCAGAGTTTGGATCCCAGGTCTCCTGAAGTGCTGTGTATAAGCCTAAGGACTTGGCTCCAGCTTCTGATTTCAGGGGGGAAGTGCTCGGCAGGACAATGTGCAGCAATAATTTTTTTGATTTTAGCCTGAGGTCAATGATTTTCTGCAGCCTGAGGGTGACAGGCAGAGTCTCCAGGGACTGATAGCACAGGGACATGCACAGGGTTTTGGAAGCTGGAAACAACCACAAGTTAAGACTCAGCCCAAAAGGTAGTGGAGGGAAACTTCTACCATTGAAATATTTCTTTTCTTCTCTCCCCGTCTTCCCTGAAGATTTCCCTCTTTAGCAGCGCTGATCACATACACAGAGCAAGTACTGCTCAGGACCCTGAAATAACACCTGCAGCCAGGAATCCCTCATTAGAATAAATGGTAGGTTTTCATCCCGTTTTCTCTGGCCACAGTGGAGAAAAAATTTCTTGATCTTCTTTTTGTATAAAGATGCTGATGTAGAGCATTTTAAAATACTTTGGGTAATGCTTATTTTGATGTCAGGTCAGTTATTTTAGACTCATATTTGAAGTTATGGCTCGGCAGTGCAAGGAATGCAACAAGAAAAACTAATTTTGAATATGAAATAATTTTAGGACAACACATCTAAGGAAGAGAAATGTTGGTACCATAAAACACACTGGCAAGCCCTTCTGCAGAGCAGCTAGCATTTACCACAAAGGCACATCTGGAACCTATAATGAGATGAAAAATTGATCCTACCTTGTAGTTTTCTAAAACAGTTTGATTTTTGCAGTTCATTGCACTTAGGCATGAACAAAGGCTCGTTGGATTGACCTTACCTAATGCTGCCATGCCACACGCTCATGGACTTGTTCTGAGCTATCCATGATGGTCACACAGGCTGCTGCCTGCATCCCAGATACGCTGGCTCAGGTCATGGCTTTCCTTGGGTCCCCCAGCCACACATGGTCTAAGCAGGATGCTTAGATACCAAAGGATCTGCCAAGAACATAGCCAGCACTGATTTGCTGGGGCTTCCACGTAAGAAGACAATGCTAGGGAAGCTGCATGGCTTGTAAGAGGCAGTGGGGGCTGGCACTTGCTAACCAGTCCAAAGGGCTTGGGAATTACAGCAGTGAGGCGTTGTCTGATGTCTAGTTTCTAAGCTGTCCTTTTCTGCACAGCTAGAACAAGGTCCAACATGATAAAAAGGCCTGATATCCTTCTTCTGCAGCAGGGTTTTGCTTAACATACTCTATTAAATGCTCCCTGATAACTGAGTCTCCCTGTCCATTCCACCAGATTCATTTTAACCAGCCTGGGACGCCCCCAACACACAGCCAGCACGTGGCTGTGTAATGGGCTGGAGAACCATTCCTGACAGACTTCTGTGGGCAGAGAGGTACAAACAGGGTTTAGCCTTGCTCTCTGGAAGTGAGGTTTTCTCTGCTGCTTTCCACTGGAATATGTTTTGTTCCGCCTACTTTGAGTATATTGTGATTCCTGCAAAATCGTCTCTTGTTGTGACTGCATTTAATCCACTGCATTCCTGCCCATTCATAATTTGATGCTGGTGTCGGCAGTCTAGCGTTATTCAGTGTACAGAGTGATTAGAAGGAAAGAACAAGAGATTAGAGGAAGGCAAGAGCTCTCTGAGGCACAAAAAAAGAAAAAAAGGAGGAAGGGGAAAACACTTTCAAGGCCACTGGAGTATGAGAGGTCTCAGCATGTGGCCAAAAGACATAAGCAAGTAAAAAAATTTGACAAAGGCCATTGTTTGGGCTGCTTGTCTGATTGTTTCACAGTAGAAAGAGCATAATATTGATTCCAAAAGAACGCTGGCTGTCCTTTTACCCAGAGCTATGTATTTTGATAGTGTATCCCATTTTTGACAAAAATATTAAGGAATGGCTATGAAAAGTACCCCAACTTAAATGACCATATTTTCTGTCTTCTCAGTCTTGTAAAAAAATTGTTGCTGTTGCTAGGACGTGCATTTAGAGCTCTTTGTTGTCTTAATGGAGACTGAAACACGTGTAGAGTTTGGCGTTCACTTTTTTTTGTTCATCAGCTGAATAAAAAAAAGCCAAGCAGACAAAGCATTTGTAGTGCAAGAGTGGAGTGCAAATCCCTCCCTGTAAGCTGAATAAAAAAGCTCATTAAGAGGAGATGGGATTTCCTGGTCACAGCTTTTAACTAAAGGGCAAAGGTCCCCCGTTAAGTACCATATAGTCTAAACAAGGCTGTGGAAAATTAGGGGGGGGGGGGGCGAGTCAAATATTTGTTCTTAATTCTCAAGTTAGTTTATCCACAGTGGCAACCAGGGAAGTGCTGGGAATGATTAAATGGCTGCATTGAGGCTACAAATTGCTGCTACTTGCTTTTGTAGCTGGACTTGTTGCAGTTGAGTGATGTCGCCCATCAGTGCATTGTGTGCACAGTAAAACAGTCGAGCAGTGACAGATAGACTGAAACTCTGAGCTACTCCATCACTGCTGAAGGATCCTGCTCGCTGGGAATTGAGAATGAGCACAAGCCATGCGCACTGCTCAGAAACAGCTGCTTTCACTCCAGCCCAGCTCCTCAGCTGGCCAGGGCAAGCTGCAACCAGTGAATATGCTTTTTCTCTGATGTCACTAGGGAGGAGAGCCAAACAAAACACAAGCAAAATAAATAATTCGGCAAAATGCTCTACTGATAGGTCTAGATGTTCAGATTGTAAACTTCCCAGCCAGCAGCACACAATGTCAAGTGAAAGGATGACTCGCAAGAAGAGCCTGAGGTAACAGTGCTGGCCACGAGCTGGAAAAGTGCACAAACTGCTTTGACAAAGAGACGCTGAGACAGCAGCTCAGTCCAGCCGTACCACGGCTGTGGGAGCAGAGCACAACCCGTGCTGTCAGAACCAGTTTGTAAACTGGTTTACCAATGCTGCGTCTCACACACAAACCATCCCACAAAAAAGGTGAGAAAAGATGATTTTGGAAGTAAGGCCAAGGGCAAGAGCAATAAGAGGCTCAGGAAGCATGAGCATCCTTTGGGAAAAAAAATTAGGTGTTGACTGAAGTTTTTCTCCACTGTGCTTAGCTCAGTCCCTGGGGGAAAGTTGTCTCTCCAGCACAAAGTTGCAGTTAGGTGGGCAAGGCTTTATCATAAAATACCATGATTTGAGTCAGAAGGAACTTTAAAGCTCGTCCAAATCTACCCCCACCTGCCCCAGGCAGGGACACCTCCCACTGGATCAGGGGGCTCCAAGCCCCATCCAACCTGGCCTTGAACACCTCCAGGGATGGGGCAGCCACCACTGCTCTGGGCAACCTGGGCCAGGGCCTCACCATCCTCACAGCAAAACATTTCTTCCTAAGATCTCAACTTAATCTCTCCTCTTACAGCTTAAAATTGTTTCCCCTCGTCCTGTCCATGCCCTCCCTGATCCAGAGCCCCTCCCCAGCTTTCCTGGAGCCCCTTTCAGCACTGGGAGGCTGCTCTGAGGTCTCCCCAGAGCCTTCTCTTCTCCTGCCTGAACAACCCCAGCTCTCTCAGCCCGTTCTCGTATGGAAGGTGCTCCAGCCCTTGGATCACCTTCACGGCCTCCTCTGGACTCGCTCCAACTCACCCAGCCCCATAGGACGAGGTAAAGTGCTTTTCGACAAGGCCTCTGTACAGATTTTTTTGCTTCAGTGTTTGGCGGGTGGGGATAGGTTTGGATGAGCTTTCAAGTTCCTTCTGACTCAAATCTGTGTGGTCCACAGAGGGCAGGTCCCTCTGCCATCGCTGTGCCAAAGAAGAGGGCAGGAAGGAGAGGGACAAACATCCTCAGCATCTTTTCCCCACCCATCTATTTCTGCCCATTTCCTCCTGTGGTTTCACACCTTCGTGCACTGGCGGGCTGTTCGCTAGAGCCTTTGGGTTGTTGTTTTGGTTACTTTGTTGATCGGAAAAGACGACAGAAAAATGTAGCCATGTAGATATGAAGATTTAGAAGACTCATTTCTGGGAACAGGTTTGTTTGGGGCTGGAAAATAAATGGAAATTTAGTTTATACAGATTGTTCGCATTGACTGGAGAATCAGCAAATTTTGTCTATGGGTTCATCATGAAAACAAGATGGCCAAGGCTTAATATACATTATGAGCCCTAATTGAAGGCATTAATTAACATTAAAGCCAAATTCTTCCAATCACATGCTAAACAGAAATCAGGGAGAAGAAGGTAAACAGTGTGCATATCATTTGGCATTCTTTCTGAAACACAAATTAGCATTTAGAGTCCAATCCTTTGCAAATACTCGTTAATGGGCAATTAATTATGCTTCATAATTTGCACCTACTCTTAAATATGTGCTGAACAGTAGTAACTGCATTAAACATTAGTACAAAATCAAAACAAAATGAAACCACACCAAAGGCAACAGTTGTGCCAAACAGGGCTTGAATGTAGATGTCTGTACTGGTGTCAGCTCCCTGTTTATTAGGATAATGAAGTCTGTTCTGTGGAAGGCTAGAAGAACCTCGGTATGAAGTTATGAACTCTCCCTTGTAATTGTTTCATTCTGAGGATGAATTTTGGTGCTTCTATTTTTATACATGTTCTCGTTTTAGTCATAAGCAAAGATGCTTGATGACAGGCAGATACATGCACTAACATCCTTCTGCTCAGAGCGTAACTGCTTTTAATAGGAGCAGCCTAGCATCAGGAGTATTCAACAAATAAGAACTCTCTGGTTAGAAATCATCCCATTCTGGAATGAAGGGCTTTTTTTCACTTTAAAAAATGAGTAAACCTGGCTCTTTATTTCCTTTTTTTTTTTTTTTTTCTTTTGGGCTTCAGGTGGAAACAAAAGGCATAAACCTGAACGTCAAAGAGAAACTCAGAAGGTGTAAGAACCCATGTGAACTGAAACCAGAAACGGCTCACACAAACTTGCTGAGATACAAAACTGCTTTTTCTTAGCCATCTACCAACTCATTGTCATTTTTTGTTATTTATTGATATCTCAGGAGCTTCAGGAAGCCCAAATCCTTGCAGTTGGTTACGTGCATGGAAATAAGATTACAAAGGAGAAAGGGGGAAACTGTATCGAGGACGCTAGAGAGAGGTGGCAACAAAGAAGTCAAAGTGAAACAAGTCTTATATTATGCTGTTGTAAACGGGAGGAGACTGAGAGTGGCTGCATGATACAAGATACAGGATGTCTGTTAGGTCTGGAAAACAAACATAGGTCTTCTGTGCCACCCTGCCTCAAATGACTTTTGAACTGAGATACCGAAGAGAAAAGGTGTAGATGTTAGAGCAGTAGAGCACATAGAACCCAGTGTTGGTGCAACCAGTTCACCAAGGAAATAATAATATTTTCACGTGAATTAGTAAGAGAACGTGGATTTTTGAGGAAAAGCCTTCAGACCTGGACAACTGAATTAATGGTACTGAAGGTACAACACAAGCATCCTGACAGTGTGAAGGGGTGGATGAGTACTTATGAGTGGCAATGTGGAGGCTGAGGGTGCACTTTGAACTGAATCTTAAGACTTCATTTTTGCATCTTCTGTCTTGAAATAGGAATGTGCAAATGTCTGACCATCATTTATCGTGATCAGTTTAGGCGTACTAGAAAAACATCCGATGATCTCTGTCTTTGGGTCTACTATGGTTCGTACTGCAGAAGAAATGTATTTGTGAGAAGCTGGTCATGCCCACTGGTACTAACAGGAAGGCCCAGCCCCGGAGGCTTTGCCTCCAAGAACTAATGACTGCACTGTGCGAATTACCCCAACCACACAAGCAGAATTCATTTCAAGAACCTTAGCAGAAGATCTTGAGCCTTCTGAAGTGCTAGGTGGATGAGTTGAGGGGCTACAGGAGCCAAATATCTTACCTTGCCATGTTCTAACATCATCCAAGGAACTGAAGTGCCCCAGTGGGGCAGTGCCTGAGTGTCTCCAAGTGCAAAGGGCAGCAGGGACTTTCGTCTCTCATGTGGGAGGTAGCGGAGACCCCATTCCTGGAAACTTTCAGTGTCAGTTTGGATGGGACTCTGGACCCGATCCAGTGAAAGATGTCCCTGATCCTGCTGGGGGATTGGACTGGATGAGCTTTAAAGGTCCCTCCCAACCCAAAGCATGCTATGATTCTGTGATTCTATGTCTTACACAGCAGGAGATGCACATGTTTGAACACCTTGCAAGGTTGCGAGCTGACATAGCTCAGGGGAAACTGAACCATGTAGTGCCAGTGAGTCTTAACAAATATGAATAATGCTGAAAACTAATTCACTGAATAAAGAAATCCAAGAAGATAGGCTAGATATTTTTTGGACATAGAGAGAGTTCCTGATGGCTCCCTCAGGTAATAATGAAGGAACTGAGTTGATCAAAGGCTGTGCTGTCTTCTAGAGCCAGAGCTGGATACATCAACCTGCTGGAAAAAACCAAAGCAGGTAATCAGAGACCCTTGAAGAACAAAATTATTTTTACAGTATTTGACTACTGACTTATTTTTAAGAAAAGGAGATGAAGAATTGGAAGAGGGGAGAAGTTTAAAAAAAAGTAATTATTTATTAATTAATCATTATTTCACTAATGCCTGCCCTCTGGACCTGTATCGGATTGATCATACACAGTGTGCACGTGGGGACATTTGAGTTTGACCTGTGTTGGTTCTGTGGAAAGGGGCAGCAAAAGGCATCTTATGAGCGGGTAGCAATTTTCATCCTATCACATTTTCATAAACTCTGACATCACCTTTTTATGGAAACCAGATCGTAGAGTCATAGAATCAGAGAATGGGTTAGATTGGAAGGGACCACGAAGCTCACCTAGTCCAACCCCCCTACAGTGAGCAAGGGACATCTTCAACTCTATCAGCATGCTCAGAGCCTCAGCCAATTCAACCTTGAATGTTTCCAAGGATGAGGCGTCTGCCTGGGCAACCTGGGCCACCGTTTCACCACCATGAGTGAAAAAAGAATTCTTTCTAATATCTAGTCTAAACTTCATCTCTTTTAGATTAAAACCATCCCCCCCTTGTCCTATTGCTACAGGGCCTGCTAAAACATCTTCCCCCCTCTTTCTTAGAAGCCCCCTTTAAGTACTTAAAGGCTGCAATAAGGTCTCCATGGAGTCTTCTCTTCTCCAGGCTGAAGAGCCCCAACTCTCTCAGCCTCTCTCCACAGGGGATGTGTTCCAGGACTTTCATCATTTTAGTTGGCTCCTCTAGACCTGCTCCAACAGGTCCATGTCCTTCCTGTGCTGGGGACTCCGAAGCTGGATGCAGTATTCCAGGTGTGATCTCACACTCTTTTGCAAGGGAGAGTGGTTTTCACTGCGTATGTATTTCCATCTATATGAAAAAGTTACATTTTTAGCTTTTCACTGGTGGCAGGGAGCTGCCATGGACAGACATTTGTGTCTCGGCCATATTCACCCATCCCCCTCATGCAGCTGTATGTGTCCATTTGCCACCTCCACCATCTCTACGAGCCCACCCTCACTGGCTGGCTCTCATCCTGGACAGGCATCAAAGGGAGAGGCTGACCTGGTAATGGTAATGGTAATAGAAGCAGTTTCATGCTACCTTTCTATGTGCTGAGTCTGGACTGCAGAACAGGTCTGAGCAGCTCCTGAGGGCTGCCTGTAGGCTCCTCCACAAGCAAAACTCTGAAGAGCCAAAGAGGCACCTGCCAGGACCTCCTGCTGGTAATGTTCACCCAATAAAGTCAACTTACACCTCTTTGTAGTGACTTTGCATTGTACTCTTGCACGGTAGGTTTCTTCTCAGCCTTTGTTGAATAGCTTTGACATCTAACTTATGCCCAGGCACTGCGTAGGAGACAAACTATGCAATCATACTCCTGTTTTCACAAGAACGCTGCTTCTTTCAGTACAGAATCATTTCCATCACCACACAAGTTCAGTCACTTCTGCTCTGTTTTGCCTTGTAGCAGTTTAGGATTGGAAGTAAAAAAATAATACAGCATCTTATTGAAACTGCAGTCGCATGGACTTTTAGCGCTCAATTAACCGCTATCACAGATTTCTCAGTATACAAGGAAAGAAATAAATACCTTTAACTTTGGTGCCTTGAAGGGACAAGGGGAAAGAAGTGGTTATTCTAGGTTTCATTCTCATTCCTTCTTAAAAGTTTTCTCCAGGAAGCTCAAATTGTATAGCTGATGAAGTGATTTTCTGTGCTGCAAGTATTAAAGGTAGTGGCTAATTTAGCTATCATGATAAATGCCTGCTAGGAGCCTATTTTCTTCAAAGAGAAAAGAAAAAAGGAAACTTTTTCTGAAAATGGATAAAAATAACTGTATTTTTCTTTGTATGGAAAATATTTTGAGGGAAAATAGCCTCAGATAATATGGGACAAATTGGGCTTACGTGCTATTTAGGGAAAGGACATAAGATTCAACTTCCAAGGTGTGGACAAGGGAGGAGAGTGGCAATACTATGTCCTTGTAAATCTGTCCAGTTGCTGGCACTTGGCTGCAGTAATTAGTGAAGCTGTTGTAAAAGACAGTGTGATCTTACTGAGGGAACTATATTAAGGTACACTGAGCTGCTTGAAGTGTCCCAAGCTGCCTGTGGCCCAGATGGGCTGTACAGGTAGAGACTAGCCAGATTTCAGAGAACATGTCAACAGCAGTAGCTCCTTAATCCAAGGAGTAACAGAAGGAGTCACAAGCCCGTTGCCCAGGCATCCCACCGGAGGTGTGGGGACTGGTTATGGTTATATAGCAGAGGATGGCGGGGCTGTCAATGACAGCTCCTTGGCTATCGCAAAGTCAAGAGTCCGGTCTTTTGTGTGATCCCACATTCAAAGGGCTTCCATTTACCTCCAAAGGCATTACAGAGCATTTCGGCACAGCTCTGCTCAAAGAGTTCCCTCTTAGAGTTGTGAATGGCAACTGCAGAAAAAACGAGCAGCTGGAAACCCATACAGCAGAGAAATCAGTTGGAGAAATTCTTTGTCCCTTTCCTACATTTATGAAGATAACGCATGTTGAGGATAGGCAGGTGGGATACTCCTGGGGGGCAAAAGGAGAGCACACCTTGGATTCTTGTGAAAGGTTTATCCCAGGCTGCCATCTAAGTAGAGGAAAGGCTCAGGTTTGGCCTCTTTTCCTCTAAGCAGCAGTGTCACTGGCCCTAGGAATGCTAAACCCACTTACATCAGCCATTCAGAGACCTCAAGTCCTGTCTCTTGCCCAGCCTCTCTCTAACAGAAATGCCAGGCAGCTGGGCACGAGGCTTTGCATCACCTCCCTCCCCAGCTCTCTCTTTCCCCACACCAAAACTATATATAGATTCGTACCAAAAGTATTATAAGTCGTCACTCTGAAAATAAATGCATATAAAAAGAAAAGTTAACTCTTCAGCTGATCTGCTGAATCACAAGGTTTTGCCTCAAGCACATTTTTACAGTCCCTGCAAAAACAGAGGCAGTAATGGAAAGTCTGACGCAGCATTAACTCCTGCTACACTGGGAGTGGTTTCTGAATTTAAAATGGTCACTGAGTATTTTCTTCGCGTTCTTTGCAAAGCCCTGTGTCTGAGGAACCACATGTGACATTCGCATTGCAGGTGACTCCACTCATTTTTCCTTGCCAAGCGACTGTTTGTTAAACTGTTTGCTCTAGTGCCAGACCCCATGCTTGTAACAATGCAGCTACCCACAAACACTTTTTGTGGTTCTCTTGTCTCGCTGAATTCAAACCCAATGTGACTCTGGCTAAGAAAGGCATTTTGCAATTGCCTACCACAAAGTGATAAGGGTCTGCTGTAGCAGATGACTTGTGTGCTTCCCTAAATCAGCTCTTCACATTTAGGAAGGTCGGCCATGTCATTTCTCTAATTTTCTAACCGCAGAAATGTATATTTAGAAAAGAGCAAGGAAACTTCCGTTACCCTAGCAATATTGCATAATAATGGAGGAGGAGGATTAGTGCAGAGGTTTTTCTTTGAGCAGAATTCTGAGACATTGGAACCTGGAAAGACTGAAACATGAATGATTACAAATAATTGCACTCTACTCCACATTGAGGGGAGACCTCATCACTGTCTACAACTACCTAAAAGGAGGTTGTGATGGGGTGGCTGTTGGGCTCTTCTCTCAAGTAAAAAGTGATAGGAAGAGAGGAAATGGCCTCAAGTTGCACCAGGGCAGGTTCAGGTTAGATATTAGGAAAAATTTCTTCACTGAAAAGGTTCTCAGGCACTGGCAGAGGCTCCCAGGTGGATTCACCAACCTTGGAGGTGTATAAAAGATGAATAGATGAGGTGCTTAGTGATAGGGTTTAAGTAGTGGACGGGTTCATTGGACTCAATGAACTCAACGGTCTTTTCCAAGCAAATGAAATGACCCTACGATTCTACTTTTCTAAATAGCAAAGCCAGGGCTTTCTGTGTGTCTAAATAAATCCCCTTCTGTTTCAGGTACTGCATGTCAAAGCTCTGCTGCTGTTGCCCATGTCTTAGCTGTAGCCCATGTCTTAGCCTGCATGGTTTTTGCAGCGCTGCCCTCCTGGTGAGCCATACCCCCTCTAGGATGCTCCTGCCTGGGGCCTTGGCATTTGCCAGCACAGCCTCTTTCATGCCTGAACCACTCCCAGGCTTGTCCAGCTGCTCCTTCCCTCGCTGTCCTCCCCATCTCCTGCCTCCCACCAGGCTTCATAGAGCTGTAGGCATTGTTATTGCAGTTGCTCTACTGGGCTCAGGAGCCTGAAGTGTTTAGGCACAGTTGCCAAGAATAATAACAAATGGTCAGGAGTGCCCTCGGGCTGAAGCTGCAGCTCAGCACTGGGGTTCCAGAGATACTGAAGAGGGATCCCTGGGGTTATGTGCAGGAGGTGCTGGCTGAGGGGGCAGCAGGTTCTATGCAGGGTTTGCAGCCGTCACTCTTTGCCCAGGGGCTGCTGGCTGTGATGAATAGAAGAACCTCATGGTGGGTTTCAGAGGGCGTGAGTATGGTGTGAGTTTGCCTGGGGCTCCAGCAGGGATGGGTGCTGCCTCACAAGGGATTATGGTTCCTCAAGGATACTGTGAAGCTCACTGCCACTGTTATTTCAAATAGAGAATCTCTCCTGACCCTCTTCAGCACAGCAAGACCAGTCATTTTAGCTGCTTTTGAGTGTTTTCTGGCTGCTCTTTGCTCAGGGACCTTGCTCTCCCCATGAAGTGGCCATGAAGCCCGTTGCCTTAGGGGTGGAAGCTATATTTGGTGGTAGCTGCCTAGTGTTGAAATATATAAAAATGTATATTGAAATGGCCTCAAGTTGCGCCAGGGGGATTTAGATTGGATACTATGAAAGAGTGGTGAAGCCCTGACAGAGGCTGCCCATGGCAGCGGTGGAGTCTTCATCCTCAGAGAGGTTCAAAAAGCGTGTGACTGTGGCACTTCAAGATGTGGTTCAGGAGGCATGGTGGGGTTGGGCTGATGGTTGGACTGAGTGAGCGTAGAGGTCTTTTCCAACCTTAATGATTCTGTGATTCTATAATTAACTTAAGCAATCTGTTCTTCTGGGCCTGTGGTGCTTTGGGAAACATGGCTGAAGCTCCCTGAAATCTGTGATTTCAGCATCTACACGGAGCTGATGAGGTTCACCTGTGTCTGTGCCCATAAGGGTTTTTCAAATGTGGCCCCGCAAAGCCCACCTCGAGCAGAAAGAAAGCTTTTATGAGGATGCTCATCCAAATCTGAGAAACTTTCATTAGGGGAAAGGCCATGGCAATAAACAGCCACAAGTGATCATATGTGCTTGTACTGAACACATGGAGGCTGGGGATTTAGAAGAAAACTCTGTTGATTAGGGCTGGGAGGGAATTGAACCATCTTTTTGTCAAGAAAATTAAAACAGTTTGGAAGTTATCTATTTTGCCTGGCCTGGCTCAGGGTATGAAGCAATTGTTGGAGCAAAGCGGACACAAATAGTTCTGTTCATCAGAGGTTTAGGAAAGGATGTTACCAGTGCTTTGCACAATTGTTGAAAAAAAAGTTAGTTTTCAGATGACTAATTGTGGCAGTGGGAGTGTGATACGTGGGAGCAGAGCCGTAGGTCGGGAACCTTGTTCCCAGTCTTTCTGATGGAAGTTTGCATTTAATTGGTAATATTGGCATCTCATTTTCAAATGAGATTTTGGAAAACTGCTGTGAAACTTCTCTCTTTGGAAGCCTGACTTTCCCACAGAACGTCTGCGGTGGTTTGTCCCTGTGCACAGCCTAATGGATCAGAAGTTCCATTTCTGCATAGTCTATTACTTGCATATTCAATAAAATAGAATGCACGAATGGCTTAGCTTTTTTTCTCCCTTTTTTTTCTCACTAAATGCAATTTTTCCCCTCAAAGATTACAGAAAATTACTTTTGCAAGTCAGTATGAAGTCTTGTCAGTCCAGTGGTGTTCAGATCCCATACTAACTGCCTCACATTACTGTGAACAAGAACTACTGTGTAAACCAATGGACTAAGAACGTACAGTACATCCTGCTGATGTGTGTCCCTGTAGTAACCCTTTCCCATCACAGGTACCTGATTTACTCTTCTTCCACAAACAATTCTATCTTATTTTAAATAACGTTATATTTTAGAACTTAAACTTTCCCGATGCTTTGGGGCCATATTAGTCATTGTGCTTGTGAGTGATGAGCACAGAGAGCAAACATTCCCCACCAAGGAAACATGTAGAAAGATTGCTTTCACAGCATGCTCAGGGCATATTAAAAAAAGTTATGTTTCAGCACAAAACGAAAAGAATTTAGCCTGTGCATGTCAGGCTGCTTTAAATATTTTATTTTGCCTGTCTTCAGAGTCAGTGAATCCCAGAACCAGCCATCCCTTGGGGCCCAGCCCTTCAAGGATATGGCATTCTTCAATCCCACTGATTTTAGTGGACCTTGAAGGCATTTCATACTTCACAGGCTCAGTCCCGTGAAGTAGAAAGGTTGTGCTGTTCAGACTCACCTTTTACAGCTGCCAGGAGGTCTACTACCCTTTGGTTTAGCTGACAAAGAGAAGCTAGGCAAGTTCAAAATAAAAACAAGGAAAAGGGTTCTAATAAAGAATTCAGTCTTCCGTGGTTTAAGGTACCAATGGATGGGCTCTCCCATCGTGTAAAGGCTGTACGAAGACTCGACCTTCATCTCCAAAAAATGGTACAGTTTGTGAGGACACCATCGGTTGCATGTGGGAACAGCAAAGTCTCCTGTCTGTAGAACTTGGTTGGATATGGAAATGAAATGGTTACTAGAGGATTCTTTTAACTTTAAGAAGTCTGCACCCATTTCGTATACAATAGAATACCTGAACTAAAAAAAAAACAAACCAAACACAAACATGTCAAAAGAACACGAGCCTCGAAAACTGAAGGGCTTAAATGTCTCAGTTTTGCTTTGTTACATTATTGTAAGTTGTCTTTCTTGTGTGCATCGGTCTGTGTTTGCATCATCACGAATCATTATTCCACGCAAGGCCTACACAGACGTTCGATAAGTCTGTTCACCCTCACCATTCAACAAGTCACCGCAGTCCTTATATAGAAAGGCTTCAGATGCTGAAGTTTTCTGCGTGATGTGCTTCCTCCTCGGCGTTGCTGCCCTGCCCTTTCCCCATCACGCACGGGCTCTGCTGATGCTAATGAACGTACTTTATGTTCTTATAAGAGGAGGAAACACCAACCTCACCGTACAGATGAGGAAATGAGACAAAGAGCAGTGAAGGTCAAAAGTTTCCATTTAATTTGGTGCCTAGTTTGAGACATCTAAGCATGGTCTCTCAGAGCAGGTGACAAAAGAGCAGTGTGTTACTGGTGGGTACCTGCCTTCTTGTCCTCAGGGCCAGGGAGGTGTGCTTGGCTATTTCCACCCTCTGTAAGGGTGTTGTCTCACGAGAATGACCACACGCTGCAGGGAAAGAGCTGCAAAATGCCCCAACACCACTAAACCAGCCCTGCTCTGTTGACCTGGCAGAGCACATACGGCAGGTCTGCCTTCATGGCTGGTTTACCTGAATTACAGGCACTCCAGTAGTTTTCACATACAGGGAATTCTCCTCTTTGGTGTGATCTGAGGAAGAAGAAAACAAGTTTCCAATGAGGTGGATTTTTGACTAAAACTACTGCTTATTATAACCCAGCCTTTTGAATGCCTCCTGGGTTTTTTTGTCCATCATAATGTTTAGGCTTTTTATACTTTCACACTTTATACTTCTGTACTATATACTTATATATCTTTTATACTACTAATTTCTTATTATAGATCCATGTTTAGCATGCAAAGTTGTAAAAACACTTTCAGATTAACTTACTGAATAGAGAAAAAAAAGTCTGTCCTTAAAAAGTTCCTCAAGGCATATTTAAAAGATAAACTGTGAGGTGCATGGTTTCAGTGTAGTTCCTCTAGTTCAGTTCACTTCTTAACATGTGCTACAATTTCTTGAACCTTCCACAGAACATATATGTATAAACCATGCGTTGGTGCTGGCCTTTTGCTTATATGAACAAAAAGCCACTAAAGGTTACGTTTTATATCCATTTTCCCCAAAGAGAAACAAGAGGATAAAGAAGGGATAGACTGAGTCCTCTTTTTAAACCATACAGAATCAACCTTTACACGTCAGTAAGTTCCGAACTAGTGACCTATAAATTGGTGGTCTCAGCCAGCTGCTCGCGGTTTGCCATTTGCGGTGACAATATGGGTATTTTTCAGGTGCGGGCAAATTACAGATTACTGATGCGTCATCATGAAGGATGCTCTCACCAATATGCAGAAGGTAGGACAGTTGCCAGCTATTTAGAACTACCCAAAGACACTGCAGTGGCACTACTGGGAAGAGGGCTTAGTTCTCCAGGGAGTTCTCCTTTGGAGTGGCTCCTGCCTCCAAGCTCAGAGGAAAATCAAAACCTGCTAGATCTTCTGCTGGAGCTACAAAATTATTAGGAGAGGAACTAAAAGCAAACCAAAAGAAAACCCCCAAACTCTTTTGTTTTCTTGCTGTGTGTATGTTGGGTGTCTGCAAAAAAAAAATTAAAAAGAAGAGGAAATAATCTTAACTCGTGCATTGGCACAGCAAGTCATGGAAGCGAAAAGCATATCCAGGCTTGGAAATGAATTGATGAAATTCATGCAGGATGTTAAACACAGTGTCTGGGATTGTTCTTCCTTTTGGAGGCAGAGATGTTCCCTCTAGCACTGCCCCTTGCCTCCCAGGGATTTGCACATGGCCCAGTCAGAAACCAGAGGCTGGGCTGGATGCACCGTTAGTCTGACCCACTCTTGCAATTCCTATTTGCCTGCAATGAGAACACATTTATCAGTTTGATAATGTTAGCTGCAGCCTGGCAAACACACAAATAAGCCACGTGAAAGGAGACATGGTGTATGCGAAGTAAATCAGCGTGCAGAAGCAATGAAATCAAAGATGTGTTGCTGACTGATGATTATTTGCCCTAAAATAAAAAGTAGGTCTGTCTGTGGGCACAAGGAATGTACTTATTACCTTCTCTCCATCCTGCAGAGCTTTTTAGATGAGTGAGTACTGGTCTCGCTCAGGCTATTTACATGAGCGGAAGTGTGACAAATGGGGACAGTCCCTCCCTTCAAGTAACAGGCCACAGAAGAGAAGTTTAGCAAAATCAGGAGTCATTAATAGTCATTCCATCTCACTCTGTGAAGTTCACTGAGGTTTAATTAAAGCACTGATATGTTTTCAACTGACCTTATTTTCATACCTGATAATCAGTAAACTCATTATCATTTTTTGAGCTTGGGTTTGAATCTAGCTAATTAGCACTCTGTGGGTCAGCATCTACGTTAAATAAACACAAGCAGGAAAAATCCAAGACCTGTGTAGTTTAGATGCTCACTGCAAAGGCAAGTGGTCATCAAGCAATGCCACCAGCAGAAGGCTGAGCTGGCACTTGTGGGTGGCGTTGTGAGGCGCTAGGTGAGCATCAGTCATGCAGTGGGGACAAGACCTAGCTAAGTCTCTGGCTTTGATAATCAAAGCATCAAAGATGGCTCAAATATTGACTTTTACATCTAAATGCTTTGAAGCCCTGACTATACAAGCAGGTCTGGAGAAGAGCAGGGCATAGATTTTGTAGCTCCTTTTACACCTGCAGCTAACATAAGGGGAATGAATAAAAGGAGAAGAGGAGGACTAGTTTGAAGCACTGGCATTTCCAGGAGGGAAACCTGACCTTCTCTGTGTTCAACATGGTGCTCAGCTGCTCCTGGGACAGGCCCCAGCCCAGGCTGGATGGACCTTTCCTTTGTACTCAGCATCCTCCCACCAGCTGACCCTCTTGGGCTTTTCCTGCTCTGAGCTTCCCCAAAGTTACAGCTTGCAAAGCAGTCAGTGGGCAGAAGAGTTGGCGGGGGCGGGGGGGGGGGGGGGGGGGGCGGCGTTTCTACTTCAGTCAACACCATTGACTTTTACCATGGGAAGACCAGCAGCAGGTTGAGGAGTGCAAAACCACTGCGGGTAGCTGGGATTTCCAACAAGAACGCTGGCAGGAGGAGAGGGGGACGAGCAGTACCAGGCAAGTGTTGGAGGAGAGTACTGAATGGGGGTCCCTCCTCCTAGAGGAGGGCAAGGAACACCAACCATGTCGGCCAGCAAGTAAGGAAAGACAGTCTGGGCGACATTTGATGCCCCTGTTGTGGTCCTATCTGTCCTCATCATTCCCATGCAAAGCAAACTGCTTCTATTTCGAGCAGTCAGGAGTCACCAATGTATTAAATGCTGGGGAGGAAACAATTATAATCCTTAGCACCTGGCTTGCACTTTGCCCATTGCCAGCACTGTGCAACCATCAGCTAATGAACTGAACGAGGTGTTCAATTACACAATGATTATTAACGCTCAGTTAAAACCTACAAAACTGAGCACCAAATGGTAGAGCTGCAATTTCAGCTGGCGGCTTGTAGATGCTTTCTTCGCAATCGCAGATGGCGCTTAGCAATACTTAAACCAAACGATTCCTCCTCTTCCTCCAGGTTTTCCTAATGTTTGTGCATAATGGCCTCTCCCTTTCTGGGAGATTGTAAATCTTACGTTGTAAGACTCTGGGTATGGTATTCGTGAGGTATGCTGCTCAGGCTGTTGATATTCTTAGGAGAAGGCTCTGTTGCAAGGTTTTGCCAAACCCATGATCCACACAAACAGAAGGAAAAAAAAAAAAAAAGAGGAGTCTGTAAAGTAACTAAAACATTCACCAAACTCTTTCTACCATATCTGAAACCTGACCAAATTTGTTTGTAATTTAGTATTTGACAAAACCCTTCAGCACCTCCTTTATATGTACAGACATGCAGACATGTGGTTATAGCAGCCAAATGGTCAGCTGCAAAAGTAACGGCTGAAGCATGTGATGAATTGCGTTGGTTCTTCACCTTTAGCTGTTTCACCCAGATGCTGGCCATCTCTTTTGCCCTGCATGCAGTGATCCATTGACACAGGGCTACCTCTCCTGTCCTGCTTCTCCCTGCAAGAGCTGCTCTGTGCCTTTCAACAGCCAGCCAAATCTGCTTCTTCCTTTTCATCCTGGCAAAATGACAGGAGCCCTCCACCCCCAGAGGCAGAACATTCCCAGTGCTGAAGATCCCTGCCTCACTGATTCCCTCTGCACCGCAGCTGTTCCTGGCACCAGGCATTAAGTTCATTACATGCAGGGGACAGGCAGGGCTGTCCCCATTGTGAGGGCTTTATTGAGCACATGGGGCTCCTGGGATTTCCTCTGCAGGAGGAATCTGGCAGCTCCCACGGCTGCCCAATCCTGTCCAAAGTGTCCCAGGACGGAGGGGGAGACCGTGTGTACGATTCACCAAGTGTGCCGAGACAAATTTCACTGATGTGCTTTCTGCAGATGCTGCTGTCTAAAGAAACTCACACTTCTGTCCCTATAAGCATCATTTCATCCTCAATTTTATAATCTTATAAGATAAAACTGTATAGAAGTGTAGCTTGCTGTTATTTGCTTCCCCTAATCCAGTTTACACTGAACTGACAACCTTTCCTCCTCTTTTTTGCTCTTGTGGTAGAGCACTCCGAGTACAAGGTCATCAGGGGGAAGCAGACCATTGTCTATTTGTGTGAAGAAGCTTTTTGATGCCTTAAGAAGCAAAATGAGATGGTTGATGTCATGAAGGTTAACAAGGGGCTTCACACCTGGGTGAAGGATAGCTCACAAGGGGAGGCTGGATGCCCCCAGCCACCACAGCTGCAGCGCTCACTGCGCCAGCAGAGTGGGGACTGTTACCTGTCTTGTCTGCAATGACCTTTATTCAGATCAGCCGTTGCATTGCACCATGCACGTGTCTGGTCTTTCTTTCTGGACGCAGTGTGGAATTTGTTAGATGTTGCTTCAGCAGTTATCCTTAAGGGATTGAACAAATTTTACAGTCATGGGGAGGGAAAGTAGTAGGAGCTGCCAGGCTAGAGAAAGAAAAGAATTATTTCTAAACTTGAACGACCACATTTGATGGCAGATGTAACAAAGTGCAAGTACCCTCTGCCTTGCAGAGAGGCATTAGTGATATTTATGTGTCCTTAATTTTGCAGACTGAAGACACAGTGCTGCAGTCTGACTGAGATAGCTGCATGCATCAGAGCGCTGCAAGGCTTCAAAATGTTGCTGCAGTAGTGAAGTATTTATGGAATCTGATCAAAGAGACTGGGACAGAAATCTCTAGGGATCTACACTGTAGCTGAACTACAGTGTGACTTTGGGCAAAGCACTTACCTTGCTCTTCTCTGGGGGTTCAGCTTTCGTTACTGCAGAACAGGTACCATCAGGCTTGCCTGCCTCCCAGGTGAGCTGGTAGGGATGATGAATTCATCCCCAGGCTTTGCAGCTGCCTGGAGGTCCCCAGTCCCTTTTGTGCTGCCCTTGGAGCAAACCCCCATACACAGACGATACCCTCCCAAGGCACTGCAGCCCTTGCCCCCAGGGGCCCTGCCAGCCCCAGGGATCCACAAGGTTTCATTTGCTCCCCAAGATTAGATTTTCTTCCCACACCAGTGGTGCAGCTTTCCACATTTGCCTTGCACCAGGTTTCCAGCATCAAATTAAACTGAACAATGGTCCCACTCACTTACTGATCATAAATGCCGCAAGGTGAACCGTGCTTTGCCCTACTGCTATGCGTGCTTGCTGCGGATTGTAAAGAGAAGTCTGGAAAATCAGTTGCTTATTAGTTGAAATTGCATTAATATAATAATGGAAGTGATTTTTTTCCCCTTATAGCTGAGGGAATAAACAGAATACTTACACAGGTCTTTTACAGAACAAAGCGATGGAAGCAATGGAGGAGATGGTGCTTTTAATGAATTGTGTGTATTTACTTGTAAAAATGCGCTACAGTTGCATATGTCAGGTAATAAACAAAGGCCTGAGAATCTGTCTGATCAGCAAGTCTAGGACTAGCTACTAATTAGGTGTATCTCATTTAGGAAAACCCACTCAGCTGCCAGAGTTGTGTCTGGGGAGGATGGGATGGGACACAAGGAGAAGGGGGTGGCTGGGCTGGAGAAGCAGTGACAGCAATGAGATAAAGCGAGTTGGAAGCAAATCTTTCTCCTTCTCTATCCCAGACCTGAAGGCCAGATCCATTAGCGTCTATTCCAATGAACTTCATTTTTTAACCTTCACCTTCTCCAATCCCACAGTTTTCTCTCTGTCTGCTAGGGCAGCACAAGCAGAAAGCCCCCTCGGAGCAGGGTGCGTGACCAGGGACCTGGCTGGGCTCCTGAATGCAAAGGCTGCAGGGCCAAGGTCCAGCGCTCTCCACAGGTCAAGGCACCAACACGTGTTTTACATACAATGGGAGCAGTTGTAAGGAGAGCAGCCCTGCTCTTTGCAATGGTGAAGAAAAGGAGCATAGTGTGGGTTTCAACCACGGCGTAAAGTGGTCCTTTAAAAAAAAAAAAAAGTGCTCTTCATAAATGAGACTTTCTTGGCTATGATCATTAAAATAAATGGAAGCAAAGAGATTAATAATGAAGTAACCCAAGCAAATCAGACAACGTAGCCTGTCTCCCATCCATTTCAATCTGAAGTTCATTTTGGCTCATGCATCTGAGTCTGAGTGAGTTTCCCTGATTGATGGATGATAGTTCACATCAAGGGATTATTTTTTTTAGTTCTTTTTACACTCAAAGGGTTTTTGAAGGCCTGGGTTTGGAACTGCCTATTGTCTGAGCCCCCAAATATATAGGTAGTTTCTAAATTGATTTCTGTAGACAGATGCTATTTCCATTTCATTTCCCTTGAAGAAGAAGTTATCTGTTCAGTTACCTTGCTGACTGTGACAAACAACAGTAAAATATCATAGCAAAAAATCCCACCAAACACAAAGAGTTGATGACAATTTTATACCTAGACCGACAGATAAAAATAAAGGCATCCACTTTCTGTTACACACCAAATTCAGTGCGAGGTATCAGTCTCAGTCCATGCTGAGCACTGTGGCAGTAACCTAGAAAAGCATCTTCCCGTGTGCTCGCCTTGCCATGTGGTTGCCTTTCAGCACTTCAATAACCCCGGTCAGCGCGTGCCTTGCACACCTCTAAGCACATGCTGAGGTGCTTCACTGTGCACGGTCAGTGCGTGTTTCGCAATCCCGCACCCTAATCCTATAAAATCTGGAAGCTCTATACTTGGAGGTCTCTGATGCCAATGGGCTCCGTGGCACAGCCCAGCCTTGGATCTGGAGATGCTGGGGGAGTGAACTGATCCTCAGTGGAGCCTCAAAGGCAGCCCTGATAAAGACATAAGGGATAAATTAAATAAAAAGCTCTAGTTAGGTGCTGCATGGAGAGCACAGCTGAGTGGGAACAGTGAACACTGGGAGTTCATCCATAACCCTTTTACTATGACGAACAACAGTGCCCAGTCCTGCTCCTGGGAGAGGCAGCTGGCAGCACCACTGCCACTGCCACAGGGACAGGGACCAGGTCAGTGTTGGAAATAACCTGTGCTTAGGTGTCTTCTAGTGTCGCTGCAAAAGACATCTGATTGAGAGAAGGCTGCGGGGTTGCTTTGTGGCTCAGCAAAGGGGCAGAAAGGTGTACCTGTAGCTGTTTTAGGATCATGGAATAGTTTTAGATGAAAGAAACTTCAAAGCCCATTCAGTTCTACACCCCTGCCATGGGCAGGGACACCTCCCACTGGATCAGGGGGCTCCAAGCCCCATCCAACCTGGCCTTGAACACCTCCAGGGATGGGGCAGCCACCACCGCTCTGGGCAACCTGGGCCAGGGCCTCCCCACCCTCACAGGAAAACATTTCTTCCTAACATCTCATACAAATCTCCCCTTTTCTACTTTAAAGCCATTATCCCCTCTCCTATCACTATACACCTTTGTAAAAATTCCCTCCCCAGCTTTCCTGGATCCCCTTTCAGCACTGGGAGGCTGCTCTAAGGTCTCCTTGGAGCCTTCTCTTCTCCAGGCTGAACAACCCCAGCTCTCTTATCCTACCTTGTCTGAATTCCTGCCGAAAGGATTACGCTAATGCGGCTGGGATTGCATCGCATTATTAATGGTGCAGTAGGGTTTCTAGAGCCTTGCGCAGGAGTCCTTTTATTTATTATTTAATTCTAAATAAGCAAAATAAATAAATCATATCACTTTATATGCTATACTAGTAGGTGTAATGGAAAAAGCAAAGATGGATGGATAACGTCACATTTGACATAATAGCTGTACTGTTTCATGTTATATTTACACTGTTTGATGTTCAGCTGCATCAGTATCAGAATATTCAAAGCGTTTTTAAAAAAACAATAATTAAACCTAAATTTCATTATTATTCAGAACATAGAAATTCATAGACTGGTTGTACTAAAAATGATACAAATATCATACTGTGTGTAATTATACTCATGTTAATTGCACATTCTGGCATATTATGGGCTAATGATGCTTGAAGTTACCAAACAGTTCAAAGATCAAAGGCCACAGAGTCAAAGATTTCAAAATAAAGCTCCTGATTCGTGAATTCATGATAATATACTAAATCTGACCTCTTCTCGTCATATAAATAGCTAATTACATAATTATATAATAATTAGCCTGCAGTCCCACAGTCATTACAGAGTTATTCCATGAGTATCTGAGCCCTGATAAGGATGGTGATACCGGGCATTGTCCCCTGCCTCTTGCTCCAATCTCTACCTTGCTGTTAGTAACATACATGAAAATATCCTGGGTCTTCCGAGTCCATTTTGCCGAGGATTTCACCAAGGCTAGACTTTTATCTCTGGTTGCTGGTTCTGTTTAATTGGTAGTTTGCAGATAATAGAAACTCAAAGGAGTATTATTCATTCATCTTCAAAGAGCTGGAAGCCAAGAGAGTCTGGTGGGGCACCCAGGAAGCCTTGCAGAAGAGTGAAATTGGAAGGCAGTGTTTTTATCACATTCCTCATTCAGAAAAGAGAGAGAGAGCAAGTATGAGCAAGGCAGCCTGACCAGGAGCCAAAAGGAGATGATTATGTGGTTATCCAGAGGGATTCTTTCTATTACTTGAAAAATCAGAGAGCAGATTTAGAGAGACAGGTTGATGTGCTCAGGAAGATCAATGAATATGAGAGGTTCATTGATGGCATATGCTTGGGTTTAGACCTAAGTGTCAGCTTCAGAGGGAGTGACAGCAGAAGGGAAGGGAAAAGCCAGCAGTCGGTGGAGCTCCCCAGGGTCTGCACTGACAAACAGAATACCCTTCCCAGCAAGCAGAGGTGACACCAGGGCCTGGAAGCAGCAAAGCTGGATGAGGTTTCAGGTGTAGATGTCAAGGGTTTAAATACTGAGGAAAGCACAGGAAACAAGCACACCTGAGAGAAGCTCCGGTGGAACCTGAGATGTGGTGGTGGTGGGAGATGGCGAGGAAGGGGCACAGCAGTGCCCTTGGAGACATCTGCAAAATGCAAACAAAAACTCACCCAACAAAATACTCACAGCTTCCTGAGGGGTGAGAGGTTTTTTCCAAGTATAAATGTTTGCTCACGTGGTTCTTTCACTAAAACTACTTTGTAAATCCTTGTCATGAATAGTTTGAAGGTACTCTCCCATCCACCGCAATTGTCTCATTTATCCTGGTCTGCAATCACTTCAACACACTCATCCAGCCCATTGTCGATTGGTTAAAACACGTGGTCCCACTCTTGAGCTGGAAAGCCTGCCCATCTGTTACGCATTGAAAGAGTGAGTTGCTGAAGACAGAAGGACTACAAATATTCTTGTTGGCACAGAGAAAGAGGCTTGGAGAGAAAGTGAGTTAGGGACAATAAAGATAGCCAGGAACTCTGGAGCACCGAACTCCAGACACATGCAGGGTTATCGGGGAAAGTATATAAAATATGTTAACAGATATCAGGAGCCAAGAACTGATTTTAAGGAGGAATGGAAGATAATCTTGCTAGTTCAGGGAATATCGTAAAGCAACCAAGGCAGTTTCTCATACAACATTACGGAGCTTTTTGCTTATTTGTTTAATCTACTCTCTTTTGCAGAGGAATTCAGATTTCCAAACTTTAGAATGCTAAAGTCATTGATTCCTAACTTAGGGTAGTTGTCAAAATCGCAAAAAAGTGTTTTCCTAATGGTTAGTGGTGTCTAGGAGTTTCTGTCTTCATTTTCCATTTCAATAGGCCATGGCAAAGTGCAATGATATAAGTAAGACACACACTTCAAGGCAGTGGGCAAATGAATTTTGTGGTGGACACCAATGTGATTCTAAAAAGTTAACTGTGGCTGAGGGTTTACCTATGAATGTGTTGTCTTCAGAGATCCACTTTTATGCGTTTTATTATCAAATCCCCATGCACCAACAGATGCTTCAAAGCAAACTGGAGTAGATTCAGTACTGAGCATCTGGCCTGATCTCTGCTCATCCTGCCTTCTAAATAACGCTTTTTTGCCTTGTTACAATGCCGTTGGTTTCAGGTTCTTCTAGGCTTATATACAGATTGGAAAACTGCAAAAAGAAATATATTTTAGATTTGATAAGTATGAGAAATACAAATATATTGTCAAACTGAAAAGCATACATGATAAAAGAATATGAAGATCTATGCTAAATCTAATGTATAAAATGTATAGAAGAGCTAATCAGGCAAGCAAGAATCCCCAAAAATATTAGTACAAAAAGAACTGGAGACAAAGGATGGAGATTTTCCTTGTCTAAAGAAAAGAAATGCTGGAATGGCTTTAAACAGAGGACATGATGGTGGTGGGGCAGAGGAGAAAGCAGTAAAAGCAATAGCTGTAGGCAGCCCAACCAGCTTTCAGGTTATGAAATGATCAGGTCCAGAATTACGGTCCAAATGATTCAGCAGTACTCAGATTCCAGATGATTTGAAATGCAGGCACTGTGGAGAGGGAGCAAAAGTGTTTTAAAGTCGATCATGTATTTAAGTGCTTATGTACATTTGAATGTAGGTGTGTGAGAGATGCATATGTATCTATAAACCCATGTTTGTAGGTGTATGTGCACATATTCATGGAACTGTGTCTGTGAATGTACATCTGCATAAAAGAGGCCATTAACCTCCCATTCTGAAGTAATTCTGCCACAGAGAAAGCATTCGAGTAGTGTAAATTGACAAAGGGTTCAAAAACCAGTGGACTCATATAAAAATTAAGAAATTAAGACTAATCAGGTTATTCAACTGGAACTATTGTATTTCATTCCAGGTGCAATAAACATATGGATTAATCAGCCGATAAGACCACTGAGGCAAAGACTGTGGCTCCTGCTCTGAAAAAAAAATGATTTCTTTTAATTTTTTTGTCATGTCTACTTGTTCATGGACATAAAATAGATATTTAGATGACTGACTGACCAGTTTTCTGCTAAACATTTGAAGTGTAATCCAACTGAGCACCATGGATGAGTTTTTTACTCTGTTCTTTATTTATTTTTCAAGACAAATAGTGGTAGTTTTCTGTTTTTGTTAAAGTCTGCCAGCTTCAAGTGCTTCGTATGTAATTTACACAGCTTAAAAATAAGCTTGTATGAAGTCTTACTTTAAATCCTAAGCCTTGCTTGGCTCTCCCTGTGGCATGCCACTCAGTCTCACAGTGCATGAGTTCTGTGGTCGATGATTTTGATGGCCTCTGCAGGTCTTAAACGTGAGTGCCCAGTTGTGCAATGGCATTTCTATCTCAGTTTTGGGGGACTTTAAGCTGCTTTAGAACAAAGAGGTCACCATCTGGTTTCAGCTTTTGGGGGTTTTTTGCAAAGCAGATGCAGATGAGAGCAAGATGATAGTTCATATCAAGTGTTGGTAGCTCCTAAGAACATTTGGGAATCAGGTCAGAGAAACGGTGGTGTAACCCATGCTTTACACTTACACCTTGTTCTAATGACCAATGAGAAAGAGTAGGGGAAATGCTGCTGTTGTGCTGCCGGTAGGATTGCTGCTGCACCTCAGGTACCTGTGGGCACAGCCTGGGGCGTGTGGGCTTCTGGTGAAGAGGCATTTGCCTTGGAAAGCATTTGTCATGACCTATAGAAAGAAATGACATGTTTAGCTGAGGTGCTGCTTGAGATTATTGTTTGGACTGGATGATATTAGAGGTCTCTTCCAACCTTAATGATTCCATGATTACCCACAGGGGAATGGACAGACAGGATTTAGCACAGAGTTGTGCAAAAGAAGGTAGCAAAATCCAAGATAACTCTCAACAGGGCAAAGTGGTGTAGAGGTGCTGGATAAGGTTTTAAAAAAGGTGGTTTCTGGTTAATCTGCAATGGTGTGGTTATGCATTCACAAGTGTAAAAATGTTGGTGGGGAGATAGTAAACTGACATTTATAGGCAATGATGAGAAGGGAAATTGCTGCAGAACAGGGGCCATTTGTTTGCCAGCATGGCCTTGGCAGGCTGAGAGAGCTGGGGTTGTTCAGCCTGGAGAAGAGAAGGCTTGGAGGACACCTTAGAGCATCCTCCCAGCACTGAAAGGGGCTCCAGAAAAGCTGGGGAGGGGCTCTTGGTCAGGGATTGCAGGGACAGGACAAGGGGGAACAGTTTGCAGCTGAAAGAAGGGAGATTGAAATGAGATCTTACGGAGAAATGTTTTGCTGTGAGGGTGAGGAGGCCCTGGCCCAGGTTGCCCAGAGCAGTGGGGGCTGCCCCATCCCTGGAGGTGTTCAAGGCCAGGTTGGATGGGGCTTGGAGCCCCCTGATCCAGTGGGAGGTGTCCCTGCCCATGGCAGGGGGTGGCACTGGGTGGGCTTTGCAGTCCCTTCCAACCCAGACCGTTCTGTTTCCATGATAACCCCAAAGCCACCAGCACAGAGACAATGGCAGAAAACGTGGATTTTCCAGCAGAGCCTGTATTTATATAAAGACATTTCACCTCAGTTAAAGCTTCCTTGGGAATACATGGGAGGGGGTAGCTCTTCAGCTGAGGATGCTGTCTCAGCCTTATATAAATACTTGCAGAATTGCTCAAATAGTTCATTAGTAGCTTATGAGTTTGTGTGCTTGCGTTCCTTGCTAACTCTAATTGCAAGGGTGTTGATTCGTACTGCAGCCAACTGGAGCCGGCTAACAGATTCTCTGCTCTATTGCCCCATTAAATGAGGTGTTATTGTATTTGACTCAAGCTCCAAAGGATCCCATCCCATTTAGTAAAGAGACCAGCTAGGGCTGACCTAGCTGGGGACAGATTTCCTTCCAAATCTCAGAGAAGTCCTCCTGAATATGAGATGTTAATTGTGGCAGGAATTAAGGATTAAACAGTCATGGCTTCAGGTTACTATTGGGAACTGAAATCAGGATTACAAAGGAAACTGGGCCATGCCCTCGCAATGCTATTACCCCAGTTCCTGAATCTAAAAAACCTTAGAAACTCATCCTTGGTGACCAATAAAAACTGGTCTAAATTGTGCTTACTGAGGCCTGAGGAAACGAGTCATAATTGTGCAGCCATAGCTTGGACACCTTTCAAAGCAGAAGATAACATCAAGCACAAGAGAGTGAAATTCAGCCCTGATTTATACCCTCGGCAACCCTTATTAGCGCCAAAGCTCCGGTGTTGGCTGTACGTCAGGCCACAACCTTATCTCCTGCCCAGGAGACACAGACCCCAGAGCAGAGCCAGCCCCTTGTGCCTCAAGTCAATGCAAAGAGAGCAAATGCATCGCAAGAGTGTTCCCCGTGGGCGGAGGGGTGGATGCAGCCCCTCTGCAGCGTGGGGTAACCATTGACCTCAGTGTCTGTACAATGTGTGCATCCCCTGTGGGCAGGTACGAGGCTGGATTCTGCTGCTGGGGGACGTCAAAGCCAGTTCTGGCTCCCCGCTCTCACCTGAACAGCTTGGCATCAGGGCAATGCTCCTCATTCGAGTTCTTGTTCAGGTGGGCTAAATATCTACCATGCTGCGAAATCTGCCCCAGAGTACAAAACTGTAGGGATGAGCGGGAAGCAGAAGAAATTCTGTGGTTGAAATTTATGACATGGTAGCACATACTTAATAACCAATTAAAGCCAAGATTTATTGGGAGCTAAATTACATTTGTAATATAAATAGAACTAGAATATACTGTTACAGAACAAAAGCAAAACATCTTAGCATTTAATATTGTAAAAGACAAAGTAATCTAATGGACCCTAAATGTTAATGGGTGTAAAGATTTACACTTTAATTGCATTTTTAAGTCATCTTATTTTACAGTGCTCTTTTTTCTGTGTACATAGAAAGCAACAATATACTGCAACGTTATACTTAGTAGTGGCAACTGACTTCAGGAAACCTATTATTATAGCAAGATCAGTTTATTACTTATAAATCCTTGCAAAGATTTTAATTGAAATGAGCAGTGGACTTTCACTGACCTTGACTATCTGTATTCAAGACCTTCATAGCAAATTAAGCCCGTGAAAAGTGTATGTGTGGGAAGCCAAGAAGAGAGGGGAGTGGTAACAAGACAATTTTATTTTTCTAAAGCCAACAAATAAACTACATTGGATTCAGGGATTTGCTTTATGGCAGGGAAATAAAGTTCTTCGCAAATGATGAAACATGAAATTACATCTGATAATATTGTATTTGCTAAAGCATTATCAGTTATAATTGGACTTGGGGATGGTATTTGAGATTGGCATTTTAGGATGTGTTTTCATAGTGTATAGAAGTGTTACAAACTTCCCAGAAACTGATTCCCATACTCACAAAATTTCTCTTCCAGTTTGTGTTACCGCTTCAGGATTCCTAAGCTGAGTTACAGTTACAGATGAACCTAACTCACATTACATTTGAAAAAAATAAACGCGCACTAAAAGTAATTAAAGCATGTGGGTTCATGAATAATACACCATTTTACTACTATTTGCAGAGCATAATGAGACAAGCTACTAAATTGACAATGAATGCTCTATTATGTCATTGCCAACTGTTTTATAAGATATTGAACAGATTCATTTATTCTATCATCATGTGCATTATCAACCTATTGCTTTTTAATAAATTAATTTCTCCTATGTCTCCAGAGCCTTACTTTGAAATCTGGCTGAAGGCATAAATGAAATTAATTTTGTGGTCTGAGTTTAACTACCGGTGCTGCGTGACTTACAAACACGGCGGCGCAGTCGGCGGCTGCCACAGAAGGGGATCGCTGCCGGGTGGCCGCAGCCGTGCTACGCTGGCTTCATTGTGATGGCAAAGATGCCTTTGAATAGCCAGCTGACAGAAATAGCCACCCGAGCAGTTCAGGGCGCTCCGACAGCTCTTGTGTGTCAGGGTACTGCGTGCCAGCCATCCCCCCTCCCCTGCCCTTCACCCACCACCCCACTGTAAACTGACCCTGTGGTTGTGGAGCAGGTGACACCGTTCGTTGACTGTAAAGCAGCACTTAATCCCTGGCTGGGTAACAGTGTCATTAGCAAAGCAGTGTGATTGCAGGGAAGACTCTCTGCCAGTTGGAGGAGATGAGGATTATCTTTGAACCCTCAGCTGGGGCTGAAACAACACGCAACGTCCACACAGCCCCGATACTGCAGAGCTGCTTCGCTCGGTGGTAAACAACTTCTAATTGCGGCTGTTGACAGGACTCACCGTGTTCTAACTAACCTTGCTGCAATGTTATTATTTCTGAAGGGAGCCTTTCTCCATGTTTTTAACAAGAAGTCTGACAGGTGTCATATTAAAAACAGGGCTTAATTCTAATGCAACTATTCCCACCCACCCTTCCCTTTTCATTTTTGTGCCTCTGTAATGCATGAATTTCTCCTGCTCATAAAGATTAAAGGAACAGCTTTGCTGGAAGGAAAATGCTTCCGATTTGTTTGTAGTCCAGGTACACTGAGGGTGGTCTCAGCTCCCTTTCTCTTCTCTTCTCCAACTACACCAGTTCAATGCTGGCAGGGAAAGAGAGGGAGAGGAATAAAGCCTTTCCTGGGATGAGAGGTAATTCAGGATCCATTGAAGTGAAATTTCAGGCTTCTTTTGAACTGTGACCCGTGGCTGCCAGCCGGGCGCTCGGCGGGCTGCGCAGCCTGTGATGCATTGCTGACTGCTGTCCACCAGAGACCAAGCCCAGGCCAGCAGTTCACTTACAAGTTTACACTGGATTTAAGTCAAAATGCTAAAACGCCGATGTTCAATCACTGCTAACTGTGTGCTTGGCAGACAGCTCCCAGCAGACTCTGGTCTTGTAAAATCCAATACGCCACATAAAGTGAGGGTTTATGGAGGTGCAAGGGGTTCAGAAGACACTTTTTTTTTCCCATTTCGCTCTTGCTTGAGTTCTTGTGGTGCTGCTTTTTTGGCGCTGGGACAGCTTCGGCTCTGTTGCACACAATCCAGGCAGTGGCACAGAGCACGGAGGGCTGCATACACAGAGCACAGGCACCTCCCATTTCCAGACCCCTCGTCTCTCCTGCCCTACCTCTCAGGCTGCCTGCAAAAGGCAGTCCATAGAATCATAGTCATAGAATCACTGAGGCCGGGAAAGACCTCAAAGATCGCCCAGTCCAGCCATCAGTGCAAACTCACGGTGCCTACTGAGCCATGTCCTGAAGTGCCACGGCCACACACTTTTTGAACTGCTCCAGGGATGGAGACCCCACCTCTTCCCTGAGCAGCCTCTGCCAGGGCTTCACCTCTCTTCTGGTAAAGAATTTTTTTCTTATATCAAATCTAACCCCGCCCCCCCCGGTGCAATTTAAAGCCTTTAGTTCCACGTTGATGTGATGATCAGAGCTGGGACCAGTGTGGCTCCCACGCACCAGCTTACTCTCTCCTCCCTTTGCAAAAATCTTGCACGTTTCATGCCCACAAGCATCACACATTTCTCAATGCGCGCTAAGAGCATTACAGAGCTGCTCAAACTACCGCTGCTCAAGGCTAACGCCAGCTCAAGGAAAAGCATGCCTGCTTTGCCAGGAGGCAACATGTAAACCCAGTGTACAAAGCCCCTAATTCTGACAGCGCTTGCATTTCCACAGGCGCTGCACCAGCCCTGAGTAAGGTTTCCATATGAACGCTGCGCACGGTGCAGACTTCATTGCCAAAGTGCTGGCTAACATTCAGTGGTTAGAATTGTTCTTTTAAAGGAGTGAAGGTAACCAGCCAAAATATTCTCACCAGGCATTTGGCCATCTCTTCTGCACTCCCTTAAGGTAGATGATTTTCTGGGACTGAAAATATATATTATTTCTTCAGTTTTTTTTTTTTTCGTTGCATAAGCAACTGCCCAGCAAATTGATAAGAACCCTTTTTAATTAGATAGTGAAGTTGTATGGGTAATGTTCCATATAAAAGCTCTATAAAACACAGCAGAATTAATAAAATGACTGCTTCTCATTTAATTCAGGTCCTCCAAAGGGATCGGTGTGTCTTGCTTTGGTCTGTTTGTAATACTTCTCTCCACTACCCAGCCATGAATTGATGAAAACCATATTCCTCACTTAAAAGTGGAGCCCAGTTGGTGAGAGATACAGCGTAGTAATTAAGGTCTGTGCACACACACGTGAACCCCCATAAAAAAAATACCAAAAGGAATCATTGTGCATCCCTTGGATTGTATGCAAACACAGCTCATGTTGACAGCTATCTCTGGATGACTCCATCAGTACACACTTTATCTCCAGCTGTCCAAGTAATTTTCCCAGGATTTCGCCCCTCTTTTTCACTCCTCTCCACACAGATGGATTAGAGCAACAAACGGTTTACATGCTGCACATCATTAGCTATCCTCCCTCACTACCCAGCAGATAACAACTGGGCTCTATCATCAGGACATTCATAACACCTTGACACTTTTACAACTCTGCTGTGCTCTGCCAGAGCAATCTTCTCTTTTAAAGCATGAAGCTAATTCATGAAACACCCGTTGGAAAGCACTCTGCAAATGCAACAGGGGTGGGGGAGAGAAGAAAAAGCACAGCCCAGAAAAGGCATCTATTAAATAATGTAGTTAATACTGAAAAAAAACCCCAACCAATAAGCAAGAAAAAAGCATAAAGTTCTTCGTGTCTCAGATTTTCCTGTATTTTCCCATTGCCTCTGTCCCACAGTGAAGGACATCAGCAAGCAGCCAGACATCTGTTGGCCGCATTTGAATGCTTCCATCACCATGTGTATCATCCAGGCACCTCCAGTGCCTGGCGTCGGTGCGGCTCCCTTTGGCTGCAGACTGAAGCAGGTAGTTGGCTGCGATAGTCCCTGTTTGAGTGCTGTGCCCCTGGCCACGGCACGGCTGCTCCCTTGGGAATGGGTTTCACTAGGGGACCTCTTTGCAAAGGTTGAGGGCTTCAGTCAGTAGTGCATTTACTGTCAGGTATTACCAGCACCAGCTGGGCATCTTGACTCTAAAGATCTGTCAATAAAAAAACAGCTCCTCTGCATAGGTTGGGATTCGGCTTCAGAGGCCGTCTCTAGCTTACATCTAGAATAAAATACAAGCCTTCACCAGCCTGCACTGCGGATGGAAAGAAATACATTTTAACAGCATTTTCCAAGCTTCTCAGCATGCCCCCCACCACCCCAACCGCACATTTTAATGTATAGTACACGCTTGTTTAAAAAAGAAATACATAAGGAGAAAGAGTAATTACCGTAGCTTAAATTCAGCCTGATAAGAAGGGCTTGCACAGGCTGAGCAGCTGTTCCACTGCCATTCAGATTATGAAAATATAATCCTAGAGAACCTTGTCAAGATAAATACAGAGCATGAAATGTATAGGCAATTTTTTCCCAGCCACATATAATGATCAATTCCAAAGCCACAAGTGATACCAAAGGACAAAATAAGATCTGTCTAGACTTTCTCACTTACAAGATATTGATCATTCCAATGGTAAACCGGTTAGTATAAGTGTGTTTGGCTTGAAAGGTCATGAGCTTAACACCTGACAAGGAGTTATTCAACCTTGATATAAGTCAAATTATTGCAGTGTTGCTGGAAAGACTTTCTCTAATAAAAATCCCTACCTGGTCTGAGAATATCTGTAATTTGTCTTCCAGACGTCAAAAGAAAAAGTGGGAAGGGGAGGGAAGGGCTTAAGTCAAGACTTGGCATGGGTTTCTGCTGGTTCACCTCTATCTGGGGTTGTAAGTAGAGCTCCCAGAAGTCAGTTACTTTCTGGGCAGACCACGGCCAACATCTGCTGCATGGACAACAGTGGAAGCTGTCACTGATTGAAATGGCATCTCCACTCCCCTAAGAGCTTCTGGTGGCTATTCCTTCCTAGCAAAGGAGGTTTTTTTGCATACCTACTTGCAGACTCATGGCAAAAATAACCATTAGAGGGGCAAAAATTATCATTAAAATGGGAAACGTTAAATTCAGAAGGAAAGCAGAGGAGAAAGGGTCAAGCAATGCCCTTCAGCATGGCAGAGGGAAATGGCTGAAAGAGGGTAGATTTAAGGTAAATACTAGGAAGAAATATTTTGCTGTGAGGGTGGGGAGACCCTGGCTCAGGTTGCCCAGAGCAGTGGTGGTTGCCCCATCCCTGGAGGTTTTCAAGGTGAGGCTGGATGGGGCTTGGAGCCCCCTGATCCAGTGGGACGTGTCCTTGCCCATGGCAGGGGGTGGCACTGGATGGGCTTTGAGGTCCCTTCCAACCCAAACCATTCCATGTTTCTATGATCACCCTCCAAGGCCTCCCCTTTAGAAAGCCCTGTGGGACTTGAGCAGTGCATCAGGAGACTGTCCTTATCCAGCCGCCTCCTTTTTATGGGCATAACTAGGAAACATTTGTTAGGGCTAATAAGAGCTTGATGTAAGTTTGCTGGATCTTTTCCAAGAATTATAAATACCCTATCTATTTTGCGTTATTCAGTTGGGTTTGGTTTGCTGATATCATACTAGTTAAGGTTAATGGAGTTTGCTTTAATATTAAAGAAAGGATCACTTAACTACCTTTAATGAACTCTGAAGTCAGTGCATTGTGGAGTCATTCACACAGCCATCGCCCCAGGTAAATCAACAAAAAAATGTAAGCCAGGCAAATAAATAAATCGGAATGGCTGTTAATGTGCCAGATTTACACCAAAATATATCTGAAAGCCAATGACATCAGCACATTTTGGATATTAAAATGGAGAGTTCGGAGTCTGTTTCTTTTCAATTGTTTTTCCTTTTTAATGTCCCCCGCATGTCCCTCCTGTGCTGAAACCAAGCCAGAAAAATGATTTTCAAAAGTGTTTCTAATAGAAGCAAACCCTCTGCAGCTTTGTGCCATTTTGTTATTTGGACTGAAAATGGTAATATACATGTATGTATATATTAAAAAAAAGCTTTTTTATGCTAGCCATCAGTACAGGAGAGTGAGCAACAAAGACAAGGGAGAGAAAAGGAGGAGAAAAAGAAAGAGAAAAAGAGAAAGAGAGAAGGAAAGAAAAAAAATGAAAGAAAGACAAAGTAAGAAAGAAAAAGAAGGAGAGAAAGTAGTTTATCTCAGTTGGAGACAATAGTGATAGTGAAATACTAGACAGGATCATACACTAACGTGAATAATTATTTATTAACCAGAAATCAGAACCAGAGGAACCTGACCAATTCAGTGAAGGTATAGGGAGGTCATTTCCTTCATACTAAAGTGAAGCTATGCTAACCTTAAACCTGCTTTTACCTCATAACACTGAAACAGGGAGTGGTGTATGGAGGAAAAACACCTCCCAGACTCCTCCTCCTTCTTTGAAGGAAGGCAAGCAATCTCTTTAAGTACAGAATTCTCATAAAAGCATGCAATATTTCAGCAATAAGGAATGACAGGGTGTTCATTATCGGTTATTAATGTTTGCCTAAATGGAGCATAAGGCGCAGGCCTTCAGGGGAGTGCAGAGCTCCCAGTGTTGCTTAATTACTACCTCTTCCTAACCCAGCCGTGCCAAGCTCCGCTGCAAAGCTCTGCTGCCATAGACCGGCTGGATTATCACAAGAGAGTAATTCCGTTTGGCGGTGAAAAGAAAAAACAATGCATTTGGGTAGGCTGTTGCACAGGTGACGGAATTTAATCCCTTTTCCTCCCCGGATAAACTCCAGGCAATATAAGGAATTTAACTGTAACCATCACCTCAACCCACAAAGACTTTGACTTACACCACTACTGTTCCGAGACTCTCTCCAGCACGGACAAAACAGCTAGGAGACAAGAAAGAACTTTGTCCTTTATTCTTTTTTTATTGAAAAAGGCTGAAAAGACTTTTTGTTGTTTCTGGAATAACTGCTTTTATTCCTCTGTTTCACCAAATAACTGGGTGGGGGAGCAAGCTCATTAGGATATGTTGGTCTTGGAGAAGGGGCTTGCTGTAGATGGGAGAGGAAGACTCCTGGATGGGCTTGCTCATTTGCTGCAGGCTGTGGTGCAGCAGGTATAAGGAAGGCCATATATCCTTTATTCCAGCTTCAGGAAACACCGAGGTGTCAGGTACAGCAGTGGCCAAATAGGAGAGCAGCTGAGGCTGCACTTGGGCAGAAGCTGGAAAGGTGCCGATGCCGTTGGAGAAAAGCCTACATTTTCTCAGCTAATTCAGCCTAGATGTGAGGGCACTGGCGCCCCAGTTCCACTTGTCCACCCAGAAGAAACATAATTTCACAGATAAAGAGTCTTTATGTTCAGAGATTCCAAGCTTTAAGTGCCGAGGAGGCTGAACCCCACCGAGCCTGAGAGCTCGCAGTAAGCTGCAGCTACCCGTAAACTCAAAAAACCCCAGAGATGAAACAAATTGTAATAGCTGAGTGTAAGGTGTAGCTGTTACACTGTGATATCACGCTTCCTTACACAAGTGTGGTGGGTTTTTTGATGGGAGGATGCTATGAATACTTCTTCCAGGTGAATGCGTACCTTGACTTTAACATCTATTCAATGCTTAATCAAATGCATTATGATTGCAGATAAGAAAATCATGGAAGGCAGACTATTAGCAATGAATCTTAAATAATAAAGGGATCAAATAAGCTGCTATTAACAATGTGTCCTTCTATTTATTTGTTTATATTCTGTTTACAGAAAGTGTGATGCTGGACTGGGCATGGCTTAGGACAACCTTCTGGCGTGAAGAGAGCAACAAAGCACAAAATACAAAAAATGAACTTAGAAAGAAAGAAGAAAAAAATAATGTTTTCTTGGCATCAACAAGAATCTCTTTATTTTTCCTCAAGTTTTCTTTTCTAAAAAAAATGGAACTAAGACATTTGCAGAAATGAGACAAACTTTCTCTTCAGGTGACAATATTCAAGCAAGCATGTTGTTTTATTGAATTTAAATTGAAAGAAAAAAAAAAAGAGAGTTTTGGAATGGGCTACAGTATCAGGAGAACTGAGAAACTGTGAACCTTGACTGGAAAAAACTCTTTAAACTGCAAAATGGATGGAAATACGATTGAACCCCTCGACTACACCCTGTGTGTTCTTAAGGAGCCATCATCACCTTTGCTAACTCAACGGTATTTAGGGAATGGGTTACAATATATCTTTTATTATAATCTTCTAAGAAAAAAACAGAAATATTTAATTATCTGTAACTTTACCATTTCTGTTCAGATGTTGTATTGCACCTTCTCTCTCCAGACAGCTCAGATGTATTTGCAGCCAGCAGTCAAGGGCACAAAAGATTTCTTTCCCTTAATAATCTTTTTATTTGCCACACCCAATAAAGTCCTTGTAGGAGAAAAAGAAAGAACACAACTACTGTCTCCTGATCAATACTTAAAGCCTAACAGACATTAATTATCAAAATAAAGAGGAAATCCCATATTTGGCTACGTACCTACCTATTAATCAAAACAACAGAAATGTCTGCAGCATCGCTTTTCTAAAATAAGACAAAAGATGCCTCCTTGGGTTACACTTTGAACAGGCTATAATCAAAAGAAAGAGAACCAAGACTAACTAAGCCCCAGGAAGCCGCATTGTCCCTTTAACCCGCAGTATTCCCCATTTCCCATTAGTACTTAACATTTTTCACTATGTTGTGACTGCTATTATTTCATTTAACACTGGTTAATCTGTATCTGAGGTATATGGAAACCCTCTAGATGATAAGATTGGACAGGTTCCAGTGTTGGCAGTTTTCAAGCATGCACACACTTGGTGTGTTTTGATCCTTCCAGGAGCTTCCTGCTATTTGGACTGCCTGCCAATTCGTTCTTGGATCAGCCTCTCGCTCAGCTCCCACAGGGCTGCTGCCGTCGCTTCACCCTGGGCCTCCTGCGATGGCAGGCAGCGGCAGCAGTTGTTGAAGTACATCCCTCCCAGCCCCTCCAGCTCCGCAGCCGTGGCACAGTAGACAGTTGTGGCAGCTCCTTGTTGCTGGAATTAAAAGAAAAAAGAAAGAAAAAAATCTATATAAATATATGCATCTGATCATTGTAATTTTGACTGCGGTCCTTTGAAGCTGTGTATCTTACAAAAAGCATCAGTGAAAAGCATCATGGTTGACAGGGTGACTTGCACGATGACAAGGCTGAAACCCTGCAAAAGATGCTGCCTACCTGTCTGCTGGCCACTTAGTTACAGAACACCTTAGGGAGGATATTTTTTCTTTTCCTTTTCTCTTACAGCAAAAGAAAAGAAAAAGACAATCCTGAACCCCAGCCTCAGTCTTGGGTCTTTCGTCCCTTTCCAGTAAAACCTTGTATGAGTGAAGGGAGAGGGGCAGGGTCTGCCCAGATTCTGTTTGAAACCGGAGCAGCTGAGCCAGCTTTAAAAGCAGCACCTCAAAGCTTCCTGGTTTCCCATTGGAAAACAGTAACACAGTGGGCACCCGATCCTGACCAGCAACGCAGGCTGGTACACGTATCTTGTTTGTTTGGGGCTGTAAACCTCTTGTACAGAATTAACCTGGGTGCTCCCATTAAGGCCTAACGTGCAAAGTGCAATTGGGATTGATGCCAAACCTGCCCATAGAGCGAGTCCAGAGGAGGCCACGGAGATGATCCAGGGGCTGGAGCACCTCCTGAACAAGGACAGGCTGAGAGAGCTGGGGTTGTTCAGCCTTGAGAAGAGAAAGCTCCAGGGAAACCTTAGAGCAGTTTCCAGTACTGAAAGGGGCTCCAGGAAACCTGGGCAGGGGCTCTGGATCAGGGAGGGCACGGACAGGACAAGGGGCAACTGAGGCTGAAAAGCGGGAAATCTAATGAGATCTTAGGGAGAAATGTTTTGCTGTGAGAGTGGGGAGGCCCTGGCCCAGGTTACCCAGAGCGGTGGGGGCTGCCCCATCTCTGGAGGTGTTCCAGGCCAGGTTGGATGGGGCTTGGAGCCCCCTGACCCAGTGGGAGGTGTCCCTGCCCATGGCAGGGGGTGGGACTGGTTGGACTTTGAGGTCCCTTCCAGCCCAAAACCTTCCATGATCCTGTGGCTCTGTTGAACAGTTTCCCTGGGGCAGTTGTCACCTTGTAAGAATGTTTATCTGCTGGACATGAAGTTTCCAGTGGATTTTTTTGGTCTGTAACAAACAGTTCTCACATTTTATAATGCTTAAAGAATGGAGTGTGTAGATTAGAGGCTATTGTGGATCAGTAATGGGTTTTTATTTTTCCTTTTCTTTTTCATACCAAATGAACCTATGTTCAAATAAGAAGAATGAGTTCCTCAGATTTTCTGTAACAGAAACCTGGAGACCAAGGCAGAGGTTTGGGACAAGCACCCTGGCAAGCCTGGCACAGATTGAAAGCACAGTACCAGAATAGATGTAAAGAGGGCAAGAAGCTAGTTTGCTTTGTAAACTGTAATTAAAAATAATACGTGAGCATGCATAGCAAGATACAATGCTAATTTAAAACCAATATAGTTTATCTGGCATCTTATGATTATTTACGTACATCTAAGTCCTTTCTGTGGTAACTAATTATGAGCTGATAGGAATCAGAAGAAAGAGGCTGCCAAGTATGATTGAAAAAATAAATGAAGAGAAATTAGACGTTGCCACTTTAGGATAATTTAATGGGGAAAGAGGATAGGCTTCAATCTCTTGTAATTTCCCTCCAGCCCTTTTCTTTTCAGCCAAGGAAACTCAGGGTGCTGGGGTCAACCTGCAAGAGACCTCTGCTCTGCGTTCTCATCCGTCCAGGACAACAAGCAGACTAAAATGCCCCAATTCTCCTTAATTGAGATGTCTCAATCTTCTAACTGCAAAGAAAGGTATATTTGTTTGCAAGACATGCAAATAAATGGGATTAAACTGGTAATGATGATTTTATATCTCAGAAATTATCTCCAATCACAAGCTAAAACAAAATTGTCGGTATTAAATATTATGAAAGGCATATATTTATCAACAGACCAAAATATTTTTTAAAGTTAGTATAACAGATAGTAATCGTCTTATTAAAACAGTATCTTTTCTAAAAAAAGAGAGAGTATCTTAAAGGTGGTAGCAGAAATGGAAGAGAATTCTACTAAAAATAATATTAATAGAGAACAATAAAATTCCTACGCTCATTTGAACTATCCTATAAAGCTCCACAGCACAGGTATGATCGCTGTATTCAGCTATTTAGAATGATTCAAAGCCCCTAAAGAGTATTATTAGTTTTTTGCGAGCAATTCAACTGGACTTTTATTAGAAAGGTAAAATTAAACTAAATAGCTTAATGCAGAGTGAGAGCCCTTAAGCTATTGCTGCAAAGCATCCATCCATCCAAGCTAAATTCGGGCTAGCTCTGCTAGCATGCAGCTGATTCATAAAATGGATGCTTATCAGAGCAGTTTAAAATCCAAACCAAACAACAATTTATCTTTCCAAATGAGTCAAATTTGATGACTTTTAAGCAAAATTCTCAGCAGGCAGAAGAATGTCCCCCAGTACAACAGCAGTGGTTTATACCCCAAATGCTGACACAAACTAAACTCCAAAAGAAGAGAATAGTTTTCTCTGTGTGAGTGTAGGACATTTACTTTAAGTGATAAAAGATTATGTGGCTGGAAGCCCAAAGCACTTTATCTTGCGATGCCTCCAGGGTTTCACTGAGGACTGGATGTAAGCAACGTGCCATTTACTTTTTGGCTGTGTGTATCTTTACCCCTTTCTAAGCGTTTCAATCGTGTTGGCTGTTTTGGAAGAAGAAAGTTCAGTCATTCTAGCATTGAAAGAGAAATATCTTCCTTATTACTGAAGAGTAACCCAGTCATATTTATCCCTTTGTTGACAGAGGATAAAGCTTTAATATCTCAGAATAATAGACAAACATGAACTCATCAAGCCTAGAAGGCTCCTTCAGGCGGCTGAACTATGAAACGGAGGGTAAATCCCAGATTCTCAAAGCTATCGAGTTTACTTAGGTGAATGTGAGTATGTTATATTCAGATAGTTGAGGATTGAAGTGACTTGCCCAAGGACAAGTGTCACAGAATCACAGGAATCCCATCACTCTTTGAGTTCGGAGGGACATCAGGAGGTCTCTCGCCCAACCTCCTGCCTAAAGTGTGATGCCTAGGAGCACCGTATATGCTGTGCTGAATGGGAAGGTCCTCAAGGAACAAATTCCTTCTTCCCATCTACAACTCAGATACCCCAAACTTCCAGGAAGAGAAGGAGCTGTAGATAAGTGCAAAATGCCTGCCCTGCCAACCGTGCCTAGCCAGGCTGAGAGAACACTTAACTTTCTCAGTAAACATTGTTTATCCCCTCCTGAACGCTGCCTTTTGAATGACATCTTTATATATTGGGCCTTATGTCAGTTTAATAACTACTTCTAATTTTTTGCTCATCAGCTTTCCTGTTCACATAGCATCAGCATATGACAGCAGAGGATGTTAGGGAATCTAATTAGTAAACAATTCCATACTGCTGATAGAAGATGAAACATTCTTAAACCAATAGAAAGAGCACTTTAATCACTGTTGAATGACTTTCAATGCCAAGCGGTTTGTGCCATGTCAGAACATAATTTGAAGAAGATTAGAGTACTATATAAAAGAACTAATGTTAACAACTTCGTTAAAAAATGTCTTAAACAATGAACCTGTCAGTTGTCATAGGCTCTCCCTGATCTATTGTGATTAACGCCCTCTCTCCCAACAATTTAAACTGATAAACAATGCTAAAAGCGCTGGGCAACCTAAACATTTTGTTTTCCCAGTTGTACAGGGTGCTAATCACCAGAGCTGGGGGTCAGCTTGCTTTAACCTGCAACAAAGGCAGCAGTTCGCAATGATGAATACACAGGATAAAGAATTTGTGAGAAGCCCAAATGAATCTTTAATCATGCCTCAATGCCATTTCCGATCCAATCAAACACTGGAAAGCTGCTAGGCAAGCACCACGCTATCAATCTTCCTAGCATACGTAAAATTACCTGGGAATCTTGTTTGGGATTAAGTTGAAGAGTGTTTTAGTAATAAGGGTTCATCGTTCTCTTCCGCAAATCATTTGTCAGTTTGGTAATACAATCTTCAACTGCAGCAGGGTGGGATTTGTACAGCAGTTCCTGTTTATTTATAGTTCAGGCTCAAAGATCTAAATTATCCATCCTTCTAAAATCCTTTATTGAGATGAAAACACTAAGTAGCTACTAGTTCCTAAGCATTTATTTCATAACTGCTAGCTGTCAATTTCTAACTGACGGCACTGAATACAAATTAATATCGAATATCTTAACAGTAAAAGAAAACGGGGTTGTGATATACAGTATATGGTAAAACCCTCATTAATATATGCAATACATCCGTTAGTATTCTGAGGTACCATTTATGTTCCTGATATGAAAACATATTACGCAGTTAATGTTTAGTTTTCAGATGTTTGTATGTCCAAATGTATGTTTATTTTCTAAAAATAGACTCCTGTTCTGAAGCTGGTTTGCATACCTAGCATATAAATAATAGAAAAAAAATGCCATAACTTATCTGTAAACTTATCATCTACAAATGAATAAGATCCACTCTGAACTCTGCTACGGGCACACAGATAGCATTAAGCATTGCCTGCCAGGGAGATGGGATCAGCTTCTTTGAAAAGGAGGGTTTTATTTTCTTATGAAAAATTAAGGATAAAGACCGGTTATCTCGGTAGCCTGAGGTGAGGTTTAGCCCAGTGCATTTTAAAAGATGGCCAGTGGGAAGTGGTGAATTCCAAATGACAAGAGAGGCAAGTGGTTTTGACAAGGGCCAGATTCAAAGCAAGCTGTTCAAGTGAAAGAAAAAGGCAAGTGCTTCCCTAAAACTCTTCAGGCTGTTCCTGTCATTCACCTTGGGACTACAAGACAAAGTCAAGACATCCCTAACACAAAACCACCGATCCACACAATAGCACTGTAGACGTACTGTTTATAGTGGGATAACTTTTCACACAGCAGTGTGAAGACAAGGCAGGAGGCACATTCCAGATCATTAAACCAATGGTATCTCCCATACCCTCCTTGTGCTTCTGAAAACATTCTGAAGAATTCAAATCCATTCTGCTAGAGAGAGAAAAGCTCTCTACTAGCCAGCTTCAGCCATGGCCATTTCCTGACTTGATGTGAAATATAAAATCTCTTTGGAATAACAAACAAAATTACATGGAGCCTACTTCCGTAATGATCAGCTCCTAATTGCCCAAACTGGTCCCTACAGTTACAGCTGCAGTTTTCTATTCCTAAAGCCTCATCTTCATCTGCTCAGGTCCATTGCTTTCTCTGAGGTTCTATGGATTTGCAGTTGCTGAAGATCTGATCCGTTGCTTGTTGCAAGCCTGTTGTTGATGCTCAGGGTTGTAGGGAGATGCTGCCCAGCTGCTGGGGTGCATGCTCAGCTGGGCACAGGCTGCCACTGCTCCAGACTGCAGCTCAGCAGCCAAGCTTGGGCTCACCTCCTGGAAGAAAACTCCCTTCTGCATGGATTTATTTCCTTTGGGGATTGTTAGCAACCCCAGGTGGGGTTTTGATGCCATCTTCTCAAATAATCCTTTCTCTGTAATGTTAAAACATTTCAGCAGATTCGTTGAATTGGTAGTTTCTCCCATCAAGTCTTTGCAAACCACACACAGCTTGATGACCTCTTCAGAAAAATCCTAGCAAGTCTAAAATACTCCTGCCCTCACTCAGCTTTCAGGATTTGCCTACAACTGAAGGGCTTTTAAGAGGCAGCCTTCAGAGCTGTTTGATGGTATGGTCCCTGGCTGAAGCTGGTCGTAGCTGAGGGAGCTACTTCTCAACATCAGGCACTACTTTGCTCTGTTTCCTCCGGGGTCACTCAGAGCTGGGAGGGACAGTCACTTCTAGTACAATGCAGTGAACAAAATTTAGTCTCACTTGTGAGATGACAGGAAAACTGTTGGGTTCCTACTGCAGTCCTCTTACTCAAAGCAATCCCAGATGCACAGTTATCTTATGACTAACGCTCAGAATATGTATGCATTAGTCTCCTGTAAGAAAATAAGATTCCCTGATTGCTTTTTCAGCAAGGAAATATGAAAGTGAGACCTGCCTTTGCTAGTTTGGGTGAGGATGATAAACTGAAATCATTCTGCAGCTAAAAAAATAAAACTTGGGAGCTGCCAAATATGATCTAAGAGACAAATCGGGCTCAGCTGACTTCAGGTCCCATCTCCACCCAAGTGCTGGCAGGAACACGTGACCTGAACTGTCTCTGTAATTACAGCCTTTGCAAAGGTCTCACTAAACCACATCTGAACCAGAGGTTCTCCATCACCTCCCCTTGCCCCCCCAGCACATTTAAACCAGCAAAGCATCTCTTAGAAAATAATACAACAGATAAATCAAATTACAAAAGGTCTGCTTTTTTCCCCTGGTGTCTTCCTTTTTCAATTAATTCTCAACTACAAAAACTCAAAACTCCATCAGCTGCTCTCCTTGTAGAGCATAGTTGGCTTCAAGCTGTAACTTTTCTTAGCATCTTTAAGACCTACACATTTACAGTATTCTTTACATACATTATAGAAGATAAGTATGCTGTGTTCTTTGAGTAAGGAAACTGCAGTAGTTCAGGAAAGAGGATTTGTTTTCAGCTGCTAAGGTATTAAGACCTAGTGATTATTTCAACTATTCAGTATATGCAGCTATATTTAACTTACATCCTGGGTTTTAACTTTGCAAAAGAAAATGTGTCCGTTGTAATAAATGTATTTTGATAATGCACCATGTTGTTTGTGTTATGCAACACCCCATATGTTCTCAATTACGGCAATGATTGTGCTTGAAAACTTCCAACCTCCAGCACCCAGTGTCAAACAGATTGTCTGCAGTCATTCCACAGGGGAAAGAAAATCACAATGCAGGACGTCAAGTCAGGAGAACTGGCCTTGTTTTCTCTTTTCAGCTTTCACTTCCCAAATGAACTGGACAAGTCACCTCAACTCCATGTACTCTACTTTTCCCAGCTGTAAAATGGGGAGAGCAATGTTACTTACCCACCTCACAGGGGTGTTGTGAGGACTAGTTCAGATTTATGGAGTGCTTCCACACTTGCTGCTGAAAAGCACTGAGTAAGTACGAAGTGTTACATTTTAAAACATGTTAAAATGCTTAGAAGATGTAGAACAAGGTTGGCAAAAGAGCTGACAAAACGTAGCTACCTTTTAAAATCATGGATATTTTTCTCTATTGTATAAATGTAATTCTCTAACCTATGAAGCTGCCTGCTCTACCCAGCTGTATTCCAGCCTCTTCCCTCTCCCACCCTCTTTCTTTTTGCCCAGCTCACAGAGAATTTGGTAAAACTCTTATTGGCTGTAACACTACTGAATTCTTCAAAGATGGATGTTTCAAAGGGAACAGCCCCTGATGCATGGGTTCACCTCTCCCATCCTTTGTGTATGCTAGAAAGAGCCATCACAGCACACTAAGGGTGAGATTCAGTTGCCTGATACCCCACCTAAGGAAGGGCACACATTCTCACAGGTTGAGTACTCTATTTGCCAGCCCCTCAAACGTATCTCGGATAAGCCCACACAATGTTTAGGACAGCGCCAGGTACTGACAGCCGTGCAACCTCTTAGCACAGCATCTGGAAGGGAGCTGGTTCCCACTGTATTCCTCCCTTCTCCCAGTATTTTATTGAAGTTCACAATTAGCTTCTGAAAATTCTTCCAAGCCTGACACAGAGCCATCTTAAGCTTCAAAAACTTTACTGAAGCATATGGTGTTACCTTGCCCAGCCAGGATTTCATGGGCAGGAGCAGTAGCACGCCTGGCAGGCTGCTCACCCTGGCCTTTTTACCCACATCGCATTCCCACACAGATCATTTCTGCATTTTCTTCTGCCTGCTGAACTCCTGTTCACACCTGATTTACACTTTTAAGCCATCACTGCTCCACTGAAGTGGCAGTTTTGAACACTGCATGCAAATTGCTACGATCCAGCATTGCTTCTCTTTTCTTCTGGCAGGCTAGTGCAAGCCATGGTGAGACGCTTCACTACTCATTTCTGGATTTGGGAAAAAGTCCCTGAGGAAAAGGACCCATCTTCATTTCAGGGTGTAATAGGGCAAGAGTGCGGTCAGGTTGGCAGTGTTATGTTGCTGGTCATTGCTTGTCCTCTGCCCTCTGTGCCAGCACTGGTCAATGCAGCGAGAAGCAGAGACTCCTTGGGCATCACGGTGGCATTACTGGGAGCTGACCAACCCCCAAATTGTCTGTCACTCCCTTCCTGAGATTTTACAATATGCATTTATAAAAACATCAGTTCTATCCTTGCTTGTTGGCCACTGTCAAAACTGGAAATTCAATGGAGGACATCAGAAATCTTCTTGAAACACATAGCCTGCCCGTATTTTTTTCTGGGCAAGGTTAATGGGAAGAGTTGTGCAAACAAGCTGTGGACAGTGAACATATCCTGCCAAAACGACAGTTTGACATGCTGTTGGAACTAAATCATCAGGATAGGGCTGGCTGGCATGTGGACATAGGTAGATGAGAACTCATTGAAATAACTTCTGTTATTAACTTATGCTGACATGAAATGCTTTATGGTTTTGCTGTACCTAACTTTAATTACATATATACTTTATATTATATAAATGTATGTATACATACAGTACTGTATATGCTGTACATATTCTGTAGCTTTTTAATACTAGTATTAGTCAAAATTTAGACTTTTTCATATGCAGTATTGAAAGGAATGTCATCACAATACTGAAATCTGGCTTCCTCCTTCATTGCACAGATAATTTTTTAGACTGACTTTCATTTTAGATACGACAGAAAAAAACCCCACCCAAGACAATGCTTTTTAAGCAAGTGACCTTTTGGGACAATAATTATTAAGTTGTTTGTTTAGATTTAAAGGATAAAGACTGGTTTTCCTCTGTTGGTACTCACACATGGCATAAACACACACATCTCAGTAATACAATGCATTGAAAAACCACAGGGTGTTATGATGGGGACATATCATGGTAAGAAATTAACTACTAACTGTCTTCCAGAAACTAATTAAGGAAATGTATTTTGCAATAATCCAGATCTAGCAAACAGGCCTCTGAAGTCTAGGCGTAGAGCTGTAAGCCAGGCACTTCTGTATTATGTATGTGTGATTTTCATAGATAGCCTGCTGTAAAGTGTGCCCTGTTAGTGCATCTTTCAGGCGCAAGACACTGGCCTTGTTAATATTTCATTTAGTACATACTGTAGAGTCTCATTTATATTACTTCTATAATTAATGGTGATAGCTTAGGCACTGCCTTTACAAGGAGAGATCCCTGTATGTTGGTCTATGGACAATGAGAAACAATAGATATTTCATTCACCAGCAGCTTGTTGCTAGTTAGTAGGAAATTATCGTGTGTACTGTTGCTTTAATTGCCAGGGTAAATAACGCTGCCGCTGTGTTAGTGAACATTTTAAAGCACTTGATGCAAATAGACTAGAAACAAAACACAAAAAAAATTTACCTTTATGATGCTATACCTTAGCATAACACGCTAAAAAGGTATGTCTTACATCATTTGCGTTCTATCATGCAAATATATCTTTATATGCATGTGCTGACTATTCAACTACTGTATTTTAGGAAATACAATTATGCTGCCTTTCTCTTCTCCTATGTAGACTGTAAATAACTGTAGATCTTTCTCTTGTTTTCCTATGTAAATATATGTAAATACTAACAAGCTATGCATGCTGATATTCTAGGCGATTTCAGGTACTTTTATAATCTGAAGGCATGTACTTGAACTGGTTTGTTAAAAAAAAAATCGACTCTCTTAAATCCTTTAAAGCTCATTAGAAATTAAAGATTTCTTACTAGACTGGTTCCTTCAATCTCAATTGTTTTTTTTGTTAATTTTAAGCCTGCTTTTAACCCTTATCCCCCAAGCCCCACCACCAAGGTCGTGTACTCCAAGGCTGTTTTCTCCAAAGTGTGGAGTCCCATCTCAGGGTGTGACACTTTCTGACTGACGATGTGCACAATTTAGATTCAACACCATCCTCATTTGTTGTGGGGTAGAGGAGCAGCAACACTTTCTTCATCCAACTAGTCATGCTTTTCTTACTGCAGACCAGAATGTTGGCGACCCTTTTCTTTGGCTTAGGGAAGCATTGCTAGTTTGTGTTCAACAGGAACTCTGGTTCTTGCAAAGTTGCTTTCTGTCAAGCTGCCCCTTGGCCTTTACTGGTATATGGGTTTATTCCTGCCCAGGGGCAGAACTTCACATTTCCCTTGGTGGAACTTGTGTTGCTTCAGCATATTTGCAGTGGGCAAGCTTGGTCCTGTTGTCCAGGTCATAAATGAAGAAGTTAAACAACAGTGCTGGGGGACAGCACTAATGACTGCCCTCCAACTGGGCTGTGCCCCACCCATCACAGCCTCTTAGCCTTGCCGTTAGCCAGGTTGTCAGTCAGCCTCGGAGTCCTCTGTCTGCTCAGACTTCATCTTGGCTCTGAGGATGTTACGGGAGAAGTGTCAGACAATGGGCACCCACTGCTGTCTTCTCAACTACCAAGCCATCTTGTCACAGAAAGCTGTCAGCTTGGTCAAACTGATTTCCCCTCATCCCTCAAAAGACAACTTGGAAAGGTGAGAAGTCTATCCCCTTTGCTCTGACATCTCCTTCTGTTTAATGGTGCTCTCTAGTTCATTTTCTCAGCCCATAGTCTATGGAGTAAGGATCTAACATCACTAGTCCCAGGTCTGGGTTTGAGGGCAAATACTGTCACAGCCAAGTGCAGATCCCCCACCTTCAGCCATGTCTCTGCTCTCTGCTGGCGCTGCTGTGTGCCTGCTCGCTCAGACATGCTCCTCTGTTTGAACATACTCTTCATGTTTCTTTTCTGGCATGCTTATGGTTTTGACAGACTGTGAAAATAATTTGATAAGTTCCCCCATCCCCTTCCGAGCTGTAACACTGTTTGTGGGAGCCTTTCAACTGAGGGAGTGTGAACAACAATGAAATTACCTAAGCTTATAAATCAAGTCCCCTCCTGCATACAAATTTGGAGGCAAGGTTTCAATTTAACTCTCTTCCTTCTTTTTTTTTTGGTTCATGTAATAAGGATTTCTATGAGGAAAATGGTAAGAACTAAAATAAATGCATTTATCCCCAATACGGCAAGGGGAGGGACCCTTCTGTATTATCTATGGAAACCAAATGCAACAAAAACTTTTTAATCAAAAGAAAATAGCTTTCACATCTGGAGATGGGTTTTTTTTCCAGAGTAGATGTATCAGAATGCCCACATTAATTGACAGGTTATTAATGACTTCTTAAGTTCCTCGAACTTCACTTGGTGGCTGGGGAAGATCTCTTTCCACTCCTTGAAGACTCTTTTAAGAGGAATGTTTAAAAGCTGAGCTGACATAGGCATTACATTCAAGTGCAAGCTTTAATAGAGGGCGTAGAAATGGTTCATAAGATTATTATCTTTCTACAGACAAAACCCATTACCTTCACACTAGGAGGGAAAAGCTAGTTTTTAACTTATATAAACCGGAATCAATTATCAATATCTTTGCATGGTTTCCCAGCTCTGCGAGTCACAGAGCTAAACACAGAGCCATTTGGCAAAAGGGCTTCTGCCTATGCTGGACTTTTTGTTAAAACTCTCATTTAATAAAATCACATCTGCAGAAGCAAAAATATGTAGCAATGATTTGTATGCAGGGCTTCCGCCATGAATGTCACAAGAGGAGACAGGAACCGCATTTGCAGACTGATCACCTGGCTACTATTTCTTTAGACTTCTCCCCAGTAAAAAGGGAACAAATGAATAAAAACCAGTCATCAATTAAAAGTCAAATGCAGTGGCAAACCAGGGCAAATCAGAGCGTACATACAGGATTTGGGTTTGGTGTGGAAGAAAAGTGCTTCTTCAGCAACCTCTGCCATGTAATCCTTACTATCCAGCCTTTCGCGGTAAGGATTTTGTTGGCTTTACCAGAGGCTTCTTTTTTTTCCAGTGAGAAAGGGAAAGCTGGAAGTTCAGTGGTGGCTTTTTATGGTGAAGGAGTCTACACATGCCCATCGCTTCTTAAACTACTACAAATAAAAGTCTTACTTATTTCAGTAGACAACATCTAACCTGCCGCAACTCTGTGTCCCTCAGCAAAGGGTTCGGTAAGTGCATTAGCCATCCTCAAAAAATCGTGTTTCCAGCTACTTTGCTAGCACGTACAAACTCAGATGCACATACAGGTGCAATTTATATAAAGCATAATACTCTAGAAGCTAGTAATGGTGTTTGGGAAGGAAATGTTCATTATTAGACTCTTATCTATTTATCCCATTCATGACATCTGCTTCTACAAAACACATAATGATAAATGGCACATTTGCAAATTATCTTCTGGGTGCTGATGAGAAATCAGCATCCTGCGAGTTACTGTGACTTTGAGTGAATACACTCCACTGTGAGTCTCGTTGGTAGAGACGTCTGCCAAATGACTGCATTAGTATATTAGGAATCTAATAAATTGAGTAACAAGCATTTGATGAAAAATAGCTGTACCATTTGTTACAGTTATCATCACAGCCAACAAGGCTACTGGGGTGGGGATTTTGAAAGCTGCTGATAAAAGAGATGTGGCTGCACTGTGCCACACTCGGTGGCATCTCCCCGCTAACTGTGCATTGTAACAAACCCTCAGCAAGACATAGGGCCTCCTTTACTTAAGCTTTCCCCTGCTTCTTCATGACACTTATGAGGATTTAAACCATTGCAACCTTACGCAGTCTTGTCCTTTCCCTTCCCACTACAAAAAAGCAGGATACTGGGAAGGTGGAGAAAACTCTTCTGACAATCCAGCAGTGAATGAGTTTCTCCACCTGGGAAGGAGCTGGAAGAGGTACTTTCTGTCATACTGCTCAGCACTGTTCAAACATCTGAGACTGCTTTCACGCTCACAATCTGTACACTTCAAGCTTGTTAATTATGATCACAAACATAATAAGCATTTAGGACCAAGAAGGCTTTGGCTCTATTCACATTCAACAGATAGGCACATCATGCCACCAAATTAGTTTCAGGAGAGGCTCAGAGTCCTACTTCTAACTCAGTGTCCCAGTGGAAAAATTAAAAGTCGAGGAATTGATCTTCACCCAGTACTTCATCTGTGTCATTCACTGCTTGGCTGGATATTTAAGAAGCCCGGTTCCCTTTACCAGCCAAACCAATGATCCCCCTCGTGCAAACATCTTCCCTGCAAACATCTGACACATTCAAACTCATGGGACTTGCAAACTCGAAGCAGGGTAATCAAAAGCTGAGTTAACTGTGTCCAGAGCCCCATGGGAAGGTTTGGTCACTCTCACTGCAAGCCCTGCACAGCCCACCTGATGCACTGTGGGTGCTTGCCACTCCTCTGGGGAGAGGATGCCACAGGGCAGACTGCAGCCGTGCTCTATCCTGGCAAAGCTGCTGTGAGTAAATTATGTCTTTCGGGCTAATTAATTCTAGCAAGAGCAATATAACCTTAAATTCACATTTCAGAAATCTGCATGCTGCTTAATTTGTTTAAAGTAGAGAGGAATCCAATTCATTACAAAAGCCCATTTATCGTCTACTGACAAATCCCAGTGAACACTTCAGAACTCTGCACAGGTAAGAAAAGCTCCTTCTGTACCTTCCCAAATTGCGTTTCTGCTTTTACCTGAGACATTTGCAGGATCGCCTAACTCTGTCTCCAGTTTTGTTTAGCATATCATCAATAGGCTCTGCTTTTGTGAGTGGACAAGTCATTTGAGTGTGCACCACAGTCATAATGGCCTGACTGACAGCTCAGCCAGATAAACACAAGAGAATAACAGACGTAGGAACAATCTGGGTATTCATTTTGTCCGTTCAACCGGGTTGAAAGGATTTGCCAGCAAAGGGCACAACACTTCAGGCTAATTTGCTCAGCCAAAGCACTGCTGGAGTGTAAGGCTGCAAGTAGATGACTGATGTTGCGGAGACCGATGTCCCCAGATGAGGTACTTATTATTCACCTCTGCCTCATGGGGAATGAAAGCATTATTTATTCAAAGCATCCATTTGAAAGAGGAAAACATATAGAAATGAACTTTGTTCCAAAATTTGAACCCTTCTCCCTGCTTCCCTGCTTCTGCATTAATTCCAGCTTCTTGTCCTCGCCTTCGCCATCCTGAATGCTACAGCATTTCTCTTGCCTTGCCTCTTCTTTCACCCTATACATTTTCTTCTCCTTTCCTTCTCCCATAATTTCCTTAGCCTTACCTCCTGCTTTGCACTTTTAATCTGACACCAGGTACCCTTCCTTTGCTGCCCATCTTCCATTTTAATGCCACACCCACTCAGCTCTGCAAAACCCAGAGGCTCAACTCTATTTTCAGTGTCTGGTATAGAGGTGGCTGCTCAGGATATCCTGGCTGTGTCTCGCACGCTAAATGCACTCTGCAGTTTTTGGGCAATATTAACTGCAAACCCAGATGGGAGCCACGTGCCAGCCTCGTGTCGCATCAGGCACTACACTGTTATGGAGCCACGCAATGCGGGACCAGTGAAATGACGATGCTGCCCTTGTTAAGGGGAGTTGTATCTTGCACATTTTAAGCACTATGTGTTTAGAGTGACAGAGCCACAAGTCCACCTGCTAATCACATAAAAATAAACGACATCTAGAACAGCCAAGCTTGTACTAAGAGCAGGTAACCACCACTCTGACATGTTCCCTCAAGCAAGCAAGCAAAATAATAACAGTTTACAGAAGAGGTTTGCAAGTTTGCTCCCATTAATTAAGTTCCATTTTCCAGCATGTTGATCTGTAAGTAATTTTCTCCAGGATTGATTTCAACAAGTCTCTTCTCCCACCAAAGCCCAAAGGCCCAAACCTGCTCTTGGTGAGAGCAGCGCTACTTTACCGTCTTCAGCAAACTGTGGAGCTGAGACTTGAGGTGTAGTAGTGCCGTGGTGAACCCCTGAGCATCCTAGAGGAGAGCCCCCAGCCTGAGTGTGGGCTGGGAACAGCGGCCCTTGCAGAAGTGATGCACTAACAGCCTCAGACACATCACAAGAGGAATGCGAAGTGCACCTGACATTTCTTTTGATCTACTCCTAAGAAGCATTAAAAGGCACATTAATGTGCTGCTTTGGTGTGTGTTCAATGTGATAGTTGGAGACATAACTGAGCCTTTCACAAAAGTCTAATTGGGAAGAAGAATAAACTTATTGTTCCCTCCTCTGGACATGCATCCCAGAATATACGCGGAGTTGACATTTGCATGAAGCGTGTTGCTGTTTTGCATTTTAAATCCAGGCACGCTAAGCATAGGCTGAATGATCATTTTGACTGTTAGTAGGAAAAAAGTACTTGTCCAAGAGTAATTCTACAGATGCAGGAACTAATACTGGCCAGTGTCAGGTTTTCTTTCTCTAATGCTACTAACCACTGAAATTCAAATATACAAGTGCATGTGTGTATATTTGCATACACATAAATATATAAATTCCTCACATAAATATCAAGAAAAGAGTCATAAAGTATCTGAGCATGCAGCTCCTATAGCTGCCTTTCATGCAATTGTTTCATATTGCTCAGATCCTCACACTGAAGTTGTATTCACAGTTAGTAACAGAGTTTTGGGCATTGAGCTAATACTTCTTGACTTCATCAGACTACGAAGCACCTCTGCATCTCTGTGCTCTCAGTTGCCATGTCAGATTTCCTTTGCTGTTTTAAGACAGCCACACAACGAACAAACTACAACAACAAACCAAGAAAAAGGGAATGTAAAAAGAGACCATTCCTACCCAGGTTAATCAATAGTAGAATGAAGGGAACAGAGAAAAGTCAGATATCAGTTCCACAGCGAGGTAAGGTGAGGAAGGACATTACTGGGGCACCCTAACTTTTGCTAAAGACTACTTACTCCTTGCTCCTATTTCTATCAGCATAGGTGTATGTTTACACATCTGGCTGGACCTGTATTCAGCTGAACTCCACTTTCTTCTCTGTGCAATACTCTTTCTTACATCTGTTACGCTGATAATTTATGTTCCTGATTAGCTCTATACAACACCCTCAACACTTTACCTCTGGAAGGATTAGAGGCTTTATGCTGCTTTCTTCATTTGTCTGCAGCATCTCCTCCCAGCCTCAGCCAGGCTCCTTGGATGGAGTTCTCTGCTGAAGCACTAATGATGCCAACACTGTCAGACTGAGACCCGCACCTCTGGAGCTCTTTTGGCAAAACACAGTCTAATCTGCGAGAACCTTTAGCTTTTTTTCTCACTCAATCTAGCCCCAAGGACTGTAATGCCAGGGAAGAGGAGGCTGAGAAATGGGAGCCCAGAGAGCCCTGCTGCTCAGCTTGGTGACCTGGCACTAACCAGAAAGCATGACCCTCACTGCCAATGCACAGCAAGCCCACTGGAAGCAGTGTGTCCCAGACAAGTTAGACAAGTAGATTAAAAAAGAGAAAATATTAGGGAAGGCAACTGGTCTGGGTACATAATAGATGGATGCAGGCATCTTCTGAATCGTGCAAGTGGAAAATCATGCAACACTGTTCTTTTGGTATGATATTCAGAAAACACTCTCCGTTCTTTCTAGCTAGTACCAATTCGAGATTAAAGAAACTCCTTTTCCAAGCCCACACATGCTGCTCCATGCTTCCAAACCACTTTTTTCCCATCCCAACTTTTGGACATTTACTTTTTTTTTTATTGATAATAGCACGATTTTCTTCTTACAAACAAGCTAACATTCCCACCACAAAGATGGACGACAGTTTTTCTTTGTGCTGCTCCTCAGGACCATGTTCCAGATGGTTTCTGACAAATCCATCTTGAAAACTGTGAAAAGAAGGGACTCTTACTGGAAGTTTAATTAATTGTTTGTCTTACATGAAAAAAAATTGAAATACAAACCAAGCTTATAGAAAACTCCAGGATTTCAGCTACAGTACCCAAGGGTTTTGAAGATTTCCTTTGAACTTAGCCCCTTTAATAGACCTTTAAGAAGCCATCAGTGTTGGAAATCTGGCTTTTGCATATTTGGACCCTTTCCAAATAGGCATCCAAAGCTTTACTGAGGGAACACCTAAGATGCTTCACCCAGAGGCCAAGGCAGAGGAGGGAGCTGAGAACGGCATCTCCTGCACTGCCTGGCGGAGGCTGCAGGAGGGAAAGGACATGCATGCAGTGAGCCTGGGGAGTCTCTGGGCTGCGGAGGTGGAGCTGCACACCCCTCCACAGCATGAACCTGTCACTCAAAGAAAGAAACATATTATTTTGACTGGATACACATCTCTCCTGCTCCCTCCAATAGGAGGAATGGAAATGGAAATGTGTCTGGCTGCCTAGCAAACGCACACAAGATCCTTTTCAGTTGATACCAGCCAGTTGACTCAATCTCAATATTTTTCCATTTGCTTCATACAAGTAAAAATTGTGGTCTGTATGAAGATCTCTATCCCCTGTTTTGCCACAATGCCATATCCTTGTAGGAGAACACACTTTTGACAACACATTTCTATTCAAGTCCAATGTGCTCTTAAGTGACAAAATCTTTTTCAGTTGGAAATATGTGAAATATATTTGTCTTCTGCTCAAATGCTGTATCGTAGTTGAACTCTCTAACTGTCCTTGATCAGTTTTCTCAGCCTAGTTAGACTCTAGAAGGAAAAATCACTCAGCAGCATAAATGATACATACCCAAATGATTTTGAGCTCTTCCTTTCTGACATGTTCAAAAGTGAATTTGCTGCAAAATAATGAACTTAAGTGACCCCTGCTGACTTCTTAAGGAATGACATTCCATAGGGAGGCCCAACTATGAAACAATTCAGCTGCAAAATGAGTCCATTTGTCTTAGCTTTTTGGACATTTTCTTGGGAAAAAATCATTCTTCAGGGAGTTACTGGTCACCATCAGCCTACAGCTTGGGATGGTCCATCTCTTAGTGAAAAAGAAGGATAAAGGGTCAGATCTGAACCCCTGCAGGAACCAGACACCATTAATTTGTTTGTTGGTTTTGGGGTTTTTTTTCCCAGTAGTATTATCAGGTAAGCATAGCTGGAATCTGAACATCTTATATCTTCCCATGTATCTGGCTGGTGCCTTCTGGCCTTCTGCGTGATGGAAGGGACTAATAAAATGTGGCAGTGCTTGATACCAGATAGTTTGTCCCTGCCTCATTTAATCATTCTGGATGGACTGATGCTCAAACCCAACTTGTATTCACTGTCGTTCTGTGAGAGGGCTGCTGAGATCTACTTCTCAGCAATCAGCTCAGATCATTGGCAAGACATCTGTCAAGTACACTTTAGCATCCCTACAACCTCGGAGTAAGAGAATCGGCCTTCTCAATTTAGATGCAACATTCAAGGCAGTTGACAGAAATCTTACATCCATTTACCTTTTTTCTCTAAATCCTAATCCCGTTGAAGTCGGATGGAAGCCTTGCCATTGACTTCAACAGACCCAACATTACAACCGTAGTGTTCAAGATGGAACAAACACAACTGGATTGCACTCCAACTTGTTGAAAACCTAAAATCCTATTAGGTTAAAGAGGAATCTTGATGCCTGAGAGACCCTTGAAACTGCAGAGGCTTGGGCATTTCATGCAAAATCCAGGATGTGTCTAAATATGGTGGCAGCATCATTTTTGTGCTCATTAACACTTAGAACATGAGTCAGGCTTTCAGCACAAATCATGTTGTTAGGTGCAGCTGACTATAGCACAAACTTGATCGGAACATCAGTGCTCCAAACAGAAGAACTGTAAGTTCAGATTAACTTTCTCAGCCTTCTCATGACCTCATTTGCAGTCGAGCTATAATGGGTTGACACAACTTAATTGCAAATATAAATGTTTCTTCAAGAAGAGAGCAGATTTCTTTTAAAAAAGGAAAAAGTTACCACCCAACTTCATTTTCTATGTTGGTGTTTACCCTGACAGAAATATCACATGGGCTGAAATGAGTGGGGAATGTGTCATTACATGTATAAAACAACCCATAATTATATACATAAGCATATGCTACAAAAAGCATCCAGATATTGCAGTAAACTGTAAAAGCAGATAAGCTTTCCTGTTAATTTTTCTTAGACTAGGTGTTAGTGCAAGTTACGACCAAGAATTCAGCACATCCATCCAAATTATACCTAAAGCACTAAATCCAGCACCACAGTAATTTTCTAGTCTTTCATACTTCCCAACTTAATGAAAAGAGATATTAATGTCCCAACCATAGATTAATTAGATGAAGTCATTAAGAATTATTTCCCAGGTACCTTTTGCTAATACACGTATTACCATTGAACACTACCAACCCTGTTTGGAAGGTTAATGTTATTTTGGAAGAATATTTACAGTATCAGTGACAGATAACCCGATACCTAAAAAAATATTTTCCACCTGCAGCTATCTGTCAGCCATCCCACACAAGCCTTGAAAGCTTTCCACTATCTGTCAAAACACAGGGTTTGATGCAATAAAGACTGTAATTATTGAACATTTACAAGAAATAATATTTTCCCTCTGGTACATGTTATAACAGTTGTTAACATGCAAGTATGAATACTAATGCTCCAAACCCACCTATGCTCTTCACAAGCAATAAGGATTTCTTTGAATACTGATATAAAGGCCAGTATAATAAAAGAGCAAGATAAGACTGAATACAGGTCTTGAAAAGTAAATGTCAATCAGAATAAGGTTTTTAGAGGCATAAGAAGTTGATTTGAAGTAGAGTCTGGAAATAAAGCTGGCAATTAGATCCAGGGATATAAACAGCACTGCTTTTGTGTGGGAAAAAAAATAATAATTAAAAAAAATAAAAAAGCAAAACCAAAGATCCTTTTGCAACCGAAATTCAAGGCTACAGGATGTGTGAAGGAAGCAATACTGAATGCATCAAACTGGCTCCGCAGATGCCGTGCTAGCAGATGGCTTAAGCTGACTGAATTACTGTATAAACATTTAACTGAAAGTTTGATTTTATAAGTGTGGAAATTATACAAAACAAAAAAGATAATGATTCTAAGAAGCACTTAAATTAGTAATTTGTAATTTCCTCTGCTAAGATGGCAGAGCTCTGCTGCTTTGCACGAGTCCTTTGGAAAGGGAATTCTGCAAATCTGGGAAAGGAATCGCGCACCGTAAAAGGGAACTCATGAACACACAAAACTAAGTGAGACACTTAAAGGTAAATATATACCTTTCGACTGCTGTTGCAGCTCGAATCCATTCCAACTGCAATTTAATAAAAATCTTCCTCCCTCTCCACTCTCCATTTCCTCCTTCGTGGCGAGATAACAAAGGCTGTATCTCACTGTTTATATCTCAGTAACTTCTGCAGTCATGTCACTTGGGCTCAATTGGAACATGTGGACAGGGAGGGCACGAGCGAAAAAGCCTATTTGTGCATAGATACCTTCCACAAACACCAATCAGAAGGCAAAAAGACACAAATATACAGGAAAAGGGAGAAGAATTAATGCAGAAATAATGCGGCTTCTTGCTACCTTATACAGTCTGAATAAAATAGAGCATCGCTGTGGAATTGATGGGTTTGGTCTGATTAATGCTTAGACATGTGTCTCAGATGAATGTTTTCTATCATTTCACAAAGAAATAACAGGGCAGAACAGGAGGCTGACAATGGGCACAGGGTCTCATCCTGCTTTACTGAATGTCAAAGCAATCTATCCTGAACCTTTCCCAAAACGGGGTAATTTTTCTTGTGGCTTTACTGGTGAGCAACCAGATTGCAAACAGTTTGAGCACCGTGACAGTGTCAGACCTGACCCTTTGAATACAGTGTCACAGCAGCGCCATCGGCGTTCATCTGCACAGCACCCTCTTCAGTCTGGTCCACAGCAAACACAGGCACGACTGCTTCTCCTGCTGCAGGGATTGCAACTTCACCACTCCCAAGGCTGGCTAACTATTTCACATTCCCTGCTTCTGTAAAGCCATTGCTTGCTATTCCAGAACCAAGACAGTGATTTCGTTGGGTGTAGATAACAATAATAAAGGAGCAAGGCAACTTCTTCCTCAAAATCTCTGTTATCCCAGCTCTTCACATTCCAAATTTCCCACTTGGTATAACGATCAAGATGAGCTAATAACTCCTCCCTTTAAGGATATTTATTGTGCCAGGACAAAATAAATGATCATCCCTCTCATTCTAATACAGGAAAACTTCTCATAAGTCTCTCCTCATCATCATTCCTCTTATTCTCTTCCCAATTGATTCCCATTCTCGTAATTCCTCTCCTTCCAAACCAACCACATCTCTGCTTCCAGATCCTTGATATTGTGACACAGAGTATGTGGAAATCAAATTTATTTCAGAATTATCATGGTGTCTTAAATCCAGCGCATCCTGCTGGGTAGGATCTCTAAATCTTCTGACCAAAATGCTGTTCTATCTAACCTACACCTTGTGTTGGCTTCGGGGAGGCAAAGGGGAGAAAATCCCTTGTTGATTGCAGTCCATGGACAGCTCTGGATTCTGATCCCATGCATGATTCAACTGATAACAAATCCACGTTGCTCAGCTTCCTTCTCTACTTTCTTTTCTGTTTCTATTTTATCTATGGTCTTTTTAACTTAATTCTCTTCGATTTTCCAAATCCACCCAGCCTAATTCCAGATTTGGATTTGAGATTCAGTGTTCTCTAATGTTTGAATATAAAATGTGGAAGCTGGCATTTGTTTCAAAAGTCCTGGCACTGGAAAAGACATTAAAAAATGTATTTAAAAGAAAATAAACTTCCATACTTTGATTTAGTAAACTGAAAACCGATATTAAAGTGCAAAGAAAATTACATTTCTTGAGAGCTGGCCTTAAACAAAGCAGTCGCACAGTAGACAAAACACTCCATGCATGACCTACAATGACAAACATCATGATAGAGTGATGGAGTTCCATGGCATTCTCCGTATGAGTGAAACCCTGTCTAATTAATGTTTGATAAGAAATAAATTTTATAATGGGACAAGCTATGATTGATCTATAAACAAAACTAAAAAAAAACATTCTCATATGATCTTTGCCTGCTTAGGCAAATTATGTCTAAATAAAGAGAACAGACCTAAGAAAAATCTTAACCTGCACATTGCTGTCTACCTCTTCTCTCCTTGATACTTGTTGAGATTGCAGGACAGAATTTTGTCATGACTCAGTTGATAAATCATAATATAAAACAATATTTAACTTGAGTACAGGGAATCTGCTACAAAGATTTTAATTCAAGAGACCATAAATTTCTGTTCATATTGACTTTAAATACCTTCTATGTATGTTTTTTTCTTGCTGGTGCAGTGATGGATTCAAAAAAATAAAAAAGACTGAACTGGGTGGCCATTTCTATGCACTAAAAGCACATTGAAACCTTTCTTGTTTCCTGAGATGATCAGAAAAAGAAATTCAGATGAATTTGCATTTTGGAAAAAGCACCTCCATGTATATCTCCCTCTCTTTTTTAAGATAATAGAAATTGGTGCATTTTTTCCATCGCTGTTGAAGCTAAAATCCATTATTAAAACCTATAGTTCAGCTACAGTGTCGTAAATCGCCACTGCTATCCAGGTTCTACATTTTAATTTCATTTCAATCAAAATCAATTATTCCACTTGCCATTCCTGGCCTCTCATTCAGCACCAGGGAAGGAACATCTGCCAGTGACAGTACCACCACGGGCTCCCATAGGCTGTCTCCACCATCCCACCATCACCTGCCACTGCAGGGGGGTCATCCCATTTCACCATGGTCAGGGAGTCTATCCTTGTTCTGCCTATCATGGAACCATTGAGGTTGGGAAAGGCTTCTAAGCTCATCCAGCCCAACTGTCAGCCCAACCCCACCGTGCCTGCTGAACCATGTCCCAAAATGCCACGACCACACACTTTTCAAACCCCTTCAGGGATGGGGATTTCCCCACTGCCCTGGGCAGCCTCTCCCAGGGCTTCACCACTCTTTCAGTAAAGAGCCTTTACCTTTATCCTTTCTACAAGATAACTGCATGTGGAGACAAAAACCCTGAGGAGGACAAAGGCTTGCTTGTGGCCTGTGTGTGGATCTCCCACATGAGCCAAGGCCATCTCAGCTGGGTGAGCTGCCATCCGCAAGCGGGACGCATGGCCATCCCTGAGCCGGAGTGTGCCAGTGCTTAGCCTAGCTGTGAACTTTCATGATGTGCAGGTTGGGAGGCAGCACACATGGGAACAGACAGAAACGTAACCACAGGCTTATGTGCAGTGACACCAGTGTCATTTACATGTCACGTATACTTAGAAATCTCTCTTGGCAATTGAGAGCGATGAAATGCCGTTGTACAAGATATATTGCATGTGACAACTGAAATTACAAGCAACACCGCCAAACTAGGCTTTGAAGAGCTTCTCTAATTTATGCTGATTGACTGATTTTTACAGAAAAGATATGCCTTATTGTTATGACAGGAACATACAGGGTAGAAAACAAAGCCCTCGTATTTCCAAATAGTACAGGCCATAGTTTAACAAGCAAAATACACTTTGGTTGCAGAGCGCAGGCAATCCTAACTCATGTTGGTTTGCCGCCCACCCTTAGCTGAGTCATCCCAGTGGCTCTGCATGAGTAAATGCTTACCAACCTGAGGACTGCAATGAATACCTCCACAGTTCAGAGCTTAAATTCAGCGTATTCTGAAACCAACAACTACGACAGCGTGGGAGAAAACAGGATGCCCACCCCTCCGCCTTTCATATAGCAGAAGAGATAATGGAGGAAACCGATGCGTGATGAGATTATGTATGTTTCTCATTAGGAAAAGTGACAATAGCATCCGTCTTTTAAAAAGTGTATTAGAAACAATACAGAGCTTTGAGCCAGAAAAAATCTAGCTGGTTCTGAACATGAAGACTTCTCAGTAACAATCTATGGACAGGGTGTTCTCCTAACTAAATCCTAGTTTCTTTGGGGTAAGGGCCCCAGTGTCATCCCTCTGTTCGATGTCAAGCTCCTGGGGCACCTTGAAGTCTAAAGTACATTTATTTTTCATGCTTCTGTGTAACAAGGGATAATTTACCATGCTAAGAAGAATAAACTTCTATGGATAAATGGTCTGGCTGAAATCACTTTGAGGAGCCAAGTTTGACCACATAGAGTATGTTCAGAAGCACTTTATTGGCTGCTTCTGTGCCAGGTAGACATGTTAGCATCTCCAGCCCCACACCTTGCTACTCATCATTACCTGTAGGCAATGGTTACAATTCTACACTGACTGCAGCCCCAGCTGCTCACCTAATCACTCCAGACTGGTTGCAGTTAAAGACTGCCTTAGCAGAGAGCTATTACCTTAGATGCTGAAGTTATCAAGCTTATTTTGCAAGAACTATGTTAGGGCAACAGCAGCAGCAGTTCTGTCAGAGCGATCGTGACTCGCAGCTTGATGTGAGCTGGGGGCAATAAGCTTTTCAGCAGACACAACACCCATCAGACATCAGTGCATGAATGTAGCCATAGAACTTGCTCAGACACCTTGGCAGTGTTAATGACAATATCCCCAAATCAACCTGGTGGGACTGAGCATGTGTGAAAGCTCTAAGAAGTTAAAACAATAGTGGCAAAATTCTCGTTCTAAAAAGGAAAAATAAGGAAGAATAACAGAGACAATGAATTTAAAATAGACCGGGCAAACTTCTGGTTTTAAAAACTGTGATAAGCTGATGCCTTACCCAGAGTACTCTAAAATTATCTACTGCTTATGCTGTCTGCACTTCAGAAATGATGCACGATGTCATGTTGTACTGAAAGAATTTTCAGAAGGCAACAATGGGTCATTTTCTGCTGTTGTTGGCTTGGGCTGAGCACAGATGAAAGTTCAGACTTCTTAATAGCCCAGAACTCACTTAAAGAGTCAATTGAAGCCATGGCGGAAACATCATTGCTTTCTGTGAACGCTAGGCAAACTGCACCAGCATGGTTTGAAGTTGATTTCTCTTCCTTCAAATAAAATACTTTGTGAATTGATTAGAGGTAATAGAATTATTGGATGTTAGCAAGGAAGGGGATTTAAGGAAGATGTAATGACACCATCAAAGCTTTGTTGGGTTGCTTTTATTAGCCTGAATCAGCTTCGTGTAGTCCTGACACTAAGAGGTTAGAGGAAGTCTGTTACAGGCTTGCCTATGGGATGAATGCATAACAAAATCCTTCATAAGGGAAAAAAAAAAAGGAAAGAAATTCCGAGAGACACGCACCAAAAAAAGAACGACAAGTACAGTACTTTAACAGGGAAAATTTCCTCAGAAAGGAAGCAAGCAATGAGGCTAGGAGAGGAATAAATGGTGTAGAAATGACAATCGCTCTTCAGTCAGGGCCCATGACTGCACTCACTGCTGATAAGATCCAGCATGTGTCAGTTGTCAAGTGTCTCTTGTCACACTTCAATGTGAACTTTACAGCGAAAGGGGGACAAGAAGCAGTGAAGGGGAAAATGGCACGGCTCAGAAGGACTTGTGCACTCAGTGTGAAGCCATTTCAATTTTATATTCTAGAGGACTTTGTAGGTGATCCCATGAATGCAATTATTCTCACCTAATAAAAGCAACATATGCTAAGACAATTAAAAGATTTTATTATACATCTATTCATTGTATTTAGTTTTAGACAGCAGATAAACCTAATTTGAAACAAGATGTTTGCAAGGCAGGAAACAGAAATAATCGTGGTTTGTATCTACAAGAATATTAGTGATTCATTATATTCTTTATATAAAAAGGTGAATTAATAAACCCTTTCTCCACTAATGACAATTTCACAGAGCAAATGAATAACCTAATTGCAAAGCTCTCATTAAACCAACATAACTTTTGACTTACAGTGTCCCATTCGGGTGAGCGTACATTTAAGTGGCTTTATTACCCATCAGGAATGTCTATTTACAGACATACTCTGAGTCTGACATAAACTTCACACACTCGCTCCTCCACCAAGACATCAAGGTTACCCCATCACAAATTAACTCCTCTGCTTTGGACAAGAAATACTCTTGCCCTGGTGATCAACAAGCTGAGTTTCTCTAGACTTCCATTATTGAAAATAAACTTCTCAAGTCCAGAAAACAAACTGCTCTGGTCTGTAGATTCCAACGTAAAGAACTTTTTGTGCTGTCAGCCCAAACCAGGGCTTAGAGCTGCTTCAGAACATCCTTAGCATTGGTGCTAATTTTGGAGAGCAAAGAAACACTTCTGGGCAGATGATAAGCTCATGGGTGAAGTTTCCTAGCTAACCTGGAGTGGAAGCTCCAGTGCAGTCAGTCGTTGTGGAAGCAAGACATGGGTAATTATGGCAAGATTTGCATGTGACCGCAGTGACTCCCCTCATTGAGGCAAATGAAGGGTATAAAGGGACTCTGCTGCTGCGAGCCTACCAGAATTCAGCAAAAATCTAACATTTCATGCATAACTAACATTATTGTGTCACCTAAAAATATTATATCGCCAGCAAACAGCAGCTGTGGATGGGTTCAATCCCAATCAGTCCCACATAGCTAGGATTAACAAAGGCAGACTGGCATGTGAAAAATACCAATGAGAACTTGCCCTTTTTTTTCTCCTGCCAAATGAGCAATGTAAGAAAACAGACCCTGTACGATGCTCTACCCGAAACCACAGTGACAGAGTCATAGAGTTATGGAACAGTTCGGATTCGAAGAGTCCTTAAAGCCCACCCAGTCCCACCCCCTGCCATGGGCAGGGACAGTTCCCACTGGATCAGGGGGCTCCAAGCCTCATCCAACCTGGCCTTGAATACCTCCAGGGATGGGGCAGCCACCACTGCTCTGGGTAACCTGGGACAGGACCTCCCCACCCTCACAGCAAAACATTTCTTCCTAAGATCTCCTCTCAATCTCCCTTCTTTCTGATGAAAACTGTTCCCCCTTGTCCCATCCCTGCACTCCCTGATCAAGAGCCCCTCCCCAGCTTTTCTGGAGCCCCTTTCAGTACTGGGAGGCTGCTCTAAGGTCTCCCCAGAGCCTTCTCTTCTCCAGGCTGAACAACCCAGCTCTCTCAGCCTGTCCTCATACGGTTCTCCTGCCCTTATATTATCTTTGTGGCCTCCGCTGGATTCGGTGCAACAGATCCATGTTCTTCCTATGCTGAGGACTCCAGAAATGAACACAGGACTCCAGGTAACTGTAGGTAAACTTCACAACTGCGAAGTGAATTCTTAATCTTCTTAACAATCTCCAGTCAAAGGAAACAGTCAAAGGGACCAGTTTCAAACCAGTCAGCAGCAACCAGAACTTCAGCATAGAGCTAACAATCTTTCATGGCTGATAGTTACCCTCCTAAATTCATTTGTGAAAATCCATTAACAGTGAAAATAAAAAGGAAAAGAAAGCAGCCTAGGAAAGAAGGCATAAAAGGTACGTGCATTTCCTTGGCCTCCTCTGGTGTCCTGGGTCAGGAATAAGTTTGGTGAAGCCTATCATCAGAGCGCTGAGGTGTTCTGTTTGTCCATTTCTGGTAAAGCAGAATGAAACATGTATTCTGGAATGGCAGAAGAGAAGTAGATTTGAGGAGTCTATTGCACTGTGTGAGGAGTAAGCCAGCTCCTGGCACTTGTCCCACGGATTTTGTACAGTTATGTTAAAGCATTACCACTCTACCTACTCATAGCACAGCTTGCAGTTGCAAGCATAACAACATGGGTGAATTTTCTGGCATGAATTTTAGCAGGACCCGCTTGAATCTCTGCCATAATGTCTGTTCTTTGTTAGAGTTACTTTCCGTTGCTTTGAGTAAGGCTAGAGAATGAAGTATCGGTATCAGTCACCTTCAGCAGGTACTCTGAGCTGGGTAGTGATATTGATACCAGCTACTGTAACTGGGACTTGCACTGAGGAGAAAAATGGATTGACACCTCTTAAGTCCTTAAGATGATTCCTCTTCGTTAACGGAGCCACAGTACGATTTAATTCTACAATATCACACAGATGAATCATAGAGTCATAGAATCATCGAAGCTGGGAAAGACCTCTAAGCTGATCCAGTCCAACCGTCAGCCCAACCCCACTGTGCCTACTAAACCATGTCCTGAATTAGCACATCTTCACAGTTTTTGAACCCCTCCAGGGATGGGGACTTCACCACTGCCCTGGGCAGCTTGTTCAGCTGCTTCATCACTCTTTTGGTAATTGATTTTTTTTTCTAATATTCAATCTAAACCTCCCCTGGTGCAACTTGTGGTCATTTCCTCCCATCCTACCCCATTGTTACTTCCACTCACACGAATTTTCTCTGAGCTAGTTACCATTCCCATATGGAGCTACTCGTAAGCTCAGTTTTACATCATGTAAAGTTGGTTCTTTTGGCTTCCCTTCAGCAAGAAATGATAGAACACCTAGGCAGGGGTGCATCCTGACTTGGGGAGCGTCAGATGAAAGTTTCTTCTAGAGAACAGTATCATGATTGTCGAGCATAGGTTTATAAGTACTCTTTGACTAATGATTTAGAGCAGCAAAGCAAATGGAAAGTGTACCTAAAGCCGACAATCATCAGCTATTTTCCCACTGGTACTTGAATATCTATGAAGTGAAAAGATCTGGCTAACATGAACCATGACTTATGAATAATACAGGTATTTATCAGCATCCTGTCATAGATACTTTTAGAAAACTAACTGTGAATCTGGTGCTGCACAAATCCTTTGCCTGTGGCATTGAAACTTCCGGCTATAATACAACGCACGAACTCCCTGTTTCACTTTCCAGTCCCACAGAACAACTCCACAGGATCCCACTAAACGGAGTCCCCCTTTCTTTACTTAAAGCATAGCAAAGGTCAGATTTTGATTCAGAGACTGTAAACACTGCTTTGTGGAAACAACTCAAGCGCTCACCTTGAACTGGAAATTATTGTTTTTAAAATTTTATGGATCCTGGCAGTACTTTTTTTTCTCTTTTATTAAAGCCACAGTCCTCTGCTCATCTCCCCTGTGGGAAGGACCTCCTTATTAAAACCTGCATGATTATTCCCTCGTCCCTCCTGCTCCCCGCCAGCTCACAGCCTTCTGTGCTTCCTTTGCAAATAAAAATGTGCACATGGGTGCAAAGGCTCGATGTGGAGCATGATGTGGATCATAGCTTAAGGGAGGGAAACAACCTCTGTGCAAACTGGCTTTACACTGTGAGTATGGGATAAAAACAGTGTCTGGTGTTTGTGTTCTGTAGAGGTCTTTTTTTGAATATCCAGATTTGGAAGGAAACGATGGATCTCTCATTATTTATATGACCAAAATCTCTTTTTCACTTGGCACCTTTTTATGAATATAAAGTGGATTTGTGATGTGTCATGATATTTATTAAGAGGACATACTGCTACTATTTAGATGTACTCATAAAGCTGCTGTATGCAGCATTTTATCCTGTAAGCACCTTACACAACTGAACTGTATCTCACGCAGCCTGGGAACAAATGAGCAGCTTGGTGCACTATAGTATGCATGGATTATAAAAATATAAAGGCATTTGATTTCCAAATGCTGCATTTATTGCTGGAAAACACAGGAACATTGCACAATGTCACTATATTTTGAGTATGGCTCTATCACCTGAGTGTGAAACAACTATTTACAATGTAGTGAAACCACATTAAACTACTATGTTAATACACAATCACTGTGTACTTGAGGGCTTGGGGAGGGGAGGTAATGATGACAGTTTTTTTCTTTGACTTGGGGTTTGGATTTTGGGGAGGGGGGGGTTGTTTTTTTTTTATTGCCGTGATGCTCTGCAAAAGCTTGATTTTCTGCAGAAAAAAATAAATATCACCTGATCTTGATACTGGCAAGGTTCCAAACCCGTCTGAGGTCCAAATCTATATGTACATAAAAAAGCAGGAAGTAGTCTTAAAAGGAAATGCTAATTAGCTTCCTGGGATTTCAAAATTTAAAAGCTTCTGTAATTGAATTTATTTTAGCAATTCTTTCTTTAAGGAATGTGAGAATTGGCCCTACAGTTGAGACTTCAAACAAAACAGGATGAAGAAGCAAAATCCCTACTAATATTGCTTATTGCACTCAATATGATTATAGCCGTACATTGAGGGCTAATCGATAAAAGAGAATTATACATCAGTATAATGACTATAAAAGTAAAATGACTTCTGGTCAACTTTATCAAAATACTTAGAAAAGATGGAAGAGTATTAGCGGTATTAAAGAACAACCAGCAGTTTGAATAAGGGGACAGGAATGGGCTTTCAGTGGCAAGAGTGCTGTGATTTTCACATTGGCTGAAACATAAATTAAAATCTTCTACATTATTAACAACAGTGAACCCATCCTTTGGGGCACACATAGTAATGAAAGTTCTCATTTAAATTAAAACATGTGTGCTGCTGAATAGAGACAAAAAAGGCAGGCGGGAAAACAGACAGAACGTTTATGAAGGACAAGGTAAGACAAACAATACTTGTGGAAAAGTAAACCAGGAGATTGCAACACTGTTATCTTTACACATATGATTATCACACCGACAAGGGTCAGCTCCCAAGAAGTTTGGTTTTAACATTATTGCATTAAACAAAACTTTCAGTAGGACATCCCATTTCCTGGATCCATTCCTGGATCCAGGACCCAGACCTTTCAGTAACGCATGCACTAAACCCGGGACCCAGGACCCAGTCCTTGCAATAATGCACCCAGGAAACCCTTCTGGTTCCAGAACCAGGTGTTTCAAAGTGAGCTCTGTGCAGAGGAGTCTTGTTTATACCAGGCATCTACAGGTTCACCTTTTAATCCCTTCTCAGTGTCATTTTTAGCTCCACACTGCTCTCCAGGAGAGAAGTATTCCCATTCCTCCGGAGCAAGCCATCCCGCTCAATGTGAACAGCAACAGCCCAAACACAGACAAAAAGCATATTTGCTGCAGATCAGCTTTCAAGCTGCTACAAAACCAATCTAATATTCCAGGAAACATTCAGCTTCACAGTTCAGGGCATGGGACATCACTTACATTGAAATCTCAACTAGACAAAACGCTTCTGGCTGTTTGCCTGGGCTAGTGGAGTTACGCATGCTGCCCAACAGTCTCTAACTTTGTCCTTATTATGAAAATTACACATTTTGGCACGTTTACACAGAATGGCTTCTTTCAGCTGGGGGCTCATAAATGCCAGTCTTAAACAGTTTGATTTGTAACACAGGTCTTGTTTTATAGACAAACGCCAGTCACAACTGTGGATTTTTAGGTTTTGGAGCAAACCAATCAGTTTGCTTCATTGAACATACGGAATGTATAGAATAGGAAAACCGCTCAACAACACAGAAGTGGTTTAGCCTGATCAGGGTGGACAAGTCCTTTGCTAAGTCAGAGCCATCAGCCTTGTCCATGTTTACCGACCCTCTTACCCATCAAGGGAGTTGAGGGAATCATAGATGCTTCTGAGCTGATGAAAGCAAGACAGGGCATAGCTAGGAATAACATCCATCACCCCAAAATCCACTGAGCTTGTTTTAAAGTACATCAATGGGATCTGGAGTCAACTGAAAGCATTTTTGTGAGGAGTTACAGGAGACCTGAGTCATAGAATCATAGAAAAGTTTGGGTTGGAAGGGATCTTAAAGCCCATCCAGTCCCACCCCCTGCCATGGGCAGGGACACCTCCCACTGGATCAGGGGGCTCCAAGCCCCATCCAACTTGGCCTGGAACACCTCCAGGGATGGGGCAGACACCACTGCTCTGGGCAACCTGGGCCAGGGCCTCCCCATCGACACAGCAAAACATTTCTCCCTAAGATCTCATCTCAATCTCCCCTCTTCCAGCTGAAAACCATTCCACTTTGTCCTATCCCTGCATTCCCTGATCCAGAGCCCCTCCCCAGCTTTCCTGGAGCCCCTTTCAGTACTGAGAGCTGCTCTAAGGTCTCCCCGCAGCCTTCTCTTCTCCAGGCTGAACAACCCCAGCTCTCTCAGCCTGTCCTTGTATGGAAGGTGCTTCAGCCTTCAGATCACCTTCATGGCCTCCTGAACTCGCTCCGACAGCTCCAGGTTCTTAATGTGCTGAAGATTCCAGAATTGAACACAAAGCTCCAGGTGGGGTCTCACCAGAGCGGAGCAGAGGGCAAAATCTCCTTTCTTGCTCTTCCAAGGTGTGTCAAGGTCTAAGGGAACTGAAATATCTCTACCCAATGGAACCGTGTAAGAGCGAGAGAGCAAAGCTCTGTCCCTATAGCTCCTGCAAAGAATTTGGAGTAGTTAAAGTGCCTTGTCTATTCCACTGAACACTACAGCCCTGAAGAGAGACTAAATGAATGTCTCTGGTGGGAAAATAAGCCTACGGGAACAATTTATTCCTTAATAAAATAAATTAATAAAAAATTAGTTCTCTCTGATTGTTTTGCCTGATGATGGACAAATACTTTGTGGAGACTTTAAAAGACATGGCTGTGGAAGTAATAGGAATTTCCAAAGAGAATATTCAGGCTTCAATATTTTGATTAAAATCTTATGTGGGGAGAAGTCTTGAGAATAAAATTCAGAGAAACATAAAAATTAAGGACATGTGCTTACATTTAGAAAACATTCAGTGAAGTACAGTCTGAGATGACCTTTGTATATGAAACACCTAATGTGACATTTAAAAGATTTTCCAAAAATTAAGCAACACGTAAGATCAGGCTTCATGATGAGCCTTCCTGTGTGAACCGCAATCACGTTCTTAGAAGCTACACTAACGTAGTTTATTATTGATTTCTGATACGCACATCTTTTTTTAAGGTACATTTAAATTTTTTTTCACAACAAAAAGAGGTCAAGATAGGCACAGAGCTTAACCTCTGGGTTGCTGTAACATTCGGCTGGTATTTAAAGCCAGCATTTGTTGCTATGAAGCAGCCTTTTGAAAGATGATCACTGTACCTGAAATGTGGATAGTTATAAAAATGGCATTAATTTGCTTAGACCAGGAGATTTTCACAGGAGAGCAACTAGCAGAAAACATTATGAAAATGTCCAAGAGGACTGGTAATTGAGTTGATTAGTATGACCTTGGTTATGAAGGTAATATAAGAGTGAACGGTGCTTAGGCTGAGTTATAACCCTGCTACCTTGCTGGGCGATGTAGTGAGGTATGTAATTTGTTCCGGGTGAAGCCGAGCAGCCTCGCCTCTCCCTGACAGGGTAATCCACTCTGACCAGCAGAGCCTGGCCGACAACTGCGCCAGCCCCAGCAGAGTAAACAGTGCAGGGTCGGGTGAGGGATGCTGAACTGTGCGCTTCCCTTGCTGCAATATGGTAATTTTCTGCTGGCAGTCACTTTGTGATAAAGTTTTCTTTTAGAATTAGGCAAATTAAAAAGAATTTAAAAAAACTTTAAGAATGGAAACTTTCCAGTTGCCAAGCCAGGAATCTACATCCCTTTGAGTTAAACTCCAGAACAAACATATCTTTTTTTACCTACTCTCCCGACCACACAGTTCTGGTGTTGCTGCTTAACCCGTCATGTTTCACCCTGCGATGACTCCAGAAAGGCTGTAAAAAAAAAAGTCAAGGTTTGTCTTGCAGAAAGGGGCTTTATTTGTTCAAACACAAATCCAGCCAGAGATCTCAGTGTACAAATGCTTCAATTACCTTTCTTTCGTCAGATTAACTGTGATTATTTAGAGGTGTGGTGTTTTAGGTGACCTGCCTTTACAGGGAAAAAAGACTCCAAAATCAATTAGACAAGGAAAGTAAGGAAACAAAATTCTAACATATGCACTATATATTATGAATATATACACTTCATAGTATCCTTTGTACTCATGCTTCTATCAGTAAACTGGATGTGATAGAAATTATCCATCAGGCATCCACAGAATAAGAAAAAAAGCAGTCACATAAAGGAATTCTTAAAGTTCTGCAAGTAGTCCTTAAGCACTAAAGATCAGAACATATATTTTTAAAAAGTCAAGGAATGGACCCAAAGCAACATCTTCAAAGTCAGAATGATTTAAATATTACCCATTTGCTTCCATCCCTGACAAAGTGTTGTGCTATTTTATTGCAAGTTTCACTAACGAATAACTGGCCAAGGTTCCCTAGAAGGAAAATGCCTACATAAAAGATTAAATTAAATTAAAATTACTCAGCTCAAGCTGTGTGCATCCAATGCAAACTCTGCTTTACTAAGAACCCAGGCATAGGTACTGAGCTAAAAATTGCCACACATTAGACCATTGTTTCAGACCGTATTTCCCCACAAAGTGCAAATCGGCGCTCTTTTGGTTTCACAGCTATCAGGAGGTCATCGTATTCTTTTTCTGAGGAAATCTGAGAAGATGGAAGGAGGTGCTTAGGAAATAATTTCGCATTTTCTCTTAGAAATTAAAACCCCTCTCATTTCTTCTCATTCATTGAAGTACCGCGGAGAAATGGGTTAGAAATGAGTTTAGAAAATAATCCAAGACATCTAAAGAGAATTTTAATCTCAATAACATTCCAAGTGTAATCATTTCAGGGTCAGAGGAGCAGAAGCAGTTTCTGTCTGTCCATGTATTTTGGAGACTTGCAATAACACAAGACACGCTGAACTCAGGTGTTATATATTCGGCTCTCATTCCACAGAGCTAAACTCCAATGGAATATTTAATTCTAAGTATAAACTAATGACCTGATCCAGAATCATGTAGCATGAAGATAGATTACTGTTGACATGTGGAGTCCCAGTGAAATCTCTGGGATATTATTTGAGTCGAGCAGTCTTGTCTGCATGCACCACAATGCTCCAAACAGCGATGCTGAAACAGAGTTTGGGGTGTTAATTCACAGCTACCATATTTAACGCTACAGGTTTAATATCATTCCTCCTGTTGTTTTGAAGGTCAGTGGATCTCAATGAAATTTCCCACACTCAAAACAATGTGCATGGCATTAAAGCAATAGCGCACAATCATTTTCAAGTTCTGCTGCTGCTGGTTTCTATCTCAAAGTAAAACAAAAACACCTCCAGCCAAGCCCTGAGCTGTTTGTAAAAGTTTGCAAGCTACAAGCAGGACAGATTTACTTGTGTTTTACCAGTTCTAAGCTGACACTAATTATCCCACTGTGAACTTTGGATGAAATCCTCGTCCTGTTGAACTGATGGGAGTTTTGCCACTGACTCCAACAGCACTGGGAGTTCACTCTCTGGCTTAGGCTCTGTGCCACAGCCTGATACTTTCTGCATAATGAGGCCCATAAAGTTTATCTTGAACGCCAAAAAATATTAGGTCAACTTGTAATCACTCTGCTTTTTTTCTTCTCAGAGGGACAGCTTGTTTCAGTCAGCACTGCAGTCTCTGTGCGGTACTGCCAATGGAAGCTGCTCAACCATCCTTAAGGGAGCTCTGCCGGAGCCAGCGGCCTCTGCACAGCTTCAGCTGGTGTAGGCAGTGCTGATGTTAATTTATTAGTATGCATTACCCAAATTCAAAGACTTTCCAAGGAAGTTTGACTGCAGCAGTAGCATTCTGATTTATGAAGCTTGGTTATCATTTTTAACCCACAGCCCTATCCCCAGCCTGACTCGACTGACAATGACATATATATACCCAACGTGTCTGTCAAGACTTGCAGGCTCACTCCTCGTCCCCATGGCACCTCTCCCCTGCACTGAGACCAGTTCCACCCCACTCCCCGTGAGTAGGTCAGCCGGGCATCATGACAGTGCCTGTAACTGGCTGCAGCCATCAGCATCAGTGCAAACTCATGCCCAGAAGCAATTCATTCCAAAAAAAGCCCAAATCCATTTTTACAAAACCAGCTCTGCGTGTTTCAAGCTTGCACTGCAGCCACTACAGCAGAGTTAAAAATTGTCAGACAAACCAGGCTTGCAAAACCAAAAAGAAAACCAGAAATCTGATACCAGACATATGACTGTATTTCCCTACTTGTGTGCCAGCACGGGTATTAGTTTGTTCCTTCTAAATATGGATGTTAAATGTTCCCTCTTCCTCAACGCCAGACCACCAAATTTTCAATAAATCCCTTAGAACGTATTTGAACACGCCTGCTTAATAGGAGCAAAATGTCATACAACCAAAGCTTCCTTTCCACATGGAGAGACAACATTCTGCATTACAAACATACAGCAAATGCAGCTGGAGGAGGTACAGGCGGTTATGGAGATCACAGCAAAGGAAACATGCCTGTCTGGAGTCCAAAAGAATGACATTAAAGGTGCTTGAGCATCATTTTAGTAGTCTGTACCTTGACATCAAGCAGCCAAAGATGCTTTCATGGTATTTCTTCAAACAGGAAGGCAGAAACACGAGCAGGGATTTTCTTTTATGCTCAGCAAGATAAAAACTGAGTACAAACACAGAAGTGTTCATTCTCACAGCAATCCTACAAAATTATCCCACTGCTATTCCCATTTTACAGATGAGGAACTGAGTCACGGAAATAGTCTCTGGTTTTAAAGGTGGCTTAAAAAAATAAGCTGAGGATGCTGAGTTCACATCCAGTGTTCGAGCTACAAACCCAGCATTCATCCTTCATAATAAGGTCAACTTTTCATTCAATAACTATGAAGGTGCTGAAGGAATTCTGTAAATCCTTCTGTAAAAGCTGCTAAAAGCTACATGGCATTAAGATGAAAACTAATAAACCTGAGCTCTAAGTAAAATATCCACTCAAGCAGGCTCCAAATAAAATATGGAAAATAGGTGTTTCATAGCCGAGACAAGCAAGAGCAAAACGAAATATCTTTGCAGATGAGTTTGTTTGCGTGAGCAATGTGCTCTTGCTAAGAGAACGGTGTGTGCAAAAAGGGTACATTTTTGATATGTTTGCTTAGATTACCAGCAATCTAAGAGTGCAAAGCGACAGCCTTCTCCCCACAACCTCCTCCAACAAAGATGCCCCTCAACCAGAAGCCCTGCTCCCTTGGGTGATATTTCCTGCTTTATGACTGGGCATAAAGGCACATGGCCATTTTGTTTCAGCTTGCTTCGAGAAGACTGCTTGTTAGATGTTGATTTCCAGCAGCCATTGCCTTCTGAAAAGAATCTTCATGGGCAGTGTTTCACGTGGAATGGTAACAGGATCAATGTGAAACACCCTTACTGTATCTCCCACCAGTCTCATCCATATTTATGGCCATTTGCACCATTTTATAGAAAAATTTTTATGGGTGAGGATGCACGTTGTCCTGACCATTGCTGGATTTGTTCCTAACATGCACTGTTAGAGAAGAATGAAGAAAATGGTCCCAGTGGGCAAACTGGCTCCTGGAAGAGGCAACACAGGGACAAATTACAGAGCCCAAAGCCTACCAAATAAAGCAGCTTTGGCACAAGTTTCAGAGTTCCCCCTAACAATTTTTATCAGGCAGCTATTAGGAACACTTCACAGCCTGCTCAGCTCCTCATGCCTTTGTTTTCTTTATTTAAACAAAAATTACAGTCTCTCATTCCACTCGCATGGCGAAAGGGCCCCGTAATCCACTGTATCCTTGGCTCTGTCACTGTGCTTGCTGACCCTACAGTGAGCAGGCTCTGACCACCAAATGCGAGCGGAATAAATTATCGCTGACACTCCAATATTTAATTATGCAGCTGTCAGAGCGGCCCTTTCGAAATTCATTTTAATAAAGTGGGAACTTTTTCTTTTCAAGGTTAGAGCCAGGGGAGTCACCTTCTGTGTCAGGCTGAGGTCTCCACCATGAGCTTTGCATTCTTCCCCGAGAAGCCTGTCACTTGGCCTGATAGAAGGACCAGATAACGGCACCAATGTCTATTGGCCTCCCCCACCCTGCCTGAATGAACATCCTTCATTTAAACCCACAATAATGAGGACCTCAAAGTCAGGCAGGCAGCCACAAGGGCAGCTCGTCAGGAAAAAAAAAATGGCTTCTTATTATAAAATTCACTTCATGTTATAGCTGCAATCTAAAAGCAATCATGTTCATCTCACCCTTTTAACTGGTTAACCAGAAATACTTAACATGTTAAAAAATGTAAACGGAAACCAAATGTATGAAGCCACAGCAGCCTGTATTTATCTACATCGAGCCCAGACAAGGAGAGGCAGATCACTTTGTATTTTGCTCTGAGCAAAGTATCTCACTAGGTCTTTTTTTTTTTTTTTTTTTTTTTTGTCAAACATATAGATGGAAAAGCCATACAACAAAACTCTTCCTAAAATGTAGTGCAGAATATGCGACGTACACATACCACAAGGTATACAGTGCATGGCTCAAGTGTGCTTTGTAAGATACTGAAAGGAAAGCTGCTGTGTGTTTACAGTGACACATACACACACAGACACAGAAACACAGTCTATTACTATGTACATGAAGCAACTTGATAATAAAGTGCTGGTCGTAAGAAACCTCCCCTTGAAGAAAACTGTAATAAAATGTGGCCATCTCTCAATAGAATCTTCGTATTAGCAGACCCCTGCTTTCTAAACTTTGGAATTTTTCACTGTGCAGCTGGGAGAAAAACAGACATAAGTTTACCATGAACAGCCCAAAATGATATGAGCAAGAATGCAGTTGACCTAATGAAGAAGAGAAAGAAAAACAAGCAAAACGCATGCCCTACATATATTCCAGATCTTCTTGTTTCTATGTGACAATACCTCTAATTTCCAAGGAGCAGTGTTAATAAAAACTTACACTTAACAAGCTCTATTTCTTCCCCAGGTTCCTATAGTGCTCTATAAGCCCCAGAGATTTAGCTATGCAACATTTTCCTGAGTATGATTATACATCTTTTACACATGGGGAAGTGAAAAACCATAAATTTTGTGTGGGCTGGGAATTAAAGCTATTAGGGAAGCTCTACATCTCCCAGTTTAAATCAAAAGAAGTTTTGCTAATGAGAAGGAGGTTAATGGGACCCCATCCCACAACCCATAGGTGCTAAGTGACACAAAGTGTCCCAGAAAAAGAAATTCAAGCTTGTGCAAATATGTTTTTGACTTAATTTGATCCACAGTGAAGTCACAGCCAAGAGAGAACAATATGAGTCACTAGTACAAAATGTTTTATTTTCTGGATTCATTAGCGCTAATGAAGATCAGGTGTGAGGTACCAGGGGAAATGCTGTGCGTAGCAACTCTCCAGCATGTTCTCCTGCCCAAGTCATGCCTCAACATTTGGTCTTTCACACTTTCTTTGCAAGGGAGTGCAATTTGTATCTTCCAAATAATGCACAAAGAAATCACTATGCGCAGCTCTAGCATAAAAATTGTGTTGTGCGAGGAAAAGGGATAAGAGTTCACTCCAGTTTCACAGTTTTGCCAAATACGCAGGGTTGTGCCACAAAACTTGACATTAAAAAAAATGAAATGAAAATAGTTCATTTATTGGCTATTTTCAACATGAGATCAGAACTTCCTTTTGAAAATGAGACTTTTTTTTATCATTGTTTCCTTCTGATTCACTTGTTTCTCTCTTACCCAGCTAAAATGGCTAATAACACACATCAGGCCTTACCCCATCCAACACCGGGTACCTAAATAAGAACCTTTGCGTATGCGTGGTTGCTCTTGTCCTCCTTTCACTGCAGTCATCTGATACCTTCAGAGGATGAGCGAGGAGTTAATTGAGTTGAATGACCCTTCTCTGGTAGCCACCACACTGGATTTGTGTACAACACCAAGGGTGACATCTTGTGCCTTAGAAGCCTTGATTAAGTGGTTTGAATCTGGGTGTTGGACAGTTATCCATTAGCTGGACATGAAGCACACAGCTAACGGGGCCCCACTTCCAACCCATGCATGGGTTTCTACAATGAAAGTCTGCCAGTCTTTTTTCACAACTTGTGCTAAGATTATCTCCCACTGCTTCTTGTTTGTCTTTGGCTGTGTCATTTAACTTTGGTAGAGACAAATATTTTGACACGTTGCTGGCATTTTGGCCTCTACATGTACAAAGCTGTGTGTGTCTTCTCTTTGGCCTGGAGTTCACCATCGATGCTTAACATATGGAGACCATGCTCTAGGAACTGAAAGTGAACCCTTAACACATAAAGAAAATGTATTCATACTCTACTATGGATCAGTACCTTACGACATCAGTGTTTTCAGTGTGGTTTAACTGGGCAGCTTCAGCTTCACCCAAGCACAATACACGTGAAGGTTCCTGATGTGATGAACACTTCACTCCAAGCAGCACAGTTCACCTCCTGGTGTCAATCCAAACAGATTTGCTGAATCCTACTTGTCACTAATTTTTACAGTGGAAAATAATTATAGAACAAAACGTCACAGAAAAAAAAATAATAATCCTATCAATCTGGTGTGATGTGCATACATAAACATGCCAAGCATCCCAGCCGAGCAACGCATAAAAATGAACAATTGTTGAATGCACAGAATAGCAAAGGCCGTGGTTCTCATGCAATAACAGGGAAAGTGCAAATAAATTCTAAGTCAATGAGAAAGATTACACTAACCTGGCATTGAGAGAGTTTTCAGTCCACAAATTCCTTCACAACTGAGTAAATTTAAAGAAATAAAACTAGATTGAGCATTGCTTTAATACCTGCTGGGGTAGTTTCCCACACTGTTCACTGGCTTGTTAAATATGAAAAAGATTTGCCTGGCAAAGCCACAGTGAGGAATACAGTCACAGATGGGTTAATTGTTCACTCCTTGGATCTTACCATTTCTATTTTTGTTTAACCATAACCTGTTATTATAACGAGAAAGCTCCCTGGCCTTGTGTACAAGATTCAAATATAATCAGCAATACCACACTGTCCCTTAATAGAAGGTGCAATATGAAAAGATCATTTAAGATGCCAGTAGCTTCCCTCCTGACCCTGCCTGGCTGAGAGGCAAATTGCATTAGAAAATGACATGCCATTCATCTCACGAGTAGTTGCAGGAACGTTTAGCTAATTAAATGATTAATAAATTTAACACTGCTTTATAATTTCATTTAGCCGTGTTGGAAATCACACGGTGCACTGCGTGTGCACCGAATGAGATTAGGTGGGAGTTGTGGGTTTCACCGGCTGCCCTGGTAATTGAGATTAGTCTATTACTACAGTGACCTTTTTAACTTTTATATTCTCTTGTTAAAGTGAAATAAAATTTTATTCACTTTTAAGGCATATTTACTTAGTGGAATTTACGTGAAATTAAAGAAATACTAAGCTGAGAAGCGTTCTTCGTACCTGCTCATCCTCTTTTGATGCTTTTAATCATATTTTGCACCCTTTTAAGAATTCTTGCTTTAATTTGGCAGCCCACCACCACCACAGCACACTTGGAACAAAACTCCATCACTCAAAAAAATCACCCCAAACTCATCCCAAAATGGTGCAAACTCAAGTGGCAGTGAATGCATCCAACAGAAGGATGGTGGGGTCCGGAGCAGGGCCTTTGGTACACACACAAAAACCATAGCCTAGATGTGCCTATGGATCGGCACGTTTACTGTGGCTTTGTCAGGAGTCCCCTCAGGAGCTGTGGTTTGGTGGTGACTGTTCTAGCACAGCCAGCTAAACAGGCGGGATGCTGCGGCTGTCGTCAGCTGGGGACAGGAGCTGCATTCACTGCATTTAGTGCAAAGCCTCCCACTTCTGTGTCCATCTTCACACACCACTTTAGACAAAAAGACCCAACTTATTCACAAGCGTCATAATTCACTACACAATTATTGTCTGTATAATCAGTGCTCAAACACAGTTTCCGAAGAGTGGGAGGAGACCTTGAGGAAAGAGTTTTTTCTTGTTTTACTCAGCTTATAGTTAGAATTGGAGGTTGCTGTTGGTGTGTAGTACGCTCCAGTTTGGTGCGTTACCTCAAAGAAAGAAAATCAATTCACAGTTTTGCTGTGATTAATACTGAAATGCATTCCTAACATTCCTGTATAACATTTACAGACACTGTGCCTTCAGCCAGCACAGGTTTGAAGGTTCATATCGAGGTAGTTCAAACAGCCAAATAAACTCAAAACCCCCACAAGAAATATCTTTCATCTATCCAGACCCAGTTTGCAGTTATCTTAATGTTAAAAGCATAAACACCTATCCACATGAAATCTATTTCATCACTACAAGGACTCGTTTTATCAGTTCTTGGAAAACTTGTCAACATTACTGACACTTAAGACAACCCAGAACAAATTTTCTATCAATATGTCTAATGCCAGGAGGGCAGTTTAATGTGTTCCAGTTTTGAACAGATGTGTGTTTATAATGTATAAAATAAATGAATAAAAATGCATATAATTACTGGAAACTGATTTCTATACGAGGCGCATGGTAATCCATTTCAGAATGTATATTTGAAAAGGATATGTCAGAGCAATGTTGGCTTTTGCCTGGGATCCTGATCACTCAAGAAAGGGATAAACTACTTGATAGACTTTTCATACAATATGGATATAAAATCCATGGTGGTTGAAGTGAAACAACAGCGTGGAAATGGGATCTGACAAGAGTAAGTAATGACTCTGCTCACTTACTCTTATAAAATAAAACTCTAATACAGATGGGCCCAACATGTGGGAAAAAGAAACTATTATCAGCAAATGCATTAAATATAGCGACTACAGCAACAATTTCATCTTGGAGGGAAAAAAAGCCAAACAAATTATAAGTGACAATTACAACAGCTATTTACTCTGGTAATTTGAAGGGAAAACTACTCCTGGACTTCCAACGCAGTACTGTCCCCATGGATGTGAAGGATCTTCAACAGGCAGAGCCTTCCTTTGACTCAGAGGCAGAAGTACACTTGGCATCTGAGAGGCTGGATTTTCACCCAACACTGAGGGGCTACCTTCTTGAAAAAAGCCAAGCTCGCAGCGGTGAGGGACCAGTAATGTGGGGTGAGCATCACCTCCCTTATTTTTAGATGTGACTAATGTAGGTGTCTATATTGTAACTTAATGTCTAGACTTCCTTTACCGTCAGTGGAGAAAAAGGCACTTTTTGAGAACAATTCATGTGACCTAATTTAGTCATTTACCCTCAAGGGTGGGATAGAAGTGCCGCCTTCTCTCCTTGGACTACAAATGCAGTCAAAACCTGTTAATTTTACGAAAAAACCCTGTCACTAAGCTGCAAGTTCTTGACAAGTACTCAAAACCAGTAAATCTATCCAGAGCCCTCCAGAACTAAGCTCCTTCTCTTGAACTCTGTGCAGGATGAGGAGTGGCTGAAATGTCCCTGCGACAGATGAATGGTATTCTGTGTATTCACAGACTGAGCCGCTTTGACTTCGGAAGTCATGGAATCATAGAACGCTTTTGGTTGGAAGGGACCTTTACAGGTCATCTCATCCAAGTACTTTGAAAACTGGTTCTTCTGGTCAGGGCTTTCCCAGGATTGGTCAGTTAGGTATTTTTTTTTTCTTATTTTCTTTCCTTACTGGTGCAGTCATTGCTATTTGGATGGATGCGTTATTTCTGCCAGGGAAGATAATACATGAAGCTGATGAGTCGATGACACATGCTCTATAGACAGTATCTTACAAACGCCAGAGGGAATACTGTTTTCTATAAAAACAATGACATATGCATAACGGAAGCTCTGCCTCCAAAAATCACAGCTTGTACATTGGGCTTTCTAGAACTGAAAGTGTAATGTGAATTTTATTTCTTGGAAACAGAGATCATTTATGCTGGCAACCACAGATATGACAGGATCTAAATAGCCATTAGCCACTCACAACTTTGAGAAGCTGGAAAACCTATCCAGTTTTTCCAGGAACTTCTGTCCCCTAGCGTCTCCCTAAGTCATGAATCACATTCCTTCAGATGACATCAACTGCAGGTTTTATTAAAAGAGCAGAAAACCTATAACCTCCCCCATTGCAAACAAATAGATAAGGCTTAACAAAAAGGCTGGCAGAAACGCTATTAATAAAAAATCTAGTCTACAGAAAAATGTGACATGTCTTGAGTAGATTGATGTATTTTTTAACTGTTTTTTTTTTTGCATTTCTCGTCTAAAGTTAGATCTGAGGATCTGATAGCAGTGAATCTTCAGGAGTAAAAATGGTCATGATTAAAAGCAGCACTTTGATCTTTTAAATGTAGGTAGTTTTGTCCACTTACACAGTGTCTGCTTATGCATCAAGGTAAGCTGATATCCGTATTCAGTTTTAACTTAAATACACCTCAATGCCCCCCTCTATGAGTTCTAATAATGTGCACTGATGTGGAAACTATGGTCATTGTTTCTTATCATTCACACTGGGAAACAGCGTAAGGTCAAGCTTGTGTGTCAGTAAGTAGCTTTTGATTTTAATTACCTCATACAAAAGATGAAAACTGGATTCCAGTAAAGGCAATATGAATTTTGACATTGACTTCAGTGAATCTACACTTTCCTGTACACATATCCAAGGCTTCGTAGTCCAAGATTTCGTATTGCTTATGGTCAAGCGGAAAACAAAACCTTTAAAAGCTTCTCATTCAAATGGCGTACGGAAGGTCTGCATATGGGCATGGCATCAATCACACTTTTACCATGACTATATGTATAAAATGAATTTAGCCATGCTAATAAGACTGTGCCATCACTGGGGGCAAGAACTATGTAGGTCAAAACCACATTAGCCACTTGGCCATTTGAGGTTTCCAGGACAAGATCAAAAGTATTAATGGGAAACTATTTCCTTCTTCTGAAAACTGTTAAAGTCACATTAATTATCCATTGTCAGCGATGGATCAAATGCTACAGAGGTGTCATGGTTACAGGACAGCCTTTGCAGACTGTGACACATCTGCTGTCTTGACTGCAGTTGAGCCACAGAATCCCATCACATGCAGACCCTCCCTGGGCAATGGCTGGGCTACTGTGACGTGAAAAAATAAGTGTTTCTTCTAGAACCTTTTCTACTGGCTTTGATTCAAAACAACACTCAGAAAAGGCAACTAAATCCACACCAAAGTTAATACACCTGACTCTAAACTCACCTGGGTCTCCTGAATTGCATCCAAATTATATCTAGCATTGTCGAAATTAGACAGTGTGAGTATCACCCATAAGGAATTTTTGACTATAGACCCTTGGCCATGGAAGAATGGCTGTGCAGATCATGCTGGAGCTTGGAAACAGCTGTTCCCCAGTTACCAGCCAGGTCAGCATCTTCCACCCACTCGTCCCATCACAACTCTTCTTCTACTTTCTAACATCATTTTCTTTCAATTTAAATCCATGTTCTCATACAAAATAACAACTAAATGAAAGTACAAATGGTATTTTTAAGAGGTAATGAAACTATTGCTTCTTCTTCGTAAGTATTTAACTAGCAGTGACAAAGCAGTTATTTTCCACACTTGAAAAAGCACAATGATATCTCAGTCACCAGGAGGTGGCAAATGAAAATATTGTCAGCAGGAGGATTAAAACCCTTGCGCTGCATTTCTAACGGTGATTTGCCAGCTCAGAGATGTCAAATTCATGATGGGCATGATCTGATATCCCGGCTATTGAAAATGGGATGTATTTAGCTGAAGTTAATACAACAGACTCAAGTACGCTAAGAAGAAAGACTCCCTAAATCTGGTCCTGAGTTACTTGCTGGTGTCCACAGCAGACTGGGAGCTTCACATGGCAGTCTGCTGTTGCCTCTGAACATTGCTGAATTTCTAGGAGGAATCCACCTGATGGCTGAACTAATTCTCCTGGCTCAATCAGACTAGAGCAGTCTGGACTTTCCAGTCCTACTGTACACAAAGACATGTTGCTGGGTCTTTTTGCACATTGTTATTTTTGTATGTTGTCCATAAAGTGAAATCCAGCCTGAATCTACCCACGTAAGTCTCGCTGCTGCTGTCCCTTCCCCAAAGAATACACTTGAATGCATCTTGAATGCTGCCTCAATAAAACCGTTGGATATACAGTACGAGTAATGTTATTAGAAGCAAAGAAACAAACCCTGTTACTTCTGTTTATGGAACCCTGGCAGTTCTTATAGCTCACAGTAATGTGAATTTAGCTGTTTTAATTTCTTAGGTTGTTTAATTTTAATTGGAATATTGATTCCCAAACTAATTTTTGTACCATCAGTGTCAAATCCCTATCTTGTAACCACTGAGATCAAGCCAGCTAGCTCGATGCATCCAGCTCTGTCAGGTCTGACTCTGCTCCAGCCTGACATATCTTTCAGGGTTATGGCTCTCACTAATGGGCAATAATCAAGGCTGCAATCTCTGTGAAGACCCAACACAGTGGTTTGTGGCCAACAGACCTGCATAAACTCGCAGATCAACTCTCCTGGCTCAAGTTTAAGTCACCCTTTGACTCGCTGTGTAGCGTGGCTGGACCACATGGAGGATGCAGATACTGCCACAAGGTCTGCCGTAGCTGGTTCCACACTCCTGGTTATGATGGATGACTTTCGGTACTAATGAGGAGGAGAAAGAGAAGCTGAATGTGTGTTGGTTCCCTTCCAACAGTCTGTCCTGACTGACAGCTCAGCCTGCACCTATCCACATGGAAAGAAGTTTGAACTGGAGGCGGGTTAGTGGTCACATAGGCTCACATGGGTTTCCACAAAGCTTGACTCTATGTCTCTGGCTTCATTTTAAGCATCCAACTGATTTTTTGCAGTTGAAAAGAAACTGTGTACATAACCTGCAGGATGGTGTGTTTACCTCATCAGTCTCAGAAGGGGATCTGCAGAGCTACTCCTGGATGAAGTGACACCAGTATTAAGGAAATCATTACAAGCAGGAAAGAAATAATCAAGGGTGGAAATTTTGGTGGGTGTTCAGTCCAATTCTTCACACAAGATGTGCTCGTTCATACAGATTTAGTATTGTTTAGTGTAATCTGCTGTAATTACTCAGAATTTGAACCATTTGACCTTACTACCTTAAGCCTCAGTGTTCCTAATTCCTGTTAATAAAAAGCAAATGGTTAGTCTCTTATTCCTTCTCTGGAGCAATTGTAGGACTATGGGAGGGAATTATGAAACTAGTTATAGCTTAGCAAACCAGCAGGATGGGAGATGCTCTCTCTGCAGCTCAGCACAGGTGTAAGCCTGTGTGTGCATTGCTGCCACTCTGGTACAAACAGGCTGTGTACTCAGCTCATCCATCACCCGCTCTGTCAACACAGGTCAACTAATCCTGCTCTGTGTGACCTCTGACCAGCACGCCGAAGGGAGGCAACAAAAATTCAAATGCACTGCTGAGGGAGACAGAATTGTTAAAGCTGCCTTTTCTTCTTGCCGAGACAGGGTAAAACAAACTTCTAAATGCTATTAGAGAGCAAACCTCCGTAAATGAGGACAAGGGTTCTCCGAGTCTTCCCATTTCTGATTAACACATTGTTCAGGTCTTTCAAGTGCTTTCCCATAATGTAGAATTTTTTTGGTTTTTGCTTTTAAAGACTTCTGCCTCAATTCAGTCATTTTATCTCAATATTTCATGGTTAAAAATAAATAACAACAACAAAGGCAAGCAGAAGCACAGCCCAAACAAGACAAAAGACTGCAGACGCACCGGGTCAAAGCTGTAAACTCCACAGAGGGAGGCAATTCCTTAGTTTGTTGAGGCAAAACAATAAAAAATGTTGGTGCCTGATTTAAAGGTGTGAGTGGTGAGATAAGAAATACATGAAAGTTAAAGTGAAAGAAGAATCCATCCTTGGAAACATTCAAGGCCAGGCTGGATGGGGCTCTGAGCAATCTAATGTAGTTAAAGATGTCCCTGCTCCTATGGGGGGTGGACTTGATGAGCTGTAAAGGTCTCCTCCAAGCCAAAGCATTCTATGATTCTATAAGAAAACAGGCCAGACTCTCAGACTGCCGTGTCTGGAGCAGGGTGTTTACTTCGAACTCTGGGGGTAACTCAAGAGAAGAAAGTAGGCCGGAAAGGCTTTTGTACTTACAATAACAGACACTTCATTCAAAATAATGGTGCTGCTCTTCATTCAGGGAGGTTTCGGTACTGGAATGGATAAGTTACAGGTATTTTCATGTCTCAACATTTCTTATTTATCTTTGGAACAATGAGCTCTCAATATTTTGAAAAACTGAAGAGAAGAAATTGCAAGACTCATAAACCAAGTGAAGGCTTTTCCTGCCTTCGCTGTCAAGGTAGTCACACATGTAATGTTTTTATTGAAAACTAAAACAGGTATTTAGAGCAAATTCAAAACACCTTCCCACTTCCTTCTGTTACTAACAATATAGTGGAAAAATACACACATTCACTTGTACGTTTTTGCTTGCGGCGTCTATGATCACTTCTGCAAAGAGAAGGTAAGATATGTGGAAATTCCTTTGCACCGAAGAGAAACTGAGCACAAAGAACACAGGATAAACATTGCGCATCAGGTATTACAGTGAATAATGCATTCACAAGAATCTTCCCAAAAGTCTCACGGTAGCAACTGGTGATGATGAAAGGGAGGGATGGGATTTTACAGGATAACTGCCTAGGCAGATAAAATTGGACCCAAAATGCAGGAGTAGAGAAGGTGAACGGGATGACCTGCTTTTCGTGCAGCTGGTCCAATACCCTATCACACTTTCAAAAAGTGTGTTTAAGTAGACATCTTTTGGAAGGCCTACAATTTCAGTAGAGCTATCTCTTAGCAATTTTGCTTTTCAGCTTGTTAAGATGGATTTGGTTTTCAAATGTAACTGGCAGCTTTTTCACCTGTGGAACACAAGTGTAAAATTAAAGTGAAGCCAAAAGAGAGGTATCTCCACATAAAAATACAGTAAAAACTGAATCTGCAACCTACAGGCTAAAGCCCAAAACATGTTGATAATTTGAAAGACTGAGATATTCTCATTCAACCATTTACTCAGGTTTGAGTAGAGGGTTGTGTAAAGGACAATATTGATCATCCCTCCACACTGGCGCACTTTTGGGGCCACTGACATCAGAGAACAGGTTGGGTTGGAAGGGACTTTAAAGATCATCTGACAGTAGATCAGCTTGATCAAAGCCACATCCCTTGGCCTTCAACACCTCCAGGGATGGGGCAGCCACAGCTTCTCTGGGCAATTTGTGCCCGTGCCTCACCACAGGAAAATATTTCTTCTTAAGATCTCATCTCAATCTCCTCCCTTTCTGATGAAAACCATTCCCCCTCACCCTGTCCCTGCACTCCCTGATCAAGAGCTTCTCCCCAGCTTTCCTGGAGCCCCTGTCAGTACTGGAGGCTGCTCTAAGGTCCCCCCGAAGCCTTCTCTTCTCCAGACTGAACAACCCCAACTTTCTCAGCCTGTGCTCAGATGGGAGGTGCCCCAGCCCTTGGATCATCTCTGTGGCCTCCTCTGCACTTGGTGTAACAGATCTACAGACTTTCTGAGCTGAGGACTCCAGAACTGGACTCAGAGCTCCAGGTAGGGTTTCACCAGAGTGGAGCAGAGGGGCAGAATCCCCTCCCTCACCCTGCTGCTCCCACTGCTTCTGATGCAGCCCAGGACACAGTTTGGCTTTCTAGGCCGTGAGCACACTTTGCCAGCTCAGGTTTTGCTTTTCAACCACCAGCACCCCAAGTCCTTTTGTTCAGGACTACTCTCAATCCATTCTTGGCCCAGCCTATATTTGTGCTTGGGTTTGCCAATTGGGACGTCAAATGGGAAGCAACCTTTAAACATAGGCAAAGGTTGACAGGAAAATGGTAACTGTTCCTCTCACTGAGAGCACATAGCAAAGCTGCAGAAAAGGTATGTTCAAACTGAATTTTTGTTATTAATATGTGCAGTTTTCTCATCTATCTCCTGATAGTTCTCTAAGACATAGCTTTTGATATGAAAAACTGGTGGAAATACAGTCCTAAGGCACAGCTCTAACTCACATATGTGCACACAGCTTGCCACTGATTTCAACAGGAGTCACATTTAAACAAATTTAAACTAAATATTCAGCTTCTGTTAGTTCCCAAGATAAACAAAAGCAGGCCCCTGTGGTGTGATAGCCATTAATGAAAATGCACAGCTTTGTTGATATGTAAAACCTTGTAAGAGCCGGAAGCTGGTTGTTCTTAGTCATCAAGATGAGATTTGAATCTTTGGGACGTTTGCCTAACCCTGTAGCTTTAATCCGTTCTGAGTTACAAATTATAATACTCCAGCAGTCGGTTAGAATTGAATCAGGATCACTGCATCATATAAAGTTGCTGGTCAGATTATGGGCTGACCTTACATTTGAGAAACCATCAATTGTATAATTAAAAAGGCCACTACCAGAATCCTGAACAGAAATAGTTAGATGGCCACAGAGACTTATATACCAAGGGTGAAAAGGCAGGAACTGATTAGCTTCATGCTAGAAAATTGAGTTCAAAGTCATCAGACATGCTCAGGACTGGAGGGTTTTTATTGCCAAGGCAGGAACGAGCGAGGAGCTGCTGAACCCAGCTGATATTCCATTGATAGCTAAGTAGGAGACATCCTTATAAAGCTGCTAAAATAAGTTTAAGTAGGTCTCCACAATTCAGGCTGAAAAGCACTCTCATGTCTAGCTTTGTGCATTGGCCCTGTTACGCAAACCCATCAGTTGGTGGGTTGAGATCCCTTCCCACTTGTATATTCAACTCTTTTTTTCGTAGGGCACTTCCTGTTTGGGAAATGAAATAATATTCAGAACTGGGGGTTTACTGCAAGTGATTTCACTCATGTATTTCTCCTAATACAACCACAACTCCAGTCCCTTTTGCTCCAAAAACAATAACAATGACGAACGGTGAGTTCATGATGTGTTGTCTCGTGATGCAACTTGGCAGCAAGAAAGAAGAAACAGGAAGGCTGGCTTAAAGCTATTATGCAGCAAAAGCTGGTTTGAGCATTTGTTTTATCACTTAAACCCACTACAAAATACTTGCTTTAAGTATATTCCCCAATTTTACCCTAAGTAATTCTCACTCAAACAACGTAATTAGGAGCTTGAGTTGTGGCTAAGAGTCCTTTTGAGAGAGTGCACAGCTCTACCAGCACTACCAGGAAGGAATGCAGACACTGTCCTTGACTATACTGGCATGCAACATGGCTCTACTCTACTCTACTCTCATGAGACCTCATCTGGAGCCTGGCAAACAATCCTGGAGTACTCAGGACAGGAAGGACGTGGATCTGTTTGATTTAGATTGGGTATTAGGAAGAAATGTTTTGCTATGGGGGGGGAGGCCTTGGCCCAGGGTGCCCAGAGCAGTGGTGGCTGCCCCATCCCTGGAGGAGTTCAAGGCCAGGTCGGATGTGGCTTGGAGCCCCCTGATCCAGTGAGAGGTGTCACTGTCCATGGCAGGGGGGTTGGAACTGAATGGGCTTTAAGTTCCCTTCCAACCCAAACCATTCTATGATTCCATGTTAACACTGAAGTTTGTTATGTATTTGTACATTTCTTCACCAATGTCTTCCTTTCACTCTGTTATATTCCTAACTTCATCTTACTACATCAACAAAACCAGAACACAACAAGTATTTTCAGTCACTTGCAGATTGCTAACTAAAGGATCATAGTGTTGAGAAAGGTGATCTTCCTTTCCAGATGTGAGGGTTTCAATTTAACCCAAATTGAGTTCACTGTGAACAGAGTGCACAGACACGATGAATTATGAACTAAACTTCAACAACATAATTATAAGGAAATGTGACAGAAAGGCTGCGGCTCCACAAAGAGCTGTTGACATGATCATGCACTGTTGTGAAAAGGAAAGAAAAGCCAAGACAGTGTAAACAGATGCTATCGAAAATGCCTGATCTACTTCCACACCGTGGTGTTGAAGTCAGGCCCCAGTGAGTCTCGGGAGTGACATTTTCCTACTTAGTATAAATGATCAAGTAAAATTCAGAAAAGAAAGAAAAACTTGATAAGCCATTTGGTGCAAGGATCAGTGTACAGATGGAAGCACCCTTCAGCTGAAGATAAGCAGTGACTGATAATCCCTGGTGGTTGTTAAGAGTCTCAAGGTCAATTTTCTTAGGCGTAAGGGTGTAGGCACTGCTGACCCAGGTAAAGTCTGGCTCAGAAAACTCCCCGGGGTCTGGATGTTCCCAGTGGGGATGGTACTGCTCCCCACTACGTTACAAAAGCTCAGGACTGTTGAGCACTGTTAACAGACACGTTTCAGGGTAAACGTGGATGTTTTTCATTTTAGGTTGGAGCGAGTTTATCTCCATGCACCCACGGGCAGCTGGGTCTGTCGAGGTGTTGGCTCTGTCGTATGGAGGCCGAGCTGAAGCCAAGGTGGTTTTAGGTGCTCAGCACCTCTAAATACCAAATCATTTAAGGGAGCTTCTTGAAACAGAAAGGAAGACTTCTCTACTATAAAATGCAATTCAGTGAAAACATTTTTATTATTGTTTCAAAAAGAGTTAGTATTATTTTTATCTTTAATATCCATTTTTCTAGTAAGAAACATTGATTGTCGTACTAAGAAGGGATGTTATTTTACACGGGTTGAAGTGAAAATGAAAATCTTTGAAAATTTTTAAATTTCAGTCTTTCTGGTTTTGTTGTTTTTTTTTTTCTGTTCTAGCCTTTTAAACTCTAATTATGATTTGAAAAGAAGCTGGTTTTTAAATGATCACATTTCTTATAGGACTTATTTTTTTTCTCTCTTCTCTCAATCTCTGTGGAATGCTTAGAGACTTTTTTTGGAGGATGATAACTGTATAAGTTCACATAATTTGTCTAAAATGTAAGAAAGAAAAGATACAATGTATTTTTAATCAAATTGCCTGGATTCTTTTTCTGCATAACTTCCTCATCTCATAACATGAAAATACAGGGGAACTGAGTGATCAAGCAACTCCCCATTAAAAAAATGCAAATAACCCATTTTTAATTTAAATGATAAGCTAATTAAAAATAATGGCTGTGGACAGTTCCTGACAAAGCACTTCAAAAACAAGAACTATGTATTTCATGAGACTTTAGTGTTTTTTAATTAAGATCATTTTTCATTTCCGTTCTTCTTGGCCTGTGATAACAAAAAACTGCAATCAGAAATGAAGCCAGTTTTGCCCACTGAGGAGTATAACGAAGCAAGACTGAGGTTCCCTAAATGGGAAGAGAATAAAATTCCTGGATGGTTCCACTTGGCATTAAAAGCCAGCCACAAATTTTTAATCAGGCGAAGAAAAGAGGAAAACTCACAGCTCCCCACCCAGCAGTAAAGCCGTCCCCGGCTCCCCCCGGCTGCTGGTGCTCCAGCCCCTGTTTCAGTGGCACCCACTGCTCTGTTTCTGCCAAAAGCTTTTCCTTTCACTCATCATTAGCTAGAGAACCTCTTCCATTCTCTCCAGTGTCATCTTCTGACTGTGATTCTCCAGGAACAAAAGAGCTGTCACCAGTTGTGATGCCAACACAAGAGATACCCGATCAGAAGACAGAAACACAAGTACTTCTAACTTCTGTTGGTGATGAAAATTTGTCCTGTCATTAAAGTGCACCTTCCTAATCTTCCTTACATCAGTACTGGAACAGAAACTGGTAATCTGGATCAGCCAGAGCAGGGCTATGAGTGCGACAGCAATCTTTGGGAGCCTCAAAATAAAGAGGTGATAAGTAAATCATAGAATAATAGAATGATTTGGGTTGGAAGGGACTGCAAAGCCCATCCAGTGCCACCCCCTGCCATGGGCAGGGACACCTCCCACTGGATCAGGGGGCTCCAAGCCCCATTCAGCCTGGCCTGGAACACCTCCAGGGATGGGGCAGCCACCACTGCTCTGGGCACCCTGGGCCAGGGCTTCCCCACCCTCACAGTAAATGTAGGAGCCTGGCTCCCACATCCCAATCAAAGAAGAAGCTACATTATTTGGGTGTGGATTTACCATTGGATGAGCAATAGGATACCAGTGTTTCCTGTCTTGTTGCATTAGCACTGCCAGTGTTACACCAAGGCTTGGTGTGACAAGACTCCAGAGGAAGTCCCCTCTCATCTCATCTCCTCCACCAACTCAGGCTGCTTCCACCTGCACGCGGCAGCATCCAGCATGGAATTCACACAGCCAGTTGTCGGACATGGTCTATCAATATGTTTGGGCTCTCCTGCACTACTCTGGAGATGTGAACCTGTGTAAATGGCCAGCTGAGGTAGGTTTGCATGTGTTTTCTGCCAGCAGCACAGTGGTGCAAAGCAGATAAAGCACACTAACCTGAACCCTTGTGTCCATCATCCTGTTTTCCAAAGATAGCAAGCGAGAACAGGAGACACGAATTACAGCAAACAGACATAAATATAAGAACGTAACATCCATCTGACCAGTGGAGGATTAGAAGATACACAAGACATTTCTTGGAAATGTTTTCTTAGTGGTCATCACCTTAACAAGAGGAGTTAAAAGGGATGAGAGAGAGTGTGAGTGAGACTGACAGTCACTGATGAAGCTCTTGGCTGGGGAAAGGTAGCAGTTATTAGGGAAGAAATGCATGCTGACTCAAAAAAGGGGCAAAAGGAGCCCCAAGCTAGTGACTCCACATCCTTCCAGCTTAAATTATTTGTGATTCAAGGATAATTTGTCATTCCTGTGTATCCATGCGGTCCAACGCTGCTATTTTACAGCTGCTTAGAATGTTTAGACAGTCTAAGACTGGTTAGACCACCCCTTGGCAGGGTGTTGGAACTGGATGATCGTTAAGGTCCCTTCCGATCTGAAGCATTCTATGGTTCTATGATTACATGAACAGTAATATCACATTGAGGATCCATCACCTATTTCTAATTCAGACCTACCCAAGAGCTCTCCCACTGATGGATAATGGTGTTGCAACTCTCAGATTCTTAAAAAATCAGGTGTTATTTGCCATTCACCCTCCTTTCCCTGAAAAGCACAAATTCATAGAATCATAGAATGCTTTGGCTTGGAAAGGACATTTACAGCTCATCCAGCCCAACCTCCTTGCAGGAGCAGGGACATCTTTAACCAGGTCAGGCCACTCAGAGCCCCATCCAACCTGACCCTGTATGTTTCCAGGGATGGAGCCTCCATTACTTCCCTGGGCAACCAGTACCAGTGTTCCACCACCCTCATTGTAAAAACTTTCTTCCTTCTACACAGTCTAAATCTTCCCTCCCTTAGTTTAAAACCATTACTCCTTGTCCTGTTACAACAGGCCTTGTTAAAAAGTCTATCCCCAGCTTTCCTGTAGCCCCTTTAAGTACTGCAAGACTGCTCTAAGATCCCTCCACGGCCTTCTCCAGGATGAACAACCCCAACTCTCTCAGCTTGTCCGTTCATAAGCCTCCATTCATTTTGGGGCTTTCAACCACGGGGTAAGAAAAATCTCCTGAACTTCAAAGGTGGGGTTCATGAGCAAAGAGGAAACCTTTCCAGCCTTGTAAAATGCTAGAAGAACACCTTTGCAGCTCATGGGTCATATATTATGAATAGAACCCACAGTCATTATGCAATCAAATTTTATAGACTTGTCTATAATTGTCTCCTTGAAAGCAACCTAAGGCTTTTAAAATGTGAAGCCTCCAAGAAAAACAATTCTAGAGTATCTGAAGATGCTTGTAGGGTTGTTAAGGAATTCATTCAAGTCATGTTTCTTGCTGCAAAATTTATCAGGTTGAGAGAAATATGGGCCTTCAGTTTTCACTCAGAATATTCAGTGGTGCTCACACTCTTCCAACACTAATACAGGGTCTAGAAAAAAAACCTGCCCCTCCTTGGAATGCAAGAAGAGCTGACTTATTTTCAGCTTATTTTTACCAATTTAATCCTCAAAACTTCAAAGTTTGTTTTCTGCTGTATTTTTTAAGGCTGAAACCCAGTCTCTGCAGGATCCCAGCCAAATATGTGCAACATCAAGGTACACCTGGAAGTCATTAAGACCCACATTTCAAATCCTGCTGCAAGGGGGTGAGGAAGACTCCACCCTCCTCCATCTCTATGTTGACACTCTGTTTCTATTAGGGTAACCTTGAAGGTGTTCAAAATAAGGAGACAAACTGCAAACAAACACATTATAAAGAACTCTGCAGTACTGCTCCAGGGTAAGGTCAAAGGCCAGTGATGTCAGGCTGAGATAGAAAAAGACCAAAACCTCATAAAGGACCAGAAAGATCCCCAAGAATAATATGAAAGCTTTCAGGAGTGTTTAAGCATGTGAATATTTAAAGTAGGCAGGAATAATTTTTTCTCAATCATGTTCACGTAAAAATCTTTATTTATATTCTACGATAATTTTCTCTTGAAACTTCAGCACAATTCCATGGCTTGCTTGCATTTCTTTTTTAAGAAACAAAAATGCTAATAGGATTTAGAACTCCTTTTCCTCTATATATAATTTTTTCCTCGTAAATTGTGACTTGATATAGATATGAGATGCCAGATTGTTGGAAGTGAAACAGGAATTGCGCTGTGAACTGCCACACCAGCTGGGAACCACATTTTCTACAAAATCTGTGGGCTGGCTGTCTTGAGAAAACAGAATGGGAGCTAAAATTGTTGCTATTTTGGGGTGATAAGTAGATAACTGAAAAGGCAAACCACAACAATTTCACCTCAGAAGCGTTACTTTTCTAACTATTCTTTTTTTTTTCTCCTTACATTGGTTTTGCCACAAAATACTTGCTTCACCCCTTTTAGCTTACACATACATGTCTATAAAATCAGCTTTTTCATATTCTATTTATTGCTTTTCAAGCCAGGCACAGTGCCCTCAACACAATACCATAAAGAAATTAAGAGATGGCTGCTGAGCTCAACTTTTCTACTTGCAAGACAGCATCTTTTTTTGGAAATCATATTGATTTTAACGAGAAACACTACAGCTCTGCTGCCACGTTTGACTTATGTGTATTTATTATGAACAACTTGATTACTTTTTTTTAGCATAACCCTTGATTTCTCCATTCACAGAGCAGGCAACCCTTTGTTTCCTTTTAAAACAGTTTAGATCTGAATAGAGTCTCAAAAAGCCTGGGATAGTACCTGCCACAGCACGCAAAAAGAATTCCTTGGCTAACTGACCTGCAACTCATGCACGTGAAACTAAACCCAACCTTTTCAGTCAGGTGGGAGATTGCTGTTTTTACCTAGGACAAAGAACAATTTTGAAGCACTGGGACACCAAACTGGTGGAAGGACACCAGACAATGCCACACAGGAAAAAAAGGGGTATTTTTGCATTCTCCCAGATTCATCCCAGTGCTTGAATCGTAGAATCACTAAGGTTGGAAAAGTCCTCTCAGCACATCCAGTCCAACTGTCAGCCCAGCCCCACTGTGCCTACTGAACCATATCCCAAAGTGCCACTTCCACTCACTTTTTAAAGCCTTCCAGGGATGGAGACGCCCCCACTACCTTGGGCAGCCTCTGCCAGGGCTTCACAACTCTTTCAGTAAGGAAACATTTTCTAACATTCAATCTAATCCTCCCCTGATGCAACTTGAATCCATTTCCTTTCATCCTTGTTCCTTGGTGACCAACACCCACCTCACCACAACCTCCTTTCCAGGAGCAGCAGAGAGCAATGAGGTCTCCCCTCAGCCTCCTCTTCTCCAGGCTAAACAGCCCCAGGGCCCTCAGCCGCTCCCACAACCCCTGGGCTCCAGCCCCTTTCCCAGCTCCGGTCCCTCCTCTGGACCCGCTCCAGCCCCTCAAGGTCCTTCTTGGGGTGAGGGGCCCAAACTGAACCCAGGACTTGAGGTGTGGCCTCACGAGCACCGAGTACAGGGGGACAATCACTGCCCCACCTGGACAAATGCCCCATCTCCCAGCTTTTCCCTGTGGGAACAGAGATGGGCTCCTCTCCTACTCCTTATGGGCAGAGTCCATCCCAGTCCAACCTCCCCGGGCTCCGACACGTGGTCTGCATGGCCTCAAGGCTGCCAGGCACCCCCGAAAGAGCAAATACATGGTTTCAAAAACAAGTCTGAGCTCTCAGGGACTGTCTGGCCACTGCTCCCAGGTCACTTCCAGGTAAACAGCACCAGCCTTTTGGCCCTGGGAGGCAGGGGGGGAGGCTGTGACAAACCCTTCTTGTCCAGGTGCTCAGCTCGACAGGGGGTCTGCTGTTTTTCTTCCGAAAATGATGAGGTCATGCCACGGGGCTTCCATGCCATCCCCACTGTCCCACCAATCACTGAGAGCCTTAGAGGTTTTAAGTATATTGGAGAAAAGCCTTTTTTAGTTTAAACAACATGAAAAAAAGACTTAATGAATCTGCACCTTAACCCCGGTGCAGGGTAGATGTGCTGGGAGTAATTCTTCCCCAGCAAAGCCAGATGGCTGAACACGGTGAGAGAGGAATGTTTACCTCTTAAGTATGATTTCATTATTATAACTTAAAGAACTGATGGTTAAAAGTGCAAGTTTCAGGGCTAAGACCATATGCAGCCACTGCTGGAAGTACTGTAATAAAGCGATAAAGGGTGAACCAGAGCAGAACTCACAGGGCAAAGAGAGAAATCAAGGTTGGGACGGGTACAGCTGTGTCCTGGAAATGTAAATAAATGTGAAATGCAAAGGGATTTCTTTCCTGAAGTCTCACAAAGACTTTGCAAATTAAGAGGAGTATTTCTTTGTTGCTACACACACACAATAAGGATCTGCCCCAGGAAACTGCTTTCATCTCTATGAATGTTCTTTCTCTGGCACCACATAACCCTGTCAATGCACTACACCTTGATTGCAAAGTATTTCAGAGCCCTCAGACACATGGTATGAATTTTGGGGTTGTCCTTTGTAGGGACAGGAGTTGAACTCCATGAGCCTTGTGGGTCCCTTCCAACTCAGGACATCCTATGGTTCTATGATTCCATGTTTCCTTGCCATGCTTGCAGGGAGCAGCAGAACACAGAGTGAGGTCTACAGAGGGGACTGGGGACCTCTCCTAGTGCCCAAAACACGGCCAAAGGGAGCAGAGCTGCCTGTTTCGGTAGATGGATCTGTGGGTGAAGACACGGAGGGGAACAGGGGCCACACGACTGCTCTGCTGCGACCTCACGGCTCCTGCTTCTCCTCGGGGCGGTTCAGCTTTGCATTTCTCCTGCCTTAAATTACGATGTAGACATTGAGAAGAATTGCAGACAAGGAGGTGAGTGTTCTGGTTTGCACATAGCAAAAGTTGAGCTGTCTCTGAGGTGGCCTCAGCACAAGGATGTTCTGCACTGGGGTAGCAAACTTTTAAAGTAAAATCTTTGAAGGGTATCGGGAGTAAATCACTTGTGTTTAACCTCTGGGACACAGGCATACTGTCAATAACAGCAGTAGCATTATCCGGTGGTCTTAAGGAGCTGGCAAGCATTTAAGCAAACACTGGACTCCTGCCTTGACTACTGTTTTCTCAGATCTGCAGCTCTGAACATTGAACAAACCCACTGTCAAAACCAGGCAAATACAAACTCATATCGTCTCATGTTGAACTCCATCTATTTAATTACACATAGAGTTAGCAAGCTAGTGTATTTCAGCTAAAATCACACTGACAGGCAAAACTCTGTAGCATTTAATACAACTGAGCAAATGTTTTCCTCCTGGAAGTGCCCTGGGAGGCAAGAAGAGGAGGTTAACCCACTTAAAATGGGAAAAGTACATGTAGCACAACACCAAATATATTTTGAGCTGCCTAAAAGATGTGCCTTGTTCTAACAACAGCTAACTCAAACTCTTAGAAATCAGAAACACCTGCACAGGGTGAATCAATGCTGTATTTATTTGTCTGTGAATATTTATAAGCTTTTAAGCTACAAATGTTGTTGACATTGTTAAACCTTGATTGTGAAGTCTGTAAATATTCAAAACAAGCAGATGTTTACTAATCCCATTTACCTTTAAGGGAAAAAAATGTAAAACTGGAACGAAAACAGATTGTTAAACTGTTTTCCCGACAGAAACAACCAAAATAAATTACTGCAATCTGAAGACTATAAAGAGTGACTTCAAAGGTCAAAGGATTAAAGATAGTCTAAACCATGAAATGCATTTTATTAGATTAATAAAACATATGATTTTGCTAACTTAATTATATGAACAAATTAGCTGGAAAGGAAGTTCAGAGCTTGCCATCCCAAATTAGCACCGGCTATAGCAAAGGTGCAGCAGCTCCTGACCTGCTCTCAGCTTAGCTTACACGCTTTTACCTCCACACAGAGCCATTCAAAAAGCACAAGCAAAAGGAAGCACGAGGAGGGTCCTCAGGAGTGGAGGAGTGGAAGCGAGGGCTGAGCGGCTGTACGGCTGCCAGGGCTATTCACGGGCTTCAAAGAACTCGGTCCTGCTCCGGGACCGAAGCTCTAGAGCAGGCGCAGCTGGTGCCAAAGAGGCCTACACTTGGCTCCGCTAAGTAACCAAAACACTAATTCAACTCTCTCTTCATCTGGTTTAAATCATGCTTTTAAGTGTATTTATGTGATAAAGAATTGAAGCTGTTTCTTTTGGCCATCTAAATAATTGGGACACTCTCCTTTTCAAGTAGATTGACATTTAAGTACAACAAGCACATTGAAAAGTGAATTTTGGCTCACAGAGCCTTGAATTTGCTTAACTCTTTCAGAGCTTAATTATGGCTCTTTTGGAAGTCAGTTTTCTCAAGGAAACGCAAGCCTTCTAGAGCCCAGAAATTAGGAAAAGCTTGATTAGAAATGATCTCCAAAAAAGACTGCAGTAGCATGGACCATTTTACACACACAAAAAAGAAATTATTTTCAGATAAAAGACCACACATTTTAAAGAACCTCCACCCCCAAACAAGTGACTGAAAAAGCCCCGTTTACTCCCAATGCAACAGCAGCAATGAAGAAATCCAAGGGAAAAAGATATGCCTTTAAAACAAGGTGGTAACATCTCAGGTGAGAGAAAATCAACAGCACCACATTTGGCAAGATCACTCTCCTCAGCTTTATGAAAGTTCAGATGCAACCGCACAGATAGAGCTGGAAGAAACAGTGCCTCCCCAGCTCCGTGTGCTGTGACATTAAACATGGCAAGGTTATCATTTAATATACAGCCAATGAAGAATTGATTTATGGCCTTGCAAGGGGGGTTGGTCTCTTTTTCCCAATGTTTTACAATTTGCTTGGACAACGCTGGGAATAAAACCTTAAAATTTTTGAATTAGCGAAACTTGATAGTGTAAAGCCCAGTAAAATACATTCAAATACGTCTTCCTTTATAGAGCGCAGTTCACCACAGATGCATGCTTTGCTGATCCACTTCCCTACTCATTATTTTAGGGTTTACATGCTGGATTGAAAAAAATGAAAATGAAGCTTTTGAGACTTTTACTTATCATTCATTCCTCAGACTATCCCTACCATGTGATATTGAAACAACATTTCATATCAATAGCATCACCACCCTGTGCTCACCCCACCAGTAAGCCTGACTGAATCCCCCAAGTTTCAGTCTAGCGAGATGTGAAGTGATGCAACGCCCGCTAAACACTATGGATTAGTGCTCTTTCCAAATGAGAGGTTGCTTTGAAAGGTCCTCCCCATTGCTGTTTCAGTCTGCATGGAGATCCACACACAAACCCAGACTTTTTCTTTGTTGCTGTCTTTTTCTCTTTTTTAAAACAACACCCTAATGTGTCATCAGCTTTGGATAGGAAAGGAGATGAGTGTGATTCCATTATAACATAATATTTTTAATTTTCAAGGTCATGTAACCCAAATCATAAAGGAAAAGTTCTCTTGGGTTTGTGCAGCAGTGGCTGAAAATGCAGACACACAGCTAGAGATGGAACCAATTTCAGCCTGATTTATTTGGGCTAATCTTACATGGATTTGGGTTTTTTTCTCTTACTGGAAGAAAAGCAGAGCAAAACAAAAATCAAAACCTTCACTTTTTTTAGATTGATGATACAAAGTAATTTCTCACTTATGCAGTGAGAGCTTATGGCTCTGCTTCCCCATATGGAGTGGAGTTGGACAACTGTGTTCATCACCAGGAAGACCTTTCTAGCAAAGCTACACCAAATTCTCTCCTGGCTACAGTTGATACGATGGTAGCATTATGGGATGTAAGGGCCACTTGCTTCTCAGCATGACACAGGCATGCAGATCTCCCTCTCTCCTTTCCATAGAATCATAGAATCAGAAGGCTGGAAGAGACATCTGAGATCATCGAGTCCAACCGCATCTGTCTCCCTACTAAACCCTGTCCCTAAGGAACTCATCCATCTGTTCCTTAAACACCTCTAGGGATGGTGACTGCACCACCTCCCTGGGCAGCTGTGCCAGCGCCTGACCAAATTTCAGTGAAGAAATTCTTCCCAATGTCCAGTCTAAACCTACCCTGGCACAACTTGTGGCCATTTCCTCTCGTCCTATCGCTCTCACTTGTGAGAAGAGCCCAACACCCACCCCATCACAGCCTCCTTTCAGGCAGTTGCAGACAGGGATGAGGTCTCCCCTCAGCCTCCTCTTCTCCAGGCTAAACAACCCCAGCTCCCTCAGTCTCTCCTCGTAGGGCTTGTTCTTCAGCCTCTCCCCAGCCTTGGTGCCCTTCCCTGGATGCGCTCCAGCCCCTCAATGTCCTTCTTGGAGTGAGGGGCCCAAACTGAACCCAGTGCTTCTGTGTCTTCAATCATCCCTGAGTCAGCTGTATACGCAAGCCCAGACTCGGCCAGGTAGCCACCAAAAAGTCTATTTTGCTGCCCTACACCACAACACATAACAACACCGACTCTTGCTAATGGTCACCCTTAGGGGGCTGAGAGGATGATATTAATAGTAATTCACATTGGGATGCTCTGAATCAGCAAGACTCATAACAAAATGAAAATAGAAGCAGCTTTGCATCATTACAACTCTACCTCTTGTGGATTTTCTGCTAGTGGCAATATCCCTGAGCTTGTGTAGACTAAAATATTCTGCTCTTAATACTGTTTTCCCTCTCTCCAACTCCTACACTCAAAGAAAGCTGAGTTCACTAAGTGGAACTACTTTCTTATTTTAATGAATGCATGCAAAGCATATTTATATGAATACTAGAGCTTAAAGGTTTAACATTACGCTTTTTTATTGTGGATCCCAAGCTCTATTCACTATTTGTAGTTTTTATTCAAAGAGATATCATACTACAAGTGCAAGTCAGAACAACAATCCCTACTATTTACTGTAGCAGCTCTACCAACAATCTTTTCATCACCTTTGAAGGTTAAATATTGGGATAACAGTCACTGCCAAAACACAAAACAGCATTAGTGCTTCACCCCAGAATAACTGCAAGATCCTAACTTGCAACTCTTTGATATAAACATGCGAAGGTTTCTTTGTCAAACGGGTGAGATGCTAACCTTGTTTATCTGTGAATGCAAAACAACATTCCCCATCCAGCAGTGTCACTCTGACCTCTGTGTAGAACCTCAGCTCTCCCCATGCTGCATAACAATACTGCTTTTGTGCAGCCAGCGTAAGGCCACAGGAGTCAGGATTTACTGCTCCGGCAATGGAATCACAGCCTTCATACTTCGTGGCTTATTCAGTTTGCGCTCTAAAACAAAAATACATAAACCACTAGAATTTTTTCCTTGCTTCTTGTATCTGTTAACTTATATTCATTATCATTCGCTTTCTTTTTACTACAAGCGCAGGAAGGAAAACACCAGAAACAAAAGGCACAAATGCTTGCTCTGGGAACACAAAGTGAAGGATGTAGCTTTAAAAGCTTTCACTGAATTGCCTTTTTGTGCACCATGCAAAAAAAACCCTACCCATACTTAGCATCCTAAGTATTTCTATGCCCACGTTCAAACAACCTGTAGAGAGCAGAAGTTACAAATCTTTATAACATTTGAAAATAGGTATTAGAATAGCTTTTTTCCAACATTTATTCACTGCGGATGCAGGTGTTCTGGGCATTTAACATGCGCTTTGAAAGCTAAAGCAGTGGCTTTGAACTGTTGAAGGCCAGAATACAGGAAAGGTAATGTGCAAGTGCAAAGGGAACGCTACGGATCTGTTCATGGAATGAGCTGAAAACCTATGACCCAATTAAACCAATAGAAAATACAGCTGCTCGAGCACTCTGTGGCCGGAGCTGTAAATCTGGGCACTGAAAGCAAGCTCCTTTTTTTCGTTCCCTAAGGGGTTACCTGTTTATCCAGGAGCGGTACTTGTGGCACGACCTGCGTGCATTGGGCAGCTCCTTCGGATGCCTTTGTGAGCGGTGCTCAGCCCTTGAGCAGCGCTCAGCCTGGCAGCTCTGGTTTGGGGGGGTCGGGTGAATGTATCCTTTCAGTTTCAGTCCCATGTGGTTTCACACCTCGACCCCACAAGTTCACTTTGAACTTCAGGTTCAAATGAATGCAAAATCCCAACACAAAGACAGTGAAAAACATCGCTTATTGTGGGAGAGTCAAGCCCAACTGAATATCAGATGGTTTTAAACAGTAAAAATAGAATTTAAACTCATTGTTTCAACGGATATTTCTTTAGAGCATGCTATTCAAATAGAATTCAGCTACGCTGTGAAAGTCTCTTAATACCATCACCATGTTCTTCTATGTGCTGGCTTCTAAGTAAATGCATGCAACCATTAAGTTTCATCTCATGACAGTTAAATGCACTCAGACTGCATGTACAACTGCAGTAAGATTAATTTTTTTAATTTAATATGACTATAAATTCTGTGTCTGCGTTGGACTCTCAGACAAATCTAAATCAATGATATGCTAGGTCAGTCCTTAAGTCACGTGTGTTTGTATATTTATGTCTGTGTTTTCAAGACAGGGAAAGGAATGACATTTATAAGTAATTAAACAGTTTAATGAACATCAGTCATAGGAGGGAAATCAAGTTTAAATTCAAGTCTATCCTTTGCTCTCCGTGCCAGAAGAAACTTTATGATGATTTTGTTTTTCCAGAAAAACACATCAGCAATGACTGATAACAGCCATTTATTCCACCTCTCAGGTTCCTATGCAAGTATTTGGCTAAGGCTTGACCCTACTGAATTCCAAGCAGGTTTAGAGTTTTACTGCAGGGAAGTTTGAAATTGTCTATCAGACACTTCTAATGCCGTTTTGATAATGTCAAGGCACTGTTTCATGTAGGTCAGAACAAAAAACCTCTTCAGTAAATCGGAAGTCAATGCACAGTTCTAAACAGAGCCTGGCATTTTGCATACCTGTATTTCTGCATCTGATACGGTTGGTTTGGGATTGCATGAAAGAAGGTCGGTTGCTCTAATATAGAAACTGCCACATGATACCATAAGCACTCATCTTCAAGGAAAAAAAACCCAAAAGTTCTGTTCACAACAAAAATCAACTGCTGAACCAAAAGCAAGGCAGGTGGCTAGATCTGTATTTGCAGTGCTAAATAGTGAAGCCAAGCCTTCTGAAAAATCAAGACCTCCTCCTGCCTAGAGCTGCCATGGGAGAATATGTTTCAGCCTTCGCATTCAATATACACTTGCCACATTGATTCTTTTTTCCCCTTCAAAGCCAAACTTCTGACTTTCCCGCTGCAAAGAGGAAACATTGTCAGACTGATTATGAGGAAGCTCACTAACAGTTCATGCATTTGATACTGTGGTTATAATGTTGTACAAATCTAATGTCGTAAGTCCTGGATCATGTACAAACACAGAAAACAGCATCAAAGATGCAGCTTTTCCCCAGGTATTGGTCCCTCAGCTTGCAGAAGACTCATTCATTTCAAAACATGCTGGAATAACTGGCTGCACTGAAGCCCAGAAATGCCTTTATATATCAGCCTTTGTAGTGCATTACTGAATGTCTGGAAGCATTTTGAATTTTTATATAAGAAATGTTTGAAATCAGCAAGGCAATCAGTGAGACCTGAGGCTGTGCACTGGTCAAACACCACTGCCATCAACAACACTTCGTAGAGGTCAGTGTCTGTCTTGGGTTTGCAGATCAAGTGTAAGCGGTGTCCCTTTTCACAACTATAGCTTAGGATTTAAGGAAACATCTGTATTGCCCAAATTGACTTTTATCACTGTTTTCTCATATAAATAACAACAGGGGAGAGAAGGAACGGAGATGGTCACACGTGACAATAATTGAGTAGGTTTTTCCCCAAACTGGTAAGCGATAACTTATAATTTAATAAGGCTTTTCTCCTAAGGTATCAAGGCAGTTGAAAAATATGTGACCAAAATAACTACAAAAAGAGCTGTGGGCCAATGAAAATAAGACTCCTGTTCTGAACAGCAGAGTTAAAGAGAAGGTACATTGGCAGACACCTCACTTTCAGCCATAGGCCATAACAGATATTTCAGGAGAATGGATTTCCATAAAACAGTCCTGGCAATGAGAGGGAGGACTCAATATGTGTCTCACTGTACGTGAGCAGACATAAATAAGCATACTTTGTCTGGACCTTTCAATATGTAGGATGTGGGGTAACAGAGCTGAAAGAGGGGAGATTGAGATGAGATCTTAGGGAGAAGTGTTTTCCTGTGAGGGTGGGGAGGCCCTGGCCCAGGTTGCCCAGAGCAGTGGTGGCTGCCCCATCCCTGGAGGTGTTTCAGGCCAGGTTGGATGGGGCTTTGAGACCCCTGATCCAGTGGGAGGTGTCCCTGCCCATGGCAGGGGGTGGCACTGGGTGGGCTTTGAGGTCCCTTCCAACTCAAACCATTCCATGATTTTGTGATATCTGTAATCGATGGTACCACCATGTGCAGCCAGCTGGCTTTGGTAGATGACATGTGTTCCTCATTTGTCTTGTGTGTAACCAAAAAGTGTGTTTACTGCTACAAAATTAAGTTAACATTTATAAAGCATAATTATCTTTAGAAAATTACTTTGTCATAACTTTCAACAAATCCAAAATTGACTGGAAAAGAAACAAGGCCGGCTGTATCTTATTAAAGTTAACATTTTATTGAGCAGGTGGGAACAGCAGTCAGCTGTCTGCTCTTAGTTTCTTTCCTCTCTGCCGTCTCCTGGGAAGGGATGAAGTCTAACTGAGTAACCAGTTTATTCTGATTTTCTGTTTTTATTCTGGTGTTATTCTGGTTAAAAGTTTTGTTTCACAATAGTCATGATCAAAACCAGAAACATGTGACTCTCATGTAGGCTACAGAACTCCCCTACTTAGGTTTCGAGCCAAAGTTTACAAAATCAAGCTGAGACTGAAGCAGATCATAACTACAAGACATGAAATGAGAAATTAAGTGACAGATAAGCAATCTAACAAGACAATCACAATGACAAGAGTTTATTCACCCTTGCTTTTCAGAGTCACATCTACCTATAATTTATGGCATACATATTTTCTCAATTTGATACAACATTTACATTAGTATAATCAAACCCTTTCAGGGCGCCTGGTTCATTACTTGTGTGGCACTGTATCAATTGCACTTTACTCAGTTCCCTAATCAAAGAGTATCTGAATTCTCTGGACTGGGCAAATGGATATAGATTTTACAGGAACTGAACAAACTTAATGCATATGCATTATTTTAACAGTGAAGCATTTATATTTCCTTATAGATGTGATTTCTAATCCAACTGGCTAATATCATTCACTGAAAAAACACATTACAGTGCAGTAATTTAAAAGGATAATAAACACAGAACACAATAAATAGTAACATTCTAAGCTTTTACCATTTTGAGAAAGTCGTCAGTCACATTCAACCACAGTCATTCCTATTCATCAGAATGAATAAAAATCATATTAAAACACAGTGATTTCAGTGGGATTTAAATACAAGTTTAGGTTCTGGAAGGTTCTGATCTAGAGCCCTATGACACACACTAAATGATGCAAGAAATCCAATGTTACTCTAACCACTTTCTGTTTCAAATTCTTGAAATGAAGTCTTGTAATTTCTCTGTGCACAACTCCTCTTGGTGCCTTATCATCCATGACAAAGGATGAATTTCCTACTGCTTTATGCTGTCAATAGCCTAATGTTCTAGATCATAATGGTCATTCTATATTTTATTACCCTACCCATCGAGTACTACTATGGTGTAGTATCAGAAAACTTTTACAACTGTCATTAAGTTTGTCTAGACAGACATGATTTTTTTCTTAATTCTTTTCGTTACAGAAATGTCCTTTATTTTAGAAGCAGACATGTGCACACTGTGGTTGATGCATATCATACAGAAATTATTGGATAAATTCTTGCCGACTGCAAGGCAAGTTCATGTACAGTAATAAAATACGCTTCTTGGATAGGGATTTTTTTCCATTCTTTCCAATACTCAGTGAAATTCGATGAAGCCCGGTACAGCTAGCTGAGTCAGAGTCTTCCCTGTATCCTACATCCAAACTCAGTGTGTGAACTTGCCATGCAGAGCAGGAGACACTAGATAGGAAACACGCAGTGGTGGTGTCCTTTGACCTGAGACTCCTTTCCAAATCTGCAGCATGGGGGAACTGTGTAACAGCATCCATCAGAGTAATATCAAAGGGAATTCCCAAGATGGGATTGTTTGAAAGACTTCTGAAGCAGTTACTAATATTTTGGTACCCAAAAATAAATAAATCCAACACTTCCAAGACACTTGTATTACACAGCCCAAACTGGTCTTTCTTAGAAAGTTCTACCAAGTCTACATACTTACTTGGACTCTACGATACTATGCTTTTTATTCGTTCCATGAGCTGGAGGAGCAGAGCACAAAGGACAGAAATGTGGACATCTGGAGGGCTTGCCAGCACTGCTGATGTTGGTAGCACAATGCTGCTTCTGAGGACAGTCAGTCATCCTGAGCATCTGAACTGCGTGTGGCTGGCAGGTGTCTGGCCACGGCGTGTGAGTGCAGAGGCAATTCACACAAGCACCTGGACCAATGCAAGCGGGGGTTTCCAGACCTTCCAGAACTGTCAGCTCTTTCCGATGGTCACAGGAAAATGCCTGCATTTCTAATGCTGGCGAAATTGGGGTTTTCCCAAAATTTTTCCCACAGTAAAGTGACCATAAACATTTGAAGGTGAAAGCACTCAAGGAAATTCAAAGTATTTTACTGCACGTTTTAGCTTCAGAATATTTTGCACTTAAACCAGTTTAGAAACATATGTAATCCTGTACCAGTGCAGCCATTTTTCACATAAACTAAAAACATATTTCTGAAGAAAATACAAGAAACAGGGGGCAAGGGGAGGCTGGGCATATTTTTACATCCAATATTAAAGAGTAATATTAGTTAATGAATTACTGAAAATCAATATTAAATAAAAATAGTATATTCTTTTAATACTGGATATTTATGTGGCATTTAGAAGCTTTATTGTTTCAATAGCAAAGGTAAAGAGGTTAATTCCTCTTTAACGAGGGGCTCTGTCCCCTCTTCCTCCCCCCTCTCCCTTTTGGCTTGGTCCAAATTTCTAACACTACCTTATGAAATGTAGTATCCAGCTTTTAACTATGCCCAGAGGCAGTACAACTTCAGAGAGGGTTTGCAGCAACTGGCAGAGGATTTGGAGAACAGCTGTGTTCCGGGAACATGTGCAGCACGGGGCAACAGCCCCATCAGCACCTGCACCCGCTTAGCGTGCACGCCCCCTCCACTCCCCACACACTCCACATCTGGGATTAATCGCTCCTTTTAAAGGAATTAATACTCTTAACGTTTTTATTTTATTATACCTGTAGGAACATAATGTTATATTAAAATCTGCAGCTTATAAGTAGTATTTTGTTCAAGCCAGGGTTACTGGGGGGAATAAAACCTCCCTGTGCTTTGCCAAGAATGAATTGTTTTAATATCCCAACATTCAATATTATTTATTATTAAAGTCAAGCGCTGCTTTGGTGAGTAACAGGCTTTTTTGTGCTTTAACTTCCTTTTCCCCACTGAACTCTACCTTACAGTTTCAACCTTTGCTGGAAATAAGCCCCCGAGTTCCCCCCCGTCATTTGCTCCTTGTACTCGGCTCATGATGGGAGGTTCAAAAAGCAGCCCTTTAAAAATGTCATTCAGTTCCAACAGTGGGATTTGCTTACATAGTTTAGGCAGCACAACTCTATTCATGCACAGGTTATGCCACATTAACCATTTATGATAGATTTTCATGTTAATTCTACAGAGGAAGAATCATATTAGATTTGCCCATTTTGTGTAACTTAAAATGGAATTCAGCAAAATGAGCCCTGCTCCTTATAAAGATGGGAACTAGAGAGGTGAACTGGAGAGCAGGAAAACCAGTCCTCTTACTGAGTCATTAAAGCACACAGAGTCAAACAGCCGAGTGAACACTTTAGAGGTAAACCCACCGAGATTGGCCACTATTGCTGGCATTTGGGAGCACACTAGAATTCAGGTTTAATAATTTCTCAGAAGCCACTGTCTCTCCCAAAATCTGATAAACAAAAACTCACAAGCAGCTGAAAAATACAATGCTGAGACTTCCTGCATTATTTACAGAACCAAAAAGCACAGTATTAAATCTTGAATTGCAATATTTCACACTAAGAATATTTTGGTTGGAAAGTATGAGAGGCTTTTGTCTTGAAAACCATCATTTAACCAAGAATTGGAACAAAAACATTCACCCTTCCAAACCTTTGGGTAAATATCATCCCAGGTTTCTCAATACATAATTATTTAATTTGAAAGTTTAGTTTGAAAAGTATTTATAGCATAAAATATTCTGAAAATTAAGCAAAGTGCAACATCCAAACCCAGTGCAAACATTTTGCCTTAGGATTTATTTTCCCATTGGTGGCTACAACATAGGCCTTTTGCATTCCATGATTCAGTCACTTAACTTTGTTCTACTGAGCTGAACTTGTTCAATGGCAAAATCATAGAATAATAGAATCACTAAGGTTGGAAAAGTCCTCTCAGCACATCCAGTCCAACTGTCAGCCCAGCCCCACTGTGCCTACTGAACCATATCCCAAAGTGCCACTTCCACTCACTTTTTAAAGCCTTCCAGGGATGGAGACGCCCCCACTACCTTGGGCAGCCTCTGCCAGGGCTTCACAACTCTTTCAGTAAGGAAACATTTTCTAACATTCAATCTAATCCTCCCCTGATGCAACTTGAGGCCATTTCCTCTCATCCCATCCCTTGTTCCTTGGTGACCAGCACCCACCTCAATACAACCTCCTTTCCAGGAGCAGCAGAGAGTCATGAGGTCTCCCCTCAGCCTCCTCTTCTCCAGGCTAAACAGCCCCAGGGCCCTCAGCCTCCCCCACAACCCCTGGGCTCCAGCCCCTTCCCCAGCTCCGGTCCCTCCTCTGGACCCGCTCCAGCCCCTCAAGGTCCTTCTTGGGGTGAGGGGCCCAAACTGAACCCAGGACTTGAGGTGGGGCCTCACGAACGCCGAGTGCAGGGGGACAATCCCTGTCCTATTCCTGTTGGCCACATCACTTCTGATACAAGTCAGGATGCTGGTGGTCTTCATATTGGTCATGGTCCTCCTTAATGCTAATTTTTCTTGTAACTGAAAACCTGCCAACCTCAGCAGCCTTCTAGTCCCTTTTATCTGTGTTGGGTACCTGCCCTTGAAGCAGAGGGGCAGCCACACAAGACTTTTGTTTGCTCTCTATGCCCCATGTCGGTACTGACTTTGCTGCATTGTTCTTCCTCCTGAGCAGAATTCCCCGTTTCCGTCAGAGTGCACAGTATATTTATAGTAACTGCGGCCTAAAAATCTAAGGACTTAATTAAATACTTGCAGTTCTATTTTGAGAATTAACATACCCTGCCTGAATATTATGTACATTACATATTTTAACAAGGAAGACGGAAGAAGGGAAAACCTTCCTGCTTCAGCTCATGTTGGCAGAGAAGCCTTTCTGACTCACTGAATTTCTCACTCCCCCTCAACCTCAGGAACATCCCCCAGGAAAAATCCACTCAACTCCACAGGATCCCACAGCACCTTTTGCTGGGACTTCTCCCTTTTAATGGAGGTGGTAAAAGTGCTTTTAAATGTACTCGGTATTTCTCTATTATTCTGCCACGGTTTTGTTATGAGGGCATGACAGAAGTGTGTTAATTTGAGCATTCGTTAGCTCCTGTCACCCTGGTTTTAATGAAGCTGAACAAGTTTATACGCCACTACCTACTTCATTGAGAAGTTTTAACCAGGCTGATTAATGCAATGGGAAAATCCACATCTCTCCCTGAACCTGCAGTCCAGACTTAGCAAAAATGGAATCATATGCAATTGATTGGACTGAAATGGAATGAAAGGCGAATAAACAATTGGCTTGTATAGCTGCCCATACAAGCCAAGATAGTGGAGAAGAAAGAAGAGGACACTCAATTATCAGAAAGTGTACTGGTAGGATGAGGGGAACAGTTTTCATCTGAAAGAGGGGAGACTGAGATGAGATCTTAGGAAGAAATGTTTTACTGTGAGGGTGAGGAGGCCCTGGCCCAAGTTGCCTAGAGCAGTGGTGGCTGCCCCATCCCTGGAGGTGTTCAAGGCAAGGTTGGATGGGGCTTGGAGCCCCCTGATCCAGTGGGAGGTGTCCCCCTGCCGATGGCATGGGTGTTGGAACTGCATCGGTTTTAAGGACCCTTCCAACCCAAACCATTCTATCATTAAATCAGTAAAGCAAATGCACACTTGCACAATTTTAGTTTTGGACCCATCACACGCTGCCTGTCCTGAATGGTAATTTCCCATCCGTTACTAGAAAACAAAATGTGATAGGCAGAAGGTGGGACAGGCTGAGCACAGTTCTGAATACTGATGAGTGAAGATGGGGACAAGGGAATGAACGGAAGCATAAATCAAGCATTTCCTTTTTCCCCAAATTCTACTGGGGGTTGGGGGTGAGTGTGTTGCTTTTTCTCTTTACAAACTCTCCTTATGGTTGTTCAGATGCACTAGAAGAAGCTGGCCGTGCTCCGAGCAGGAGGAGGGATGAGGTGACCTCCAGAGCTCCCCTCCAGCTGAAATTTTTCTATGGCTCTAATCAAAACTCTCAAGAGATGCTGAATCTGGCAATGCCAAACATACCCGGGAAATGTAAAATTAGAACTGATTACCGAGACGTTTGTAAACCAGAATCCTCCGATGCCATTATGTGGTCATCTCATACTTGGATAGAAGCCTTTGCTGCCTGAGAAATGTTGGATGGAGCGGCCTCCTTTCAAAACACTATTTGCTGCACTGACAGCTTTTCCCTATGGAAAATAAAGTTGTAGCAATCTTGGGAAGTGGTGAATTTGCCAAGCTGGGAATCGGGGTATGAATTTAGATTTTTTTTTTTTTTTTTCTAAATATCAGTAATTAGATGGTAAATCGAGAAGCAAAATTACATCTCAGAACTACAGAAAGAGATTACAACATTAGGCAAGAAGCAATGTTTTCAAATGTACTAAAGTGATGTAGGAGCATGTATTTTGCTACTAAAAATAAGGAACATGGTCCTCAAGGGCTAAGAATAGGTCTGCACTAGGAATTCATGTCAGTGTAACAAAACTGCCTTTGGAAATGATTCTTTCCCTGTATCTCTGCCATCAAAAATCCGAGGATGTCTAAACATTGTGGGGAAAAATGCTTCTACTGGTCAAAGAACTTCTACCAGTCCTTTTCTATCTTGAGAAGCTGTACCTAAGCCAAGAGAGCTGGCTATGGCAGCCAGAGCTGTGAATTACTGCAGCAGACCTTTTGTACAGCCCAGAATTTAGGCAAAGTCACACTGGACAATGAGGTATTTTGGTGCTTTATGAAATTTTACGAAAGAGCCAGACGAGTGCAGACTGCTTAATAAAAACCAAACCACATGCAGGAACACCCGAACATCCAGGGAAAGGAGGTTCAGATCTATTTAATTTATGAAAAAAATGTGACTTAATTTCATAGAATCATAGAATCACAGAATGGTTTGGGCTGGATCCAGTGCCACCCCCTGCCATGGGCAGGGACACCTCCCACTGGATCAGGGGGCTCCGAGCCCCATCCAACCTGGCCTGGAACAGCTCCAGGGATGGGACAGCCACCACTGCTCTGGGCAACCTGGGCCAGGGCCTCCCCACCCTCACAGCAAAACATTTCTCCCTAAGATCTCATCTCAGTCTCCCCTCTGTCTGATGAACACCATTCTACTTTGTCCTATCCCTGCGCTCCCTGATCAAGAGCCTCTTTTCAGCTTTCCTGGAGCCCCTTTCAGTATTGGAACACTGCTCTAAGGTCTCCCCAGAGACTTCTCTAGGCTGAACAACCCAAACTCTCTCAGTCCTTTGATGTAAAAGATCAAATTTGTTCAAAATATCTTATCCCACTCCTCCAAACAAACCTTATAAAAACCCCAAACAGCACAGCCTGCAGAGCCTCAAGTGGCCAAAGATGCAGCAGAAGCCAAAGTTTTTTAAAAGCCAAACCACTGGGTTTACCCCGTCTTCAGTCTAATCTCCCAGGTGTTAATTACACATTCTACTACTTTCAAGCGACAATAGCTTTTATTAGAATCCTAGCAGCCTCCATTTTCTATTTGGCAGAAGACAGAGTCACTCTTGCTGGGCTATCATACGCATTGTGGGACCAGATATGGTCAGATTTATTTGGTATTAACCAAGATTAATGTCTCTACAGCTCCCTGAAAGGAGGTTGTGGTGAGATGGGCGCTGGTCTCCTCTCCCAGGTAATAGGAGACAGGAAAGAGGAAACGCTCTCAAGTTGCGCCAGGGGAGGTTTAAATTGGATGTTAGGAAAAGTTTCTTTGCTGAAAGAGCAAGCAGCCCAGGGCAGTAGTGGTCAGCATTCCTGGAGGTGTTCAAAACGTGTTGCTGTGGCACTTTGTAACATTGTTCAGCAGGCACGGTAGGGTTGGGCTGATGGTTGGACTGGATGAGCTTAGAGGTCTTTTCCAACCTTAATGATTCTGTGATACTGAGATACTGCTTAAAGCCAGAAAAAGCAAATGAAGACTGAAAAAACCCTGATTGTGTGAAGAATTTACCTTTGTTTTCAAGCCAGAGTGGTAAAGCCCTGTGCCCTCTGCACTATTCATTTGTCAACACATTTCCATACAGTAAACCCTTGTTCCATGTTACGGGGGGGATCTCCCAAAAGCTTCCTGCACTGCATATAACAGGGGGAGGTCAGGCAGTACAAAGAGTAGCAAGCTTTGCAAGAGTGTGTGTTCACTCCTGACTCAGGTATTTTTCTCCATACCCTAAATGGAAGATGCTGATTCATCATAATTTTCCCCTTACACAATAGCAGTTATTTATCCAATCTGACTGAGAAATTTGTCACTCTTTTAGACTCTACTTACTTTGCGTGACCTTGTAATTATTAGAAGTATGGATGCTATTTATGATTAAGACAAATTTTCTACAATTCTCACATTTCTGGATATCAAGTAATCCATGCTCCAGAACCATCCCTTAACTCTGTGATTTTTTTCACTCTAAAAATTAATTTTACAAACACTCACTCACTCTCTCCATGATTGTCACAGTTTCTGCCAGAGAGCCCAGGGCTGGTAAAGTGCCAAGCAGGGCTTAAACACACTCAAAAGCTTCAAAGAGAAACGCACACAATACTCTTGATGTCAGTCTCTCACTTTAATAAATGCTTAAATTCGCAGGATTAAAAATAACCAATCAAGGGTTTTCTTTGTCATTGCCACTCTTGCAGTGATCCTGAAATCTGTGTTAAAAAAGAGCATTACAACCAGTGCTTCTGCATGGTATCCAGGACACTCAAAGTCACAAGGCAATTTTCATTACAGGGAGAAATATTGGTAAAATTGGTATATGAAGTCTATAAATCTGAAGATAAATAATGAAAAGGAAACTTCCCATGAAATGCCCCAGTGTTCATTTTATTTAATATTCTCCATTGGTGAAAATAAATTAAAAATGAACAAGACTTGTTTATGCCTGCCCTACACTATTCTCTACGTTTGAATAGCAACTGCATATTAATTTATCAGGATCCTATAAATTATAATTAGCCAGGAGGATTAACAACATAAATCCTTGAATTTAAAACCAACCTGCCCTGCTCTCTCTTCCCTTAGCCCTAAAGTGAAAAAGAGCCATAAAACCCATCACCGCTGTTTGATCCATTAAACTCATGAGACGCTCTTATTTCAGACGAGCTATGGGAGGGAGATGCTTTGAAAAGTCTTTTTTAAAGTTACAGCAGCCTTCCTGGAAGGGAGCACGAGTACAGGAAAGGCCCGGTCTGAACATGCTGGATGACTCTTGCTCTTTCCACTGCATCACTAGCCAACACCAGGGAGGCTTCTCAGTATGCAGGAAATGGGCAGAAGGTCTTACTAGAGAAATAGGTGAGACACAGAGGTATCATTTCCTAAGCACACCTTTGTGAAGATAAAAGGAAAATCTAACTAAAGCAGCTATGCAGTGCACCGACCTGGTAACAGCGAGGATGGTCTGTGGGTGTAACAGATACACTGGAATCAGACACCACCCTTTCACTACAGCTCTAATAACAGAGACTCAAAGAACCATTTGGGTTGGAAGGGATCTTAAAGCCCATCCAGTTCCACCCCCCTGCCATGGGCAGGGACACCTCCCACTGGGTCAGGGGGCTCCAAGCCCCATCCAACCTGGCCTGGCCACCACTGCTCTGGGCACCCTGGGCCAGGGCCTCCCCACCTTCACAGCAAAACATTTCTCCCCGAGATCTCATCTTAATCTTCCCTCTTTCAGCTTAAAACACTCCCCCTCATCCTATCCCTGCACTCCCTGACCAAGAGCCCCTCCCCAGCTTTCCTGGAGCCCCTTTCAGTATTGGAGGGCTCCCCAGAGCCTTCTCCTCTCCAGACTGAACAACCCCAGCTCTCTCAGCCTGTCCTCGTATGGGAGGCACTCCAGCTCTCAGATCATTTTCATGGCCTCCTCTGGTCCTGCTCTAAGGGCCCCATGTCCTTCCTGTGTTAAGGGCTGCAGAACTGAACACAGGGCTCCAGATGAGGTCTCACCAGAGTGGAGTAGAGGGGCAGGATCCTCACCCTGCTGGCCACACTTCTTCTGATATCCTTAAGCATTAGTTAATAAAGGCAAACCAAGAAATGTTCCCACTTGCATACAAGTCACTGAGAGTATCATACTGATGCTCATCACAAATAACTCTAAGTGCTTTGGCAGAAATGCACAACCCATTCGTCCGTGCAATCAGGAACTTCAGTAAAAAATAAGAGCTATAAAACCCACTTCCCTCCTCCTTACTCTTGAAAGATTTCATAGAATCATAGAATGCTTTGGGTTGGAAGGGACCTTTACAGGTCATCTAGTCCCACCCCCATAGTCGTGAAACACTGGAGAGTAGTGAAGCTGAAACCTGCCAGCCCCACCTGAACGGCCAGGTCTCATCTAATGAGGCAATGCTGAGCTGCTACCCTGGGAGAACAAGCCCACACCAATGTACGATGAGGGTACATCTCGTCTTTCAAAATAACACTCCAAACTGCACTATCCATTAGCTTAATATATTAACAACAATATTAATATATTAAACAACAAAAAAGAAGTTGGTTTTGATGGGCTTTATTTTTGATACCAGACTGCTTTGCAAGTGTCAGACTGAAAGTAAGTGACCCCAAGAATATCTGTATCAGATGCAGGGATGTTTATTGAGGACTCCCCTTTTTGTTGTTGATGCTTGAAGGAGTTCAAGCACTTTTGAGAACATTAAGCCCTTACAGCTCTTGTAGAAGTAACACACGTAGGGAGCAAGGAGTGGAGCCAGAGCCACGCGCCTCGCCTACCGCACACACAGAGCCAGCCCTGCCCACCAGACAGCAAGCAGCCATCACTTTACCCTCCTTGGTGGAACAAGCACAATTCACATCCAGGAAAGCAATGTTGCCAAAGGCAGAAAAGTATTAAATTCAATCCTAAGAGCTGAAACCTAAAAGGATCAAGGGAGGAACTGTCAGTTTCCTCCTACCTACCCAAAAGAGAGCAACAAGGAAAGCCTTTTCTTGCAGTATCACCCAACAAGAGGCCACCTCCTGAGGCAGCCACAACCTGCTCCCCCTCCTTATCTCAGGAACCCGTGAGGGACGTGGATTTGGCCAGGGGAAACCTTCACTGGCATCAAGGCTTTTGCTGGCCAACTCACCAGCCAGTCTGCGAACAGGCAGCTTCCTTCCCCAACAGCCTGCACTGGTGTCCACCAGCCTTGGCCTCGTGGTCCTATAGAGCGGCCCTGAGCTGCAAAGTGAGGAAGTCAAGAAAACAAACAGAAAAAAGCGCTCACTGCAAAACAGGCAAGCAGGGAGATGGACAGCAATATCCAGCAATGCTAGCCTGCTCTCTGAGCAGTTGGTTAGAAACAGTGAAAGGTGGCAAGCGTCTCGCTGGAGCCTGATTGTGGCTATCAGCCCTGATGTTAACGGGTTACCACCTTGGATTCTATTCCGCGGATATCACACAGGTCTCTTGAGCTGCAGAAAACTTGTGACCTGTGAACAAATCCCTCGCAATACTGTTGACTGAGAGTATTTTTTCCTCCTCATGATTAATGTTTCAGGGTCTGACAAACTACAGGGGCAGCAGTTTTTGAGCTTGATATGAGCTATCGAGGGAAAGGCTGCGTCAGACACACACACCGCGCGTGCAGATAAGGCGGCTCAGATCAGTGTGTGATACACCTGTGTGTGCTGCCTACATTAGATGAGCTGAACATGACACAGAGCATTTCTGCTCACTTCACACAACTGATATTTATCACAGCTCCTTTCAAATGCTTATCTCCATCCTTTGGAGTTCACTTACACAGCGAACAAGGTGAACTCCCAGGTGGAACGCAGGCCCAGAGGTGTCAAGGGAGGTTTCCATTCAGTAAAACCAGGATATCACCTGGTTTAGAGAGATACAGGATACACACCTCAGCAAAACATGTTTCTGTGGGGTTCTTGTATGTGCAAGCAGTATAAATATACCCAGCATGAGGCACATGAACAAAGGAAAGCAACAAATGTTTGTCATTAAGCATACACATTATATACGTTAGGATTTTCTAAAGGTGTACAGACACACAAACACAGAACCCTTGTCTGGCTGTTCTGTTTGCCTTTAGTAGCAACATTAGACTAAAGCAGCTCTCTTCTTTGGTAATTTTTTTTCCTTCTTAGTAAGGGAAATGAGACCTACCAATACAGACAGCTCTGCTTAGTTGTCCTTACTAAGCACCAAAGTTAATGATTTGACTAAGATTATGCCATCAGGGGGTTATTCAACTTCTTAATCAAAGGAAATCACAGCTGAAATACAAATATTTGTCCACTTGTATTTAAGGTGAAAAAAAAAAGGAAATCAGGTTGTATACAAGCAAAAGAGAGAGAAAGAAGGCACAAACACAAAGAGCTTTGCAAATAGAGGCTGGAAATAAGCATCATCTTAAAAAAATTTCACCGCAGCATATTGCAAAGGAAGCTCCTGTGTTCATTCCATGGGGAAATAGGAAAGTGCACTCTCTATACAAGGCTGCAGAAGAAGGAAAGCTCTGTAAGCCCATCCCAACTCCCTTAATTATTTTAATTGCAGCAGTGTGATGCCAAGGTGCTGAATTACCCCCTCAGGCTCTGGCTGCTTAGCCAGGAGGTACTGAATTAAACTGTCAGAACATGCAGAAAAATTGCAATGGTGCCTGTCAACGGTATTTGTTAAGAGACACGGGTGAGGGTAGTGACTTGTATAGAAAAAGAGCTGCCAATGCAAAGTCGTCAAAGCACAGCACTGGAACTAATGGGGTATTCAGAGGTCTTGTTCTACTTCATTGGTTAAAGCCAACAAAACTCCTGTAATATTTGGGGCGGTTTGCTATTTATGGCTATGGTAATAAAGGCCAGTTAAAGCTGCAGAGCCAGCCCGGTTACTGCCCCCCTTGCTTTATTTCTAAATGGCTGAGGGGACACTATTCCATCTCAACCTCCGGTTTTAACAGAGAGAGAAATTTATAAAAAGCATTGTGTGTATAAAATATGAAAAATTAAATGGGCTACAGTTTTACAATACACTGTTCTAGTTAAAAATAACTACATTTTTGCCTTACCCATATGATTTCTGAATTCAGTTATGTCTTAAGTGCAAAGAATTGCCATACACTTGACAATGTTTCACAGGCTTAGCAGCCTCTCTCCTTCAAACACCGCAGTTTTGTTCCAAAGGCACTTACCAAAGCCAAAGGTGTGTTTGATACCCACATCTACTTTGTAACTTCTAAACCCACGCAACTGCAGATAACAATCAAGGGGATCTAAAGAAGTCCTATTTGCTGTGGCTCTAAGTGGCTCTCTTTCAGCTATTTTTAGGAGTAAAATCCTGTATTTGTGAAACCGAAAGGCAGATAACAATTGTTAGAGCCAGCATATGGGCAGGTGCCATGCAAATAACTCTCAGCCCAACACACGTGCATTGGCTCCAATTTTTTCGGCAGCTCCTGAAGGTGGCCAGATAAAGCTCGTTGGTTTTGGGATGGGTGCTAGCTTCTGCAGCAAGGCACACAGGCGTCTGCAACCTGGCTGAAAGAGAGAAAGAGTCATGCTTGATAGGCTGGCTAAAGTCCTAATACACTGATCTGTAGGCTTTTTAAAGAGCTAGGGAACAAACCTACCTAACTTCTTATGCCTTCCATTTTTGAGAAGGTGAGCACAGCAGTCTGCAGACTATGAGTGGTACACAGAAAGGAAGAATTTTCATGCACATATGTTGCTCCCAATGCCACCTTTTTAACATGTCAGTGAAGTGGATATAGAGAAAACGAGCGTTTTTTCATTTCCTGCACATGCTTTCTCTGCCATTGACCATCCAGCCAGCTTTCTGCCCAATAAGAGCAGCATCCCAGTGTCCCACTCATCCTACAGAGCTTTGGGAAGTGCTACACATCCCGCCTGTTTTCCCTATTGTGATATCTTCCATGTCAGTGAGCTTACTGTAGATTCTTTCTTAACAGGTCTATATTGCCATAATCCTTTATTCACTTAATGTGATTTTCATGAAGAACACAAGTTCAAGATAGGTTAATGATCCATTAATATATATTTTTAACTAGCTCATTTACATATTGAATAGGCTGTATTTATTTTATGAAAACCAGCTCACTATATTCAGCTGACTGAATTATGCAAGATATCACATGGATTACGCAAGAATTGTTCAGTAATTAGTTTTTCCCAGAGATGATATGTAGCTAATAATTATATTTCTACACAATTAAAACTGTGAAAAGGTCTCTTAATGAAACTGAAACCTTTGCTGTTTTAAGGCCTTTACAATTGCAACACTCTCTGAGCCTGTGGGTTCATTTCTGTAGTTCCTTTGGAATAAAATCCTTGTCACTCCTGGTACTTAACACCAGACCATAGGAATCACGGGTCAGGTCATGCTGTTTCTAAGCTGTGTTTGTAACTAAACAGTGATGGCCATGCAAAGGTGCACAATCACGAACTAATATTCCCTTCCTGCCATCTGGGAATTAAAGGACAATCTTCATTAACTTTAATTAAAGACGCTGCTGCCTTTCAGATGAGGGTGACAATCCAAGCCTATATTAAGCAGCTCAACCCACGTATTTCCCCCAAGCATTCCCCATGGCTCTGTTCCCTCGACCCACGCATTTAACATACTGTATCACAGGTGAAGAATAGAAGGTAGAGTGGTGACTCCATGGCTCTGAAGACCACACTCCACTGCCATCTATTTCAGCAGGTTCACCAGACTTAATCACTAAGGCACTTTGTGATTTTCCAGGCATACAGGCACTTTGTTACTTTCCTGCACCCTAAGCCTTCACAGTCCCAATCACACAGACATGTCTGGGAGAGTCCAATTGCTCCCCAGTGCATGAGTGGGTCTGAATGGGATTTACTCTCTTGTACCGAGGAGAAATGAGCAAATTGGCATTTACAAACAGCTAGCTTTCTAAAAAAATAAGCAATTTAAGTTATACATTGATTTGCTTCTACTCAGAAAATACCTTCAAACCGTTCTGAACAATTCTGAAAAAGTTTCCAGGATTAGCACTGTTCCTTTCTCCTCAGTGGTGGCACATTGTGAAATGCCTCTGCCATGCTCCTTGCCAACATCAAAACCTCTTCACACTGCATTTTGGAATGTCATGTTCACAAGAACATGAAATGATTCCTGGTTCTCAGTGGGAGAGTGTTATGTTTTTCTGGATGCTAACAAGGGATATTAAAAAGCCCCTGGTGCTCATTTTACCACTGCAGCCCACCAGAAACAACAGTATGGATTCAGTTTTCCACCATGTGATGACTATGTCATGTACAGAATGAGATGAAATAATCTATTACTTAGGAATCACACTGATTGCTGGGCTCTTCTGCTTTTGGTTGGGGTGACCCATACAGAAAAAGGCCAGCTTTAGGGCTGGATACCAGTAAGAGCTGTCATAGAGAATGCCGTCGTTATTCCACCAAATCTCCCATTAGCTCAGCATTAGCGACGAAGAGTATAAATGAAGACAAACACCAAGAATTAAGATATTGTTCTACAAGGATAGAAGAAAAATAGTATTAACATTTCTTGCAATTCAATTAGTCTGAAGCTTTGTTTTCAGTGCCAAATGAGGTGCATTTTCTGTTGAGATTTGTTTCCAGAATAAAGAAAGCCTTGTCCCTGATAGGATTAAGAATCAAACTAGCCAAGCTGGATTAGCTATCTAACGATCAAATAAACAAACATTTATTTTTATTTTTTTTTTGCACTGAGGACATGGAAATGTGGAGTGGAGGAGACTTCCTGGACCACCAAGGCTCATATCCGTGCTATTGCAGACACCACATCATATAATTCTTTCTACAAACGTATCAAGCTTATCATAATCTGGAGGAACTTCTACAATGATGTTTTCAGTGTGATAGCATCAGCTATGTGGACAGAAAAAAGGAGCAAAATTTCCTTGATGCAAATACTGTTTCATATGAAATTTGCAGTCATCGTACCACAGGATTTCTGGGAAGAAATGTCTGTTTTTTCTGAAACAAGGTCTGAAGATTCAAAGCCCTGGGGTGTATATTTTTGTCAATGTCATATCGTAACATGTAAAACATTGCAAAGAACTAAACAACTACATAAAACCCCAAAAGCTTCTTCCTACTAATATGGCTTTATTTTATTGATTTTTTTTAAAAAAAACCAAAACATTAACAAACAATGAAGTTGAACAATGTTTTGCCTGAAAATTAAATTAGCGCCTTCCTAAAGGTAGTGCAAAACATTTCCATTCAATCAAAAGTAAAACTTGAGTGCTGGGCATTTATATCCTGGGCTTGCCTGACTAAAGCAGTATTAAGTTTCTCACTAAGACTCAAATTTGTAAAGATACTGAGATGCAGATAAGGTGCTTAGTGGTGCATTCAAAAAAGCCTAGGACTTTTCTGTCCTGATGATTCATTCTAATATACATTTCATTTACAAGTCAGCAGTGCAAGGTTGTGGTAGAAGCGATGTGGAAAAAAAATCAAACACAAGAAGAGAAAAATAAGAGAGGGTAGAAATCTGGGCACAGCAAAGACAAGTTTGCAGTTATTATGTGCAAGCCTGACAATATTCAAGGAGCATTCGGACATTGCCCTTAGGCATATGGTGTGAGTTTGGGGTTGTCCTGTGCAGGGACAGGAGTTGGACTTCACGACCCCATTCCAACTCAGAACCTTCTATGATTCTACTGTGATGCTGGCAGTGGCTTTAATACAGTCCGACTTTCACCCAGTGTTTCATCCATACAATTTCCTCTCTCTCAAAGATTTATAAAGACTCCTTTTGTTAAAAGCAGATGGCAGAATTATTGTATTTAATGCCATGCCAAAGGACAGCTGTGTCTAGAACAAAGTCCCAGGCTGATTTTCCTTCCCTCTGTTCCGTTCGGCAGCACTAAACTATACTCCGGTGAAAATGAATCTAAAAATCAACTCCAGGGGAGGTTCTCTCTGCTGAAGTTTGATTCACATCTATTGTCTTCACATACTTTAGGCTGATTCGGCTAGACCACAGCATGTCTCAGCGCTAAAGCTACTTCTTGTAGATTGCAGCTGTAGAGGGAAATACGTCAACGTATGAAGAAAAGTGATGGAGTGAATTAAACTCAAAATACAGCCTCCAGCTAATTTTTTCATAATCTGAGTGCAAAACAGGGCCTTGAGGGTAGGCAAAGCTTTTGGGTAAACCAATCAGAACTGGATTTTATTTGAACAACAGTAAAGGCAGTCCCAGAGAGCTCAGACACTTGTATACAAAGCAGCCATATCTCACCAAGAGCCTGCACAGCAGCTTAATTTCAATCACAGTTCATTCCCTGCTGGTAGTTTTTGTCTGCAAACAAGCTGAATGTGAGCTGACAAGGGCCCCCAGAGCAAAGGATTCGAGCACTGGAGGAAGAAATTCACCCAGATGCGATTCTGACAGTTGTGCAGCCAATTCAAAACAATTGCCAAACAAGAACCGCAGCCACCGCGTCCTCTGCTGCAGATGCTGCACTCCCCACTAGTCATAAATAGATAAAACTTGATTTAATGAGTTTCACCTCCTCAACCACAGCCTAACTTGGTGAAATAGGTATGTTACTCAGGATAAAGCCTTCGGTCTCTCTGCAAGGTCAGAGAAGGAGGTGGGCTGCTCTGTGAAGTTTTCTAAGCAAAGTTGCTTCTGCATCCCTCCATCAAGGGGTAGGCTGACACACAGATGTCTACAGAGCAAAGCCTGCCAGCCCTGTGGGTCTGCAACGGGTCTGCAGAGGATGCATCCAACCTACTCTACTGCACATAGGAAAAATGCTTTTTGAGATCATAATCCTGACATCTGTACAGTGCTAATTACCCTCATGAGCTGAACACACATCACCCCACAGTTTTAGAATGGGCCTCCAATTGTTTGTGAAAGGCTTCGAGACAAAATCTGCTAAATAACTGGAAGCCACCACAATCCCCACCTGGAGCTGTTCCAGCAGCCCCACCTGAATTGCACAACGTGGGGTCGACAGAGATTATTTCTTTAGAATCTCCAGTTTTCCAACACCATAACCAGTCTTAAATATAATCACATTCACTGATAATGACATCCTCCCCTTACAGGGGGAACATGGCACCTAACAGGAATATTACAGCTAGATATTTATTGGGGAAAAATATCTTAACACTACATTGGGCTTATGTAAAGAAGAGAACAATTTTTTTTTTCCTATATAAATCCCAAAAAGTAATTTGTGACCTCCAAGCACCTTTATTAGACTACCGCTCATTTAGAAGTTACTGGGTTTTTTTTCTCAGGTTAAAAATCCAAACAGGTTATACAGTAGCCTGCTGGTTTACAGTTATTTTCTTCTAAGAGGTCTGATTTTCAAAGGCTGTGGTTAAACACAGAAAATAAATGTTCCTATCTCATTTTCATTAACATATATAGACATTACCCTTACAAATACACCTCTTTATACTTTTATCCTTCCTTTCACTTTGAAGGCACTTCTGTGGCATCACGAGCAGAAGAAAGGAATACAAGGCGCTTTTTTGCCATTAGTCTGTACCTGCCACAGGAGCTCAAAACTCTGTGTGGAGCAGCTTTGGAGATGAGCTAATGTTCTCTTTACTTTGCATCATTCAGTCAAACTAGAGTTTATAAAACAACAACTCTTTATGAGACTTCCAGTAACATTAATTGTCGGTCACAAAACTTCAAAGAAAACCAGTTATTTATAGCTCAATTCATGTTTCTTTCTTTTTTCTTTTTTTCTTTTTTTTTTTTCCACACACTTTTACCACAACACTTTCCAATTCAGTTCCCATGAGCACACAGCAAACAGAGTTATATCCGCTTCCTGCTGCGGCAGCCTCCTTAACCACTTCAGTCCTGATGCTTCTTGCTCTTTTTTTTTTTTCCAGTGTTCATGTCTTCTCATTGTTTTCCCCGGTTGGCTCACATTTGCATTTTCCCACATCACTTTATCATTCATCTCTGGTCTATTCAACCACCCGCACAATAATTAAAATGGCACGGGAAATGAACTACATATACAAAAATACAGAGCTATATACAATCACAGGTACACCAGCGCGTATATATAGATAGCTATACACAAACACACTACACTGGGAAGACTTTTTCAAAACAAAAAACTACTTTTCAGTAGCAAAATTGCTTGCTAGATGCATCCATTCTTATAAACACAGAAGAGGGAGGTGGAAGTTTTTCAGATACATATATTAAATCTTCGCCTATTCCACTGAAGAACTGATATTCATAAACATTTATTTGTAATAATGCAATCAGTATATCGATTATATTAAGCAGTCCCTGTACATCTCTGTAAGCTGAAGTTAACAATGGCTTTTCAAATGCCATTAACTATCACCTTGCAGCTTTCTCTCTATTATATACCATAAAGTTAATCATGTGCAAGACAGTTTTCAAGAGAAAAATCTTCTGTACAGTGCAATGATCACCTAGAACAAAGAAAAGGTCTTTCTTAAACAGGAAACAAGTCTGTGCCATCAAAGAGCGAGCGCTGGGCAAGATAAATCATGGGCTTCCTGCAAAAATTCTCAGGTTACCTAATTAAAGGCTAAACTCTCCAGGCCTTTCTTTTAGCATTAATATCCCTGTGCCTGTTATCACGAAATCAGCCAAGACTTGTGCTTTTGTAGCACATGAGCTGTGCTGGTGTGAAGGCAGATGCAGGGGCTGAATGAATGAGTCTGGCAGAGCACTTCCTAAAGCAGCTGCCTCAAAGGAAGGCAGTCTTCCTGGATAGGAACACAAATCTTTGTCAAGTTTCAGCATTTGCAAACCAAGTGTTACAGGATTTCATCTCCTGGCTCCAGCAAGACAACAGCCAGGCACAAAGGTCCTTTGCTCAGCACGCACGGGGTTCCACCTTAATTGCTCACGTAATAGAAAATCAGATTCAATGTAATATGCCACCAGTACTTGCAGGAGGATGATGCTTATAGATACATCCATAAACCACGCAATGTGAAGTCATTAACCACACTTAACCCAGTGATAACTTCTACAGAAGATTCTCCATTAACAGTCAACTCTTTCATTATATACAACAGCAATGAAGCCACACAAAAGGAGCTGAGACAGTCTAGAACAGGTGTTTTTTCATTTGCTTACCAAGTAAATATTTATCTCCCTCTATGATAAGTTAGATAAATTCACTTAACATGGAAAAGTAACCATGTAGCTCGCATGAACTTACTGAAGTACTGTACCCGGCATTACATATTCAGGAGTTCAAGCCCTGCAAAGCATTTCACAAGGAAAGCACTCAGAAAAACGTTTCAATTGATCTTTCTTTCCCCCCTCCAAGTTCCTTTGGCAACTGATTGGAAGCATAGGTGCCAAATTAGTGTAGCTCTAAGGTTTCTATTACTATTTGGCACACTAAGGAGCCAGTGATTTAAGACAATATGAGATGTCCATTAGCTGTAACAATGAATTCAAATGCTTAGAAGCCAGGCTATAAATCTACCCTCTTGGAAAGATTAACCACTGTTTGCCTAAAGTTAGCAACTCCATCTCTGATGATAAAAGGTAATGATGATTCCCCCCTCCCACTAGTTCACTCGCCCCCATAGAGAACAGCCTCTGAGCTGCACCCCATAGGAGCAGCAGCCGGGACAGTGGAGCACAGACAAAACGGTTGGGAAATTCAGCCTTTGGACCCCAGTAATCTCAGCAGACTAACTGAGTGCAGAGATTGGGTGCCTCTGGGGTGCTCTCAACACCCTTCTGCACCCCTAGGGACACGCTGTCAGGAGATTTGCCCAAAAACTTCTGGAGTTCAACAGTCAGGGCAGGCTCTGAAGAAAAATGTTTACAGCAGAAAATCTCCAATAAATTCCCTCTCCCACAAGAAAATCCCCCAGGGCTTCTAGGACTCTGCAGGCAGCCCTAAAAGAAGAGGTGCTTCAGTGTTACCCTGAAACCAACCATTTATGAAGAGTTCCTGATCTAGTCTCATACACATGGCTTGACTATTGCTCATATCTTTCCACTCCTAGGCCAAATGTAGCTTTTAATTTTGATATTTGCTGAACCCATGCATGAATAAACTCTGTGCTACAGATAAGGGGGAGATGGATCTGCTCAGTATCTAGAGAATCCAGGACAGCTGAAGTTCAGCAGCGCAGGATGCTGGACAGGTGACAAACAGTAGCTTATTTTTCACAGCTAAAGTGTGGTTGATTGCTGCTCCATGGGCTGGAGATAGCAGATAGGAAGTTAGAGGCAGGAATGAATAAACAGAAGAGTGGGTTATAAAAAAAAGAATATTTGGTCCTGATGATGTGCCTGGATTAACAGTATGTCATTCACTTATCCACTGGACAGTTACACCATGGACAACAGCAAAAACTAGCAAGATGCAGGGATTTATTACCTCCATTCAGAGTTTGTTTCAGGTTATGGCAAGCTGCTAAAGCTGCTAATACAGCTCTAGTTGTGTTGATGGCCACAAACTCATTTGAAATACCATAAACCAAACTCATATGATGCCCACAAATCAATTGCTCTATTTAGATGTTATTTCTTACACAAACTGCAGTCTTGGCTAAGAGACATGTCAGAAGCAAAACAGAGAATAATAAGCAGGGACAAAAGAGAAGGATATAACTCTCAGTTGTGCTCTCTCAGTGTCCCTCCACCCTTCCACAAATTTCTCTTCCCCATGTCATTGAAAGTAGGGTCGAAAAGAGGGTTCAAGCTGCAGTTCTGCTGGACAGTGTGGGGAGGCCTGTGGATAACATTTGTCTCAAGAAATAAAGGTCTACAATAGTAGCAAAAGCCAAGACAGAGCAGAAAAAGACATAGAAGTGCTCAACCATGGAAAAAGAAGAAACCCACAGCACAAGGCCAAGAACACACAACCACTTCCTCTGAAAAGCTGCCAGTCTCCTGTTTACGTTAGAACAAATCTTTAGGGCACACTCACCTCAAGAACCATGCAAAGCTTTGAAGGCCTCAGAATAAAGAAAAGAAAAGATAATTTTAAGTAAAAATAACCAATAATATTCTTCAGGAGAAAACACACACTCAGCTTCTAATTATTTGTTGGAGCATATAAATGCTTAAACTCCTGAGATGCAAACATGGAAGAGAGATTAATAGAATGGTGTGTGGGCAAACAAACCCCCATGCTCCACATCCAGACTAGGAAAACCTGGGAGTGGAGTCTTGGACATTTGCTTTTGAATAGCATTTCACAGGATCATAGAATGATTGGAAGTGACCTCAAAGCTCACCCAGTGCCACCCCCTGCCATGGGCAGGGACACCTCCCACTGGATCAGGGGGCTCCAAGCCCCATCCAGCCTGGCCTGGAACACCTCCAGGGATGGGGCTGCCACCACTGCTCTAGGCAACCTGGGCCAGGACCTCCCCACCCTCACAGGGAAATATTTCTAAGATCCCTCAATCTCCCCTCTTTCAGTTGAAAACATTTCCCCTTGTCCTGTCCCTGCACTCCCTGACCAAGAGCTCCTCCACAGCTTTTCTGGAGCTGCTTTCAGCTCTAGAAGGCTGCTCTAAGGTCTTCTCCAGGCTGAAAAACCCCAACTCTTTAAAACATTTGTTATAAATAAATAGAAGTGTGCCGAACTTCCAGGGTTGGAGGGAGATGACATAAAACCTTCTCAATCCACATTTTACAATGCCTTCCAGTGTTTCTCTCACATTTTCTCACCACAAAAGAGCTCAGAAATGATGATGCTCTAGATGTGGTGTTTTATAACAGTGGTTATAAACAGTGGTTAACCAACGTAAATCCCACAGAGAAAGCAAGGGTGGGCTCTCAAGGTAAGGCTGCTTTAAGGCCTATTGCTTCTTTTGATGAAAATGAAAATCAAAAGCAACTGAAACTCACTCAATTACAATATGGAAAAAATTTACTGTCAGTTTACAGAAAAATGAAAGAAAACATTGGTGATTTATGGACAAGGGCCAGAACAGAGAGACCTTGCAATGATGAACGACATAGAAAAGCGAAGGCTCCAGGAGACCTTAGAGCAGCCTCCCAGCACTGAAAGGGGCTACAGAAAAGCCAGGGAAGGGCTCTCGATCAGGGAGTGCAGGATGAGGGGAATGGTTTTCAGCTGAAAGAGGGGAGATTGAGGTGAGGTCTTAGGGAGAAATGTTTTGCTGTGAGGGTGGGGAGGCCTTGGCCCAGGTTGCCCAGAGCAGGGGTGGCTGCACCATCCCTGGAGGTGTTCCAGGCCAGGTTGGATGGGGCTTGGAGCCCCCTGATCCAGTGGGAGGGGCCCCTGCCCATGGCAGGGGAGGTGGAATTGGGTGATCTCTATGGTCCCTTAGAACTCAAACCATTCTATGATTCTATGAAATAACACCACTCCTTTTTGCAATATTCTTACTGAATTCCCAAAGACTTCTATACTAAGTATTGCATTTCTACACCTTATCTTTAAAGAAAAAGAAAGTAATAATTTGCAATATTCACTATTTTAAAGAAATGTAGACGGCAACCAGCAGATTTCCCTCCTACTGCACAGAAACACTGAAAAACGTTCATGCATCTGCCTCCTACAATGACTGTGGTTTCCACAGGGATGCTTACAAAGTGACATCAGATACTGTTTTTCTTAATGAAGTCTAGCATAATCTCTAAGTTCTGAGCAGTAGCTTTATGCCAACATTGAATGATTTGGGGGAACGCTAATTATGGATTTTTTTTTCTTTTAATTAGTTTCTCAGCCAAAAGAATTTGAAGATCTGATTGAATTTCCTGGTCAGACTTGTTAATGTCATGGTAACAAAAAAGGGCACCTAAATTACAGCAGCATTATGCTGGTACCTGCAGTGCAGTCAGGCACTTCTACATGTTAAAGGGTGGGTGTAAAGTAATCGTCATTACTACAAGTGGAAAACCAGGGTCAAAAACTGCTCCAAAGGGTTGAAAATAGGAATAAAGTGCTACCAAACAATTGAATAATAAAAAAGAAGTGATCTAAGATCTAAGTGATCTAAGCCATGGGAACTGATGGTTAAATCCCAACGAGAGTGTTGTGGGCAAACTGCAGCCCCGTGCCCATGAGTCTGCACCGTCCCACAGTGGATTTGGAAAATAATTATCAAAAAAAAGGCCATGAGCATAGAAAAAATGCAAATCTAGGGTGAAAGAGGAGTGGGCAGTCAGCCTTGCAAGCTCAGCCCCAACACGCCAACCAAGCTGGGAGGAGTGCTGGGGTCAGTCTCGCTACATCCTCCTCCACCCAGGAGGGCTCTGGCTGCTGTGGGGCAGGACAGAGTGGGGCCAGAGTGGGGTTTGGTGTCAGGGGCTACAGCCCCATGGCTGTGGGACCCAGCCAAAGAGTGCAGTATGAGCTCTGCTATCCTGGGATGGTGCTGGCATGGGGAGCGGATGATCCTCTGAATTCGCATGGGGCTTTAGTTCCTAAATGGAATTTTTTATAATTTATTAAATCTATTTTTCCAGTTATCTAAAACTATTAACATGATTGTTAAAATTCACAGCTTCCAGTTACTAAAGAAATGTGATTGTTTTATCTGGATTTCTATTATATGAATAAAAAGTAACACTTTGTCTGGATAAAATGGCCCCAGAGTTTCATTAAAAAATAACAGCCTAATTCCTTAATATGAAGTTATTTTAAGTGTTTTATTAATATTGTCTTCTAAATGCTCATAAGTGTGATCCCCCTTTAAGTACAATATCTTTAGGGCTACTTGTAATTGTATTTTCCTTATCAGTTGCTTGTGCCTGCATTTCAAATATTCATTGCTTACTTCAGGCGCTTCACTCAGACAAGAAAGAGTGCCACAAAAAACTACTTAATCTGGACACTATTTGAATATGAAACTTTTCAGTTCTCCATACAACAGTTCTTACTCATTTTAAGCAACACAAACTACCACTGACAAAATTCCTACGGCGCCTATTTATCTTGTCAAAATTTTAATCTGTTAGAACAAAACTATAAATAAAAATCAATGTGAAACATGCAAAGTCAACCAGACACATGGAACAAAGTCCTACCCCAATCAAGTACCCAGTAAATTAAATTCTATGTAAAGGCTATGACTTGTCTCATCTAACTTGAAGCATCTACCAGGGGTGCCTGGTTTCAGATCCTACGTACCCTGGAGGCCCTCAGTGGGGAAAGGGAAGAGGTACCTCTACTTTGCAACTAGGATTTTATTGGGTGCCCAGAGGCACGGACTGCTTTCCCATGGCTGGAAGGTGCCAAAGAGCCTAGCTCCTCCTTAGATACACTGGTATCTAAAAATTAAGTGGAGGCATCCAGGCTGGACCACATTAGTTTAAAGAGAGAATCACATTTATTTAACTTGGTTTAAAAAAGAAAAGGATGCTTTTTTGAGGAAGAAAGTAAAGGTTCAAAGAATTTCTGTTAAAGAATTATTGTCAGCCAAATATTACTGACGAGGAAGGGGGAGAGCAACCAAAAAAACTTCAGTGAGGCAATCAGTTCTTTATTGGTGCTCGATACAGGGCAGAGGGAAAGGCAGCACGAACTGCACGTCTTCACAGTTTCCAAGTCTGGCAACGGGCATCACATTACCTGATGTCTTTGGAGTCAAGTTTGCAGGGTCACGCATACACAGCTAGGAACCCAGAAGAGGGTGTTGTGGTAATTCTAGAGCAAAATTCTCCAATGGAGATGTGTGGCAAAGGTAACATTTCTACCACTCCCCAAACGCAGCTATAATTATACATTAGCTTTCCTCAGCGACTCTTCTGTGGGCCCTGGGTTCCTAAGAAACTCTGCCTTCCTCGCTCCCCTCTCTGAGTGCTCAGGGGTCACTGAGAACACAGGAGGTTGAAGAGTCGGGGATTTTCTACCTAAACCTTTATAACAGCTTTTCTGTGTCTTGGTATTGCTTCAGAAGTGCAAAACTGGGCCAAGCACATCCGAGCAGAGAAGCTGGGCAGAGGAGTTCTAAGCCATACTTTATTCTGTGAATTTTTCTTTTTGGACATATAGAGTGAAAGGCACCGACTGATTATTGCTGAGTACTGCTTTCCCCTTCCGGAGAGATCCCAAAATCAGATTTACTGGGGGGAGGTGGGAAAAGTGCAGCTCTGCATTCAGCTGATCCTCTCGGCTCCTGCCAGCAGCACATAGGCCTGGAGGCCACAGTGCATCCATGGTCAGCCACGCTGACTCTCTGGAGTCTCCAGGCAAAGCTAGAGGCTGCAGCTGGCCAGGGCGAGTTTGTGTTACAGGGCTTGTGTTTTCATACACCTTGAGCACCAGGTATCCCTGGAGCAGAGGACAAAGGGACAGAGCTGCGTCACCTTCCTGACCGCATCTGCCTGAGGAGGACTTGTCTCTTCTCCAGGGTTCCTGTACCCAACAGCAGCCTGCAGATACCACAGCCCACAGAACTTTGGATAAACATTGGGTTTTCCTGGTTTTGCTTCCCAGTAAAACAGTTTTAAGAAGTGATAATGAGAAACAGTGAACAAGATTTCTTTAACAGCACAGAATTACTTTTCTTTTCAGGTACGCGTTAGCGAGCTGAAGATGGCAATCCACAAACAGACCAAACAACTACTTAATGTTGAATCTTTTCCTGTGTTCACTCCTGAAAACACTTGGCCACACTTTCTTCACGTTTCTTGTGCATTTTCTACATCTTGCTGAGCAACACTGGCATGCAGACAATTTCTAATTGATTTTTCCCCAAAATTAAATCTTTTTGATAGTGTTTTTCCGTCAGCTGCTGTGCGACTGTTCTCATTAGCTCAACGAAGGCACACGATAAAAGACTATTATCTTTACACTTCATAATATTCTGTAACGGAGCTTTTAAAAAAAATAACAGGAAACAAAATTCATTTCAGATAATTTGTATCACTCTGATCTCCTGAAAAAATTAGGATTAAATTGCTCACCAAGAGCTTTAAATTGAAGTAGACATAGCATGCAAAACATAGAAAGAGTAATTTAATTTACATTTAATTATAACAGTAAACTCTACACATACAGGAGAGGGTCATATTTGAGAAAGCTTTATCGCAATAAAATGGATTAACAAAAATATAGTCCACCTTTTTTCAGTTAAAATGGCTGGATTTTAAAATAATCTGATTTGGATACATACACCCAACAACCCACAGAATGGTTTGGGGGCTACAATATACACTAAAGTTGTCTGAAATAGAGAGGCTAGGAAATATGCTCAGGGCACAAAGCTTCCACCCCTCATGCCCGAAAAGACTGAGACTTTGCACCTTGTCCTTGTGGAAGGCCTGAGAGCGCACAAAGCATCATCACCCTGCGCGTAAAGCATCTGCATAGGCCAGGGCTGGGCTTTCCAGCACCAGCATTAATGGAAATTAGAGCAGCTCCTTGCCATGCACTCCAGGACTGCTGGAGCTACAGCCCAGACTGCTGCTTGCTCGAAAAGGGAATTCCAAGTGGCACGAGCCAGCCTCAGTAACCAGTTCAGTGTACGTGTAAGTGCTGTTCCCAGCCCGACTCGGCTGACGACTGAAGGTACAACTGCAGAGAAACCATAAACAGCAAAACAATTGCCTTCCTGTAGCGGACAAAGAAATATCCCGTAACAGCAGTAATTTTATGACTCGCTTTCACAGATTCAACTGATTATAGGTGACAGCAAAGGTGCCCTGCTTCTTTGGAAATCAGGCTCTAACTTTGGAAGACCTGATACACGGGAATTCATCATAAACGCACAGAAGCACACACGGCTCTCACCTGCAGGTTGCTCTCCCTGGATGGTGCATTCTACCCCACCAGTACAACGGACAAGATTTCTTTTCTATAGGACTGTATTTGCCAAACAGCACTGCAGGAAATTCCCAGAGAGATCAATAGTGTGGTTTTCTAATGTGCTCTTAATATGCTTCCCAGAGGAAAACATAGTTTCTGTAGCACTTAAAAATTCAGTGAAATGTCTCCATATTTGCACCTGACAGAACAGGAGGTACTCTGTGAGAGTAACCACAGGCTCAGTTCTATAGAGTGGTTGTAACATGCAACAACATGGACAAAGCTAAAAAAACTGCTTAAGAGGAATGTAAAAAAAAATATTTCACAGCATCTCCTTCCTGTGCAGAAACTGTTGCTCTTCCATTGACCACACTCCATAGTCAGCACTCTGCAACCTGAGGGCCTTCCAAGCTTCCCACTTAGCATCATCCCACCTCAGTCACTTTCTTTTAATCCTCCTTCTAAAAGGACATGAGTTATTGACACTTTTTTCTAATAGTTTGCAACGCTTTCTAACAACTTTGCAAACATTCGTCACTCTCCATTCCAGAAGCTCTACTGATTTCCACACTGGCACTGCATCTGCTTTAAAGATATTGCACATCACATCCAACACACGATAAGCACAAAGGTTGCTACAGGATTTCTGCTATGTGGGTGTACTCATTTCTCAAGAAGATAGGGTGAGTGGTAACAGTTTTAAGCAGGGATAGAATGAGGGGGTACAGTTTTGAGCTGAAAGAGGGGAGATTGAGATGAGATCTCGGGAAGAAATGTTTTGCTGTGAGGGTGGGGAGGCCTTGGCCCAGGTTGCCCAGAGCAGTGGTGGCAGCCCCATCCCTGGAGGTGTTCCAGACCAGGTTGGATGGGGCTTGGAGCCCCCTGATCCAGTAGGAGGGCTCCCTGCCCATGGCAGGGGTTGGGACTGGATGGGCTTTGAGGTCCCTTTCAAACAACATCATTCTATGATTCTATGAAGAACACAGGCTCTTCTTCCCATCATCTGAGAGTGCAAAGTCTTCATCCTGATTTCAAGGAGGCTTGCAATAACCATAACGAGTTCAGGTCACAGGTGGGTTAGTACGTGACATAGAACCAAATATTTCTGTGTACACGTGTAAGCTTTATAGAACAAGCATTATTGTGGGATGCACGCTGTATTAAGAACAACCCTTAGCAAATATGACACCTGACAAATAAGTACATAAAATCAGGGCTTCCCATGGCTGCTTAAGAAATACACATGCTCCTTAATAAAAATGGGTGCTTAATTTGTTACTGATTAGACACATCCTTGGACAAAAATATTTCAGTAGGAGCCCACATGTTAACAGTCAGGACTATTTCACACACAGGCAATTGCCTGTTTTCACAACATGGGAAGTTTTTTTCTAACCTACCTCCAAACTTTTGTTTCTGACATGCATCTCAACTATAAAAGCTGTCTGGATTTCTTTTTCTTTTCAAAGATACTCTGCTGCAGAAGTCTTCATGGTAAACCTGGCATCTAGGCTGGGAAGGGGAATTCGAATTTCCACGTGATACAATTTGAAGTGTCCCACAAAACTAGGTTTAGCAATCTATCACAAACGTATGTTGTGGTAATGAAAAACATTGCCATGCCAGAGCTGAAATGCGCAGTAATTTCTCAGCTAGAAGGCTCTCAACTGCTTCAGAAGTATAATCTGTTTATTTTTCCAAACTACGCAAAAGTTCACTACATATAGCGATGCCTTGTATGTGTAAACTTTGACATATTATTTACCTTGAGTCTGAGAAGAAATCTAGAAGTACTGCATTGTTCTACTATTTTTACACACACACATATAAAAACTTCTTACCTATTGCTTGACCTGAAAAGTGAATCTCAAAATCCCATACTCAAGAAGCCTCTTGCCCTTGCTGGGCATTATCACAGAATCACAGAATGGTTTGGATTGGAAGGGACCTTAAAGCTCATCCAGTCCCAACCCCCTGCCATGGGCAGGGACACCTCCCACTGGATCAGGGGGCTCCAAGCCCCATCCAACCTGGCCTGGAGCACCTCCAGGGGTGGGGCAGCCACCACTGCTCTGGGTAACCTGGGCCAGGGCCTCCCCACCCTCACAGCAAAATATTTCTTCCTAATCTCTTTTTCTTCGTAATATTAAGTGTTTATTCCACAGAAGCCTGACAAATCTAATTTTAAGGAGGCATTTGCTCTTTGTGAGAATGAAATTGTCAACATCTTTTTTCCTCCCCGAGATCAGTGGGGTTTTGAATAGCTGAGCTACCAACCAGATACTGGTGTTTCTAATTGGATTGCTACTTATTCACACTATAATGACAGCCAAACAATGAACGTAAAAATACGATGGTCCACCACACTGAAAGAGTTAAATCTATCTTGTTTCCCACATCACCAGTAATTTAAGGAAAAGTAGACAGTTAGGTTTTTTTGTCTGAGGAGAGGAAACTGTCACTTTGTGTTTTCAGGTTTGTAGAAAAGCCTTTTTTAATGTAAACATTCATTAAACTAATTTGAAGTTGTCATTACTCTCCTCCCCTGCTGCTTTATATCAGATTATTCCTAAGTGCTTGGTGAAGAGCCCCATAAACACACAGTCTATTTCCCTGCAGGGTATAATCACACAGTTTGCACTGTGATTTATGCTGTATGGTGCTGGTGAGTGTCCTAAACTTTGAAAGGGCTTCGTTCCTCAGCAGATGCACTACTCCCTTTATATTCAAGCAAAGTTCAGCTAACCCTCCCAGGCTACTGCAGACATTGTTTACCTCTTTCGCTTCACAATAAGGCTTGTTAAGTACTATTAACTGCAAATCAGTGACACTTTTAATTAAGGAAATGGACATTCAGAAATAATTGCCTTTAAGTTTCAATAAAAAAATTTCACAACTGCTGCCTTCCCTCACCATCAAAAACATCTTAAACCTGGAAAGGAGCAGCCTAGAAATGCAATTTGGATTTTGGTGGAAATAATTCTGACTCTAGAGATTCATTCCTGACATCTTTTATCAAAGTCAGATCCCAGAGTAAGCTCTATGATACCAACTTGAGCAGAAAAAGCAAGAGCATTTGGCTCTGGAGACTGAAAACCTGAGGACAGCAGGCGTTATCAGCCTCTGCTCACGGAGATCGGAGAGCTCAAAAAGATAACATTTCTCTTGCAGATAAGATAACCAGGTATGATTTCAGTACAATCCACTAAGAAATGTTCATCTAGAAAATACAGCAATTACACTGATAAACCCCTCTTCAGGTATCACTTCTACACACTTCAAATAGTTTGTGTGGTTTTTGAGCCAGTAATGAGCTGAAAATGTAACACTTTTCATGCACAGAGTTCCAACCCAGTGCATCACTTTGGGAAGGCAGCTACAGCCCCTTGACATGACAGGTAAGGGTTACAAGTGCAAGGCTGCTGGGGTCACTACTCCTACTCTATTTCCACCCCTCGTGAGATGGAAGTGACTGTGCACTTTTCCTCGGCCAAGGACGTGCAGCACCGTCAAGCTGCATCACTCACACATGGGAGAAGCAAGAGAGAAGCAGCCTCCTCTGCCACTGCCGCGTTTGTTCGGAGAGCCCACAGATGGCTCCAAGAGCGTAAAGTTCACCTTCCAGCCAGTCTTTGCCATCAGTAGGTAGACTTCTTTGTTTATTTCAGGATCAACAACCAACAAAGAGGCAGAAGCAGAGAGCAGGATGCGCTGTGAGAGCAGAGCCAGCATCCCATGGCTGCGCTGCTGGCAGAGTGAGCACTGCAGTACTCTGTGGCCTCCAGAACTATTTTTGGTAATCACTGCAGATGTAATCCTGTGAAGTTCAGGACAAGCAGCAGGAGCACAATTCAGAAGGCTAATTTAAAATAACATTAAAATCCCTTTTTTTCACTGTTTAGATCTCTCCTCCCACCTATCCCTTTTCCGTTAGGATAGTAGCTCTGTGCTACAGGGAGAGTTCTCAGCAGAACCAATATTTTATTTTTATTAATTTACACATTAGGGGCACCTAGTTAAGATAATAAAGGTTCTCTTTTTTCAATTTTACTAAAGAAAGCATAATTCACAGCGTTTGCAAGTAAAACCTAATAGTGCATTTAAAGAGAGCAAAAAATAGGACAGACATTTAGTATGAAACATCTTCCTTGCAATTAAAATCAGAATGTGCTCTTCTATTTACCTGCTTATGACTAATGGATTCAGCTAAGATACATTTCACATTAATATCACATTGTGTTCTCTAAACATAGCATAGCTGTTAACATATTTATGGGTTAGTAGTAGTAAAGACCTGTACTTGGATGTAACATTTAAAAGAAGTATTTGTCAGAATACCAGGAACAGCTATTCAAACAAATTAAGCCTAAATGCTAAAAAGTGCCAGTGACAAATTCAGAAGTGCATGAGCGGCACTTAAAGTTCCACAATATCAGCGTAAATTGATGTAAAGCTGCCCACCCAGGGAAAGGAAAGGTGAGAAAACAGCAGGAAAAACGACAAACAGAAAGGCGTAAAATAGAGTCTGTGTGGTGGGAAAGTTTTATCTGACACCTTTTAGATGCCTTTCCTCTTACCACACCTTTTCTTTCTTCTCCCTATGAATTACACTGACTCATATTATGTAGAAATAATAAGCAATGCACCATTTAATTTTGCGTAGTAAATTCTAGGAATCTTAAAAAAAAAAAATGCTAAATTGTACCTGTTTAAAGACAGCTCCTTCACTCACATAACACTACAAACATTTATCACTCTGACATGGCAAGACTGGGCCCCCATTATTATCCTTTTGTGACCTGCACAGCTGGTACAAAAAATAGTTGTCTCCAATTATGCCCACAGATAATGGTGGGTAAATTCAGCTGTGCAGTATTAGCTCAACCTAAGTATGATCCCATTTGACTAATTTCCTAATTCTTAGCAGAGCGCTTAAAGAACCTATTATCATGCAGACTCAAGGAACACAGAAGTCTGGTTATTTGCATCTGTTCTGAGAAAGGCATTTATCAACTGTGCCACAAATTAGAAGTTTGCAGCTAACAGACTTATTTGTTACCTACACACACCGATTGCAAACACTCGATGCTTAAAATAATTGCAGCTGGAATTTGTTTAAACTTTTAGTGTTGCATAAATGGGTGCTTGCTTTTAACCAATGTATTGTATTATTAAACAGCTTGAAATAGAAAAGGTTGAAATTTGGTCAAAAAAGATATATTCCTTCATGAAATCATGTGTGTATTCATTCACCCAGCTGGAATGCCTGTATTGGCACAACTGCTGCTATTTGACTGAGCTGTGATCATAAAGGTTATTAAATGTGTTAAAAATAAGGCAGCAGAAAAATGGAGATTACTTGCATACATAACCAGGCTTTTTTGCAAAAAAGCAAATTGTGTAACGTGGTTTGTATTCTGTGGAGTACAACCTGCCATGCACTACGCCATTTGGGTGGTTTGAAATCTGATTAATCTTTTCAGTAGCCTAACAAATTCCTCGAGCTGCAAGCATATTGATATTTGGATTTTCTCCCTAAATTAGCTTCTCTCTAATCTTCTTCTTGAACTCATCTGTTACTAAATCAATCTTCAGTGTGATGTCTCTGAAAACTTCACACATCCCTTTAGACTTTCTTTGACTTCCCTGTGCCTCAGCTGAGCCTGCTCTGAGGTCTAACAGACCATAATGTAGCAGCCTTCATCCCACATCTTCTGTGGGGTCCAAATTAAATTCGGACTAAACTTTCAAAATCCTTCGCAGATATCATTCTGGTTTTAGCCAGAAACATATATCATAGAATTACCTGAGCTGGAAAGGATCCACAAGGACCACTGAGTCCAACTCCTGACCCTGCACAGGACACCCCAACATTCACACTGTGTGTTGGAAGGCGTTGGCCAAATTCTTCTGAAATATTGTCACGCTTGGCACCCTGAAAGCTTCCCTGGGAGCTGTTCCAGTGCTCCACCACCCTCTGGGTAAAGAACCTTTTCTTAATGTCCAACTAACCCTCCCCTGGCATCTTCCTGCCATTCCCTTGGGTCCTGTCATTGGTTGACAGAGAGAAGAGCTCAGTGCCTGCTCCTCCTCCCCTTGTGAGGAAGCTGCAGACCGTGTGGTTTTCCCCTCTCTCCAGGCTGAACAGACCAAGTGACTTCAGCCAGGGATAGATTTGCACCTCCTTATTTCTTGCCATATTTATCTTCCTTTCCCTTTCAACAGATTTCCTACATTTCTCAGCAAACCAAACTTCCTGTCTCCTTTCCTCACCTCTGTCATTATCTCTGGAATCTGACCGTGTTCAAGCACTAATTATACGCTTGTTTTATGAACTGCTCAAATCTTCATACTGACTGACTGACTTGCAGTGTTCTGCATCATGTGATTCACACTAAGGTGACAAGAAAGTGGTACTAGCACACCTACCCATCAACAGATTCATGCTAAAGGCTTACTGTGCTTGACTACCTGAAGAGTAATTACTTCCTAGGTAAGTCACATTTCTCCTAAGTGCATCAGATTTTAGGGAATAGAATTTTCTACTATTACAAGAAGAGGAACTAGAAATAAAAACTCTGAAGGCATCGCAGAGACAGAGAAAGCTTCCCTAGGCAATAGGAAGGCAGAGACACGCTTATATCGAGCCATTTATAGAGGAAGACCTGGCTGGAAGTGATGGGAAACAGTATGATTCAGAAAAGTAGCTATATATTCAGAAAAGTAGCTATATATTCAAAAAGGGAACCTAAATCAAATGGTCTGTGATTAAATCCTCAGGAATAATCAACAGCAGTGTGGACAGTGATGCGGAGATGCTGCACAGGCATACACTATCTAAAATGAAGGTGATTCATTTTGGCAAGATTCTGTCTTCCTCAAATATCATAAGTCTTAAGGGACAAAAGTTGTAGCCAGAGGACCTGAGCCTCTGGGAAAGCAAGCACTTCACATTATTTTCACAGAGAGAGAGAAAAAGGAGGAGAAATCCTAAAACTGACAAAAGGGTAAGCTGAGGTTTGGTGTGCAGAGAGGATGGTAGAGATACCAAAGACCTGTCTGTGCCTATTGACACCAGGGAGGGGATGTTAAGTTTGACCAGATGTAAATGCAACAGCCTAGAAAGGGAGCTGGGAAGTGATGACATTTTCACATAAGCTCCTTTATTACCCCAGAGCAGTTATCAGTTAATCTGGGTAACTCCCTGGTTTCTTTAGTCCTACCTATCACCCTAATTGTTCGAATCTCAAGTATCTTTCCCCCTACCCCTTGGCCAGTGTTTTATCCTTTTCTACACCATGAATAACCCAGACTTTACTGCCTGACCCACAGCTTTACAGTGCTCAGTTTCTGTAACTCGATCGCTGAACCAGACTTCACCCCTGCCTTCCTGATATGGTAGGCTTCATCTCATTCCTGTGCAGGGTGAGCTTGTAACCAAATTAAAAAAAAAACAAACCAACACTGTTTATTACTTTAAAAATTCTTTTTTTATAAATAAATTCCCTCTTGGTGCAGCTCAGCAAACCTACTGACTACCATGGTTCAGAGCACAGCTGCATCAAAAGCATGCTCAAAGAAAACTTTCATCTTTATTCAGACATTCCCTTGCACATGGACACATTCCTCACGGGCTTCCATCCTGACCTGGCATGGAGATTAATTTTGCTTTGGTGATGATTTAGCCTTTGATCCCCTATTGAGCCCCAGGACAAACTGATAGTTGTGAGGTGGTTACTGGGATATGAATGATTTGCTATTAAGCGATTGACTGACATCCCATCCTTGTTTCACATAAATCCTGCTTTCAATATTGATAATAGCTTTCAATTCCTGCTGGCGTGAGCAGGAGCTGACTGGATAACCAGGAAATGAAAGACATAACCAGCCCCTTGAGTGATCCTGCTCCTTGAAAAAAACACTGATGAACAACAAAATGCAAATACCACGTTGTATCAAAGAGACAATTATCACCATAACCTAGAAATGTTTAGGTATATATGCAGTATTTATCGGGGTAAAATGCATTTTTCAGGTAATCGTTAACTGGTTTTAGCAGTAATTTTGTGTTCTACCAATAATTTGCCTGCTAGTGAGCAGAACAAAGAAAGGGTAAAATCTAAGAAGCTGGGAGTGAAAAGGGCTTCTCGATGGCAAGTGGATTTGTGACTACTCAGTTATGGTTGTTGTAGCAACGTAACAAAACCCTGAGTGTGATGACTGCCAATAAAACAGCAGAGAAGTGGGACCCCACAGAAATCCTGCTGTGACCTTGTCCTGCTGGGCACCGTGAGCAAAATAGGACACACACGAGCACGGACTGCCTGAACCCAGACTGTTTGTACAGCAGCTCGTAGCAGCTGGCTTTGGGAATGATACAGTGTTCACAATGTGAAACATGATCCTCACTGATGCTGTGGATAAATAGGATGGAGCGTATCAGAACTAAGTGCAAGCTTGGAAGAATTTGTTTAGGTTAAATTCCACAAATTTTAGGATGGTGATAATAATGGTCATTATGGACCAAGCATTTTCCAGAGAAAGTGCCTTGAAATTGAAAACACACTAAACTAATGCTTAGTGAGAGCAGTTGGTAAAGTGTTACTTCTGGTGAATTACAGTTGTCTTCTTTCTTCTCTGATAATTTGCGACAATTGCATCCTAATGCTATTTCATTGATTTCTGCTCCACTTTAGCTCCCATGCTGGGTGCAGTCAGGGTGACAATACACAAACATTAACCTGCCACAGAGAGACCTATTGCACACACTTCTTCATAGCAAAATCCTACAGAATTTAAAAGGAGTTGACTTTAAGGTAGTTCTACAGGTACTCCTTTAGATATCCACAGAAATTAATCAGGAGTCGTATCAGCCATACAGGTTACATATTTCTTAAGCATTCATGGGAATTCTGATATATTCATTTAAAAAGGTAATGCAAAGACTTTGTTAATCTGTTGAAGCTGTTACTTTACAAAATTTTCTGCCTCTGTTTTGCCATGCCTGCTTTTGCAAATAAGTCCTTTAGCATCAACCTACCAGACCACAGACAAGTGTTAAGCTGAACTAATGCACTTTGGCTGGATGACCGCTGTGATTAAGCTAAGAACTATTTTTCTCTGCAAAGAACTTCATTTGGAGAGTGGGAAATTTCCAGGCACAAAACAATGATGTTTGGTCTTGGAAGAGGGAAATGGAACGCTGCGAAGGCTCACAGAGGCATGTAAAGGTGTTGGAGATTAAAGAAGAACTCGCTAAGCTGAGAGAATAGCCATATAAACATCGATAGGAAGACTTCTGGAATGATTTCAGCCACGGGAACAGCTGATTTTTACTAATGGCCAGTTACACTAAGATGGCTCCCTGGTTCAGGTGGCAGACAGGGAGTTACAGAGGGATTCTGGACCAGCAGATCTTAGGTATAACTTTTAAAAAAGCTTGAGTGATGAAAAAATAAGGTAAATAAGCAGTGAATTCATTTTTGTCTGTATCAGTGTACTTCACAATTCAAAATAAACAGCAGTGGTGTCTCAGGGCCTGCAAACTCTGCAAGCCTGTGCTATATGTTGTACTAACAAGGATCAACTACAGAAGCAAAATTGTCACACTCTAAAAAACAATAATGACCTGTGGGAGAGAGGAAGTGCCGGAACTTCCAGCAGTGCTTCTAGCGCTTTGGGTAAATATTTGTTCATAGACCAAAACATACAAATACCCAGGGTTTCTATAACAAGTTTCAGAATCAGTGTTTGTGCAGAAAACTTTGTGTCATCACAGGTCTGCATGTCCTCAGAGACCTGCTTCTCCTCTCCCTGCCACCCTTTGTATGGACAATTCCCATCAGGGCAGGAACAGAGCACCCCCAAGGAGACTGGATCTCTCCCTTGGCAAGATGTCCCACTGCAAATGGAACCCTCAGCTTCCAGGGAGGCTGCATTCTATGCTTTGGGAACAGCCAGAGCGGTGCATTCCCCTCCCATCACAATTTTAGTTGTTCTGCATGCATCCAGGTTCTACAGGACCTTTCAGAACATACATCCTAGAATCAGATTGTATTTCTACCGTGCTCTAAAGAGATGCCCTGAACTCATGAGGAACATGAGAGAAGAAATGAAACACTTGTACCACCTCAAGAAGATGCACATTCCCAGCCCTCTAAGCTTAGACTAGTGTCAACCTCTTCACTTTATGCCTGATGTCATAGCCATTACCAGAGAAGCAGGGTGAGAAAAAGGTGTTCCTGTTTGAGATGTGGGTATTTATTTTCTTTCACAGTCCGTCCAGCTGTGTTGGTCACCACAATATATTCTGCACTTCTCCACTAGTCAAGCATGATGCCTTCACTTAAATAGCACAGGACAGAAAGTCTACGTTTGTCCTTGTGAATGACAAATTCCTAGTCACTAGGATACCAAACTAGGTAAGACATATAGAAATCTCACGCACAGGAAGATCAACATTTATATTAGTACACATTTGTCTACAAATTTTCTGTAGTTATTGTATCCTTTTTCCTAAGCAATGACATATAGATACAACCTAAAAGAGTGATGCGTCATATGGGAAAATGAGTCTCTCAGATCAATGACCTTTCCTGAAAGCTCAATGGCAAGCTACCTGAAATGAAAAAAAATCAAGAATCTGATTTCAATTATTACGTTAGGCAGACTTAAGGGAAAGATTCTGAAAAAAAGAGAGAGACAAACCCAAAATGAGGTTTTCACAGATGTTACCTTACTAGGGTTCCCACTATATTTGACAGGATAAGCCGGAAGAGAGCCTATTTTTGTATCTTGGGCTAAGCTGTTAGAAGCTATTTTTAATTCTACTGTAATGATGAGTACTTTCATTTCCCTTAGCAAACCAACAAAAAACCCCATAAGACAAAGTCATATAACAGGGAATAGCAGGCTGCAGGGACAGAGCCAAGAAGTCAGCTCAAAGCAGCTAATTCTACAAACAGAAGATGATGAACATATTAAAGGGGAAAAAAATGGATTTTTTTTCAAAATACCATGGAATTCGAAGAGTTTGTGGATGTCATGAAAAATAGGTGACCATGATAGGACAGATCCTAACTCCTACGCTTGTGATATCTGTATAGGGTTTATATTTTCCACAAGTTAAGCAGTCAGCACTCCATATGCGTGTCACACTTAGATGTACGCAAACTAGAGAGCTCTCAAATAACTTCATCTTCGTACTGTATATAATTAGGGCTAAAGCACCGTTGTAAATGCATTGGGTTTCTGTTCTCCACCCCACTAGATAAAGTCCTTGATACACGTAGACAACACAATTGCATTCTTCCCATTCTTGTTGTCCTTCAAAACCAGATAAGCAGATTACTGTTTCTGTACAACATTTCCCTTAGCTAGGCTTCAGCATTTTAAAGCTCTTTGGTCGCTCATTTTCCTTCACGGGCAAACCTTTCTTCTTAAATTCAAGCTACGAATTCGTGAAGCACACCTTGAGAATCTGGTCACCAGAGCTCCCAGATTAACTGTGCCATTTGCATAACGGTAAACTTAATGTTGCACTTCCAGAGCTTGTATCCTCTAAATTGCACTTACTGATGAAATACAAAATCCTCTAAAAGGGTTTTCCAACCTAAACCAATTTGTAAAGTTGGGGTTTTTTTAATCTAAAACATTAAAGAAATTAAAGTGATCGGCATATAATTAGATTAATTATTCATATCTTCCAAGTTGCTTTAATTCTAATATATAAAAAAAGATTAAATATCCACTCAAAGGATTAGGCAAAAAGTCAAGCAGCAGCAACACATTTACATTACCTTACTGTGCAAATTTTAAAGCTAATTATTCTAAAGTTTCATAAAAATGAATTGGATCTTCATTCGCACACTGACACAACTTTACATATTCAAAATTGACACTCGTATTATTTCCTCATGTTTGGAGTCTGAGTCAGCCTCCTGCCTCTGTGACTGCTGCTATGCTAGCACAGCTCGGCTTTTGTTCTAACCAGTGAAAATTAAATCTTGACCTAAATTTATAAAAAGCTAAAAATGTTCCAGTCAACTGTACGAAAATGAAAAGTCCAAGAGAGCCTCATTATAAATCTTACACCGATACTGCTGAAATAGTCTGAAATAATTCCTTATGAAAATCAAAAGATGGGTTTAGTTGCTTTTTTGATGCTTCTTTCTGATCTTGATTTCTTTCTTCTGAAAGTGCATGTAATTTCCAGTGTGCTGCACTGTTTTCTCCTCATCTCAAACCATATGAATGTTCATTAGAAGTCCAAGGCTGCGTACTATAAACAACTCTACCCCCGTTCTTTGAAAATCGCTCCTTGCTGAATAAAGAGATTTCAGAGGAGTACAAGGAGAACCAAAATACAGACTTTCCTATCCCAAGTTTTTGCTGAGATGGTGCTGTAGGTGATTTCTAGGAGATAATGAGTACCCTTAAATATCACTAACGCTCTCTATGGTCAGATATTCTTGTTCTGGGTAAAACTATTAAAGAATAATAACATTTCCATTAGCTCATTCACCACTGAAAAAAACCCAACAAAGTTTGTATCTTGAAGATAATGTCTGTTTTGGTCTTGTGGGCAAAGAAAGAAACATATTGTTCTAGTTTCTTAAGGTTCTTACTCACCCTTATCTAAGGTAAAATGAAACCCCTTGCTTTTAACAGTTTTCCAAAGAATCGCTTTGCCTATTTTTAGCCATGTAAGCTATGTAGTGCTTCAAAAGCAGACTGCACCATATCAAAGCATATTTTCTCATTACACAAGGCCCATAGGAAGTTAAATGAATTACCTTCAGAAAATCCTAAATAGGGTATTCATGTCTGAGATGCCCAGTGAAACCTGGAGACAAAAGTCAATATTTTCAAAATTACTCTCTCAATAAAATGACTGTTAGAAACGTTCCTTGGACTTTAACTCTGTTATCACAGAATCATGGAATCATAGAATCATGGAACAGTTTGGGTTGGAAAGGACCTTGAGCCTCCATTTCCAGCTCCCCTGCCATGGGCAGGGACACCTCCCACCAGACCAGGCTGCTCAAGACCCCCAACCTGGCCTTAAACACCTCCAGGGATGGGGCAACCACCACTGCTCTGGGCAACCTGGGCCAGGGCCTCCCCACCCTCACAGCAAAACATTTCTGCCTGAGATTTCATCTCAATCTCCCCTCTTTCAGCTTAAAACCATTCCACCTCATCCCATTTCTGCGCTCTCTGATCAAGAGCCCCTCCCCAGCTTTCCTGGAGCCCCTTTCAGTACTGGGAGACTGCTCGAAGGTCTCCCTGCAGCCTTCTCTTCTCCAGGCTGAACAACCCCAGCTCTCTCAGACTGTCCTCACGTGAGAGGAGTTCATGGCCTCCTCTGGACTCACTCCAAGAGACCCATGTCAACAGATCTATATATATTGTTTCATGCTTTCAAGAAACTGAACCCTCACCCAGCTCTTTAAGTCAGCAATGCAGGGTAATGTCTTTGCAAGAGCCAAAGAAAAAGGGGGTTATGGGCTAGGAGGGTCTTGCTTGTACATCTTTGTTTTGTGAAACATTTGCTGACCATTGGCCATAACTGTGAGCCCACTCAGCAACGGCTGACAACGCAGAAGTTCAGAGCTACAGACAGGCCAGCACAGTCGCTAATGGCACTCTGGCAACATAGAAAGGCAGGCTTTTACAAACCATGTCTCTCCACAGCTCTGGTATATTATCATGCAATTAACTCCTTGATGTGGTAAGGAAACAATATTTTGTTCCAACTGATGAAAGGAGCTTTTCATGATCAGAAAACAATCATCTTGGATGGACTATTATAGTTCATCTCAACACCAAGTGGCTGGCTATTAGGCAGCTGGAAGTTGTGATGATAATAGAGAAGATAATTAGGCCAGCTCACCGACAGCAGAAGGAGCACTTGCCCTGCCATGAAGGCAGCTAAAAGTTTGAAGAAATAAGAAAAACTAGAAAGAAGGTAAATTCACTAGAATAAGCAGTTGGCGCTTTAGAGCATAATTATCAGATAGAAAACACGTTGTTTAGCATACTTTATGTTAATGGAGGGCTAGCATGGCCCACTGTGCATAATTTAGCTGAACAATTGATAAGAAATTTTAATACATATATATATATGATTACGGCTACAGAAAAAAAAAGGCAAAACACAAGAGAGATCATAATAGGCACACGTGAACTCTGAAGGCCTAATTACATCACGGGGGAGGATATGCAGTTACTGCTGAACCAAGCAGAAAATTGGGGTAATTTGTAAACAGGTAGAGCTGTTATCCAGGTGCACCAGCATGTGTGAGGGGGCTGGTGGTGGGGCTCCAAACTGAGGACTTCCATCTGCCTTACGGAGCAAGCAGTGCAGCTGAATGCTTCCCTCCACTTAAGCAAAGGAAATTAAATAAAGAAAGAGGGCCAAACAGCCACCCCTGCCCACCAGCTGCAGCCCCACACCCAGCTCGCAGCCAAGAGCTGGATAACCCTGTGCAGTGGATGTTTGCGGGAAAAGAAGTTAGTGCTTGTATATGTGAATCTCAGAGAAAAAGCCAACTGCCTTGGTGTTCTGCCATCAGTACACTCCCTATTCCACGGAGAGCAAAATATTTCATACATGGCTCCCTGACAGCAGAAGGAACCACGCACAGGTAAGCTGCTGCCAGCAATGCAAGCCCTGCATTCTGTTTTGGAGTCCTCAGCACAGGAAGGACACGGATCAGTTGGAGCGGGTCCAGAGGAGGCTATGAAGTTGATATGAGGGCTGAAGCACCTCCTGTATGAGGCCAGGCTGAGACAGTTGGGGTTGTTCAGCCTGGAGAGGAAGAGGCTCCAGAGAGACCTTAGAGCATCCTCCCAGTGCTGAAAGGGGCTCCAGGAGAGCTGGGGAGGGGCTCTTGATCAGGGACTGCAGCGATTTCTGAAACACTTTGGAAATCCTTGCATCTCAGATTGAGTGCTCACACAGGTAGATTTTGAAGGCTGGAGCCTTAGGTAGAAGCTCATAAGATAGTTCATGACAGCATTGTGTGTGGATTATTCTGAATGTTTTTGGAGAGGCCACTTCCAGTTGTATTGCTATGACAGATACCTAGCAGATATTGTTCAAATGAGCAAGCACGTTTGCTCCTCCCATGGATGTGCAGCAATTCTGGCAGGTTCAGGGTGTATTCATTGGATTCATTCATCTCACTAACAACATACAAAGCAACAATAAAACAGGTCAGTCTCTTTAGAACCTGGCTTAGCAGCAATCAGAGCCTCCAGAGATCCATTGTGCAAGGACAAGCCTGCCAGTTCCACAGCCCTGCAGAAACCCCCACCGAGGCCACCAGCTACGGAAGGGTCCCAGGAGCCACCAAGCTGCTGTTCCCAGGCCATGTTCACAGCCCTGGACCCAGAGGGAAGTATTTGAAGGTGTGTGTGAGCTGTCAGAGTTGATGCATATTTATGGTGCATCTTTGCTGCATTTTTAAGGGTCTCCAGGATGACCAGTAAGCCCCAGCCACCAAATCCCAGCTGAAGCTTGCAAAGGAATTTCAGGATGAGGAGTGGGCATTGCAAACTGCAGCGAGCTAGGTCTGCTTTCTAATGATTTTTTTTTTTACATTAAACTCCCTCCATCTGTGCCTTTTTGTGCCAGACAGATCAGTAATTATCAGGAAATCCCTTCACTTTTAATCTACATCAGTATGAATGCAATCTCAGAGCAGCCCACGGTAACTGGAAGCTATTATTTTCATAGGAAATAATAGTGACTGGAAGTGATAACTCACGGTGCTCAGTGTGTGTGTCATCATCTGATAACATGCACGGCTGTACATCCCACCACATCGTTCTGTTGCAGGGCTCCGATAGCCTTTATTACAAGGGAACGATTGAACCAGGAACCTTGTCAAATCTGTCGGGGAGGCTGTGGGCGTTGTAACAACATGGAACTTCCATTCATTATTTATGGACATAAAAATTTGGGGCCTTGAAATTGGCAGCGTGAAAAGCTGGTTTAATTTGAGCTATAATTCTCTTTTGTACTTTCAGTCATTGACTGTGGCTCAGATAAACGTTCAGTCGGTACAGCGTGATTGTGGCACAGAGGAAAAAAATAACAACCCAAGGATATTTAGCTCTCCTCCCACAAATTCTTCCTGGAAATACTCTTGCAAAACCCTCTGCCCACTTGAACAGTATGCTTATGATTAACTGCAGATGAGCCCAGCAGTTTGCATATGTAGTTAATCTGCTCTAAATTTCCATGCTGTATTATAACACTAATGATCGCTAATAATAGACAAACCCACAGTTTATTGAGTAAGTAATTTGAGACATTACGGTTTTTATCATGTGAATAGGATCAGGCTGACCAATTTAAAATGGGCAGAAAGAGATAAATAACGTGTAAATCAATCACAACACCAGCATGCTCTGGTTCTTTGCAAAATGATACAGATTGATTGGTGAAAAGGTAGCCCTGTGAGCAACTACTGGTAAGAAATAGTCAATAAAGTTCCATGCTCAAGAGGGAAACATCAGATGTGGAAAGAAGTTTATACCTAAACTGCAAAAGGGATTTTGTCAGCTGACTGCAGGGGCTCAGATGAGTTTGCATTTTGTCATGATGGGCGAGGCATGCTTTTAAAGGATAATGAGGACAGATAACAAATCATGCAGCTAATAAAAAGGAAATCATGATAAGCACAGACAAAAGTATGTGAAAAAGAGTTGCATTCAGGCTTGTGGTCAAAGTTGTCGTCTGTGATCATGTAAACAAGAGAGCCATCGTGTGCCGTCTGAGAGACAGCGTTCAGGACTAAAATAGATCCTTCTATTTGTTTTTCTTTCATAGGAATTTTAGTTTTGATTGAGGCAATTATCTTTAACTTTAGGAAACACTAAGGGTTCATTAATTAAAAAACCTATTTGGCACATTTTTAATTAATTGCTTTAAAGAATAGTTAAAAATAGAAAATAACTAAAGCACATTTCATAATTTCATGAGTGATTAGTGCACTCGAATGATGAGTACCTGCCTCTGGCACTGGGACTTGCAAAGTACTTGGGGAATTCTGAACAATGTTTTTCTAGTAGAAAGCATTATTAATTTTTAGAGAACAAAGGAAAGTAGAAGAAATATCTTGGACTTTCTTTCTTTGTAGTCACTATGTGAGCCTCAGACATAGACTTCACTCCAGCAGAAGGCAGCTCTGCACACACATCTCTCCAAAGCCTGGTGATAATTCTTGGAGGTAGAGTCAGAAAAGAAAGTTTCAATATAATGTCTCCACAGTACTCTTCTGGGAATAAGAGTTAGCATGTGAATTGAACTTGCACCCAGTTATCTCATGACTGCAGCTTACCCTCGATCACAAGACAAAAATACTACAAAATACACTGTGGGGAACAATTCTTGATTGTTTCCAGGGTATGGATTAAGTGTAGCCAAATAACTCCTTTTCTCTACTCAGTCTTTTAAGGCCAGCAGTCCAGTCAAATCCATCATGTTTAAACAGAAAACCTGGAAATGGATCACACTATATTCCACCTTTTTTACCCATTTTTACTACACTGAGTTCAAAATACATCTTTTTTTATTATTATTATTTAAATGCAACTAATTTCATGCATGAATGTGTGGTGTCATGTCCTGGAGTGATTTTGCACTGACAAGTCTAGCATATCAGAATCCATGAAATCTTAGAATAAAAATACCCCAGCACTGCCTATTGTGCCTCTCAGGGAAATGTTTTGTTAAACATTGCAAATTCCCTTTGTTGAAGAAATGAGATGCTTTCTCAAAAAGGGAGCACAAAGAGAAGACGAATACTGAGCGAAAAGGAAAGAATATAATAAAGAGACTGAAAAATGCAGAAAAAAAGATGATCCTGAGGCTTCTCCCACTTCATCTGTTTAGATAAAGTCATAGAAACACGGAATGATTTGGGTCAGAAGGGACTTTAAAATCATCTATTTCCACCCCCCTGCCATGGGCAGGGACACCTCCCACTGGATCAGGGGGCTCTAAGCCCCATCGAACCTGGCCTGGAACACCTCCAGGGATGGGGCAGCCACCACTGCTCTGGGCAACCTGGGCCAGGGCCTCCCCACCCTCACAGCAAAACATTTCTCCCCAAGACCTCACCTCAATCTCACCTCTTTCAGCTGAAAACTGTTCCCCTCATCCTGTCCCTGTCCCTCCCCTCCCCAGCTTTCACATAACCCCTTTCAGTACTGGGACGCTGCTCTAAGATCTCCCCAGAGCCCAACTCTCTCAGCCTGTTCTTGTACAAAAGGTGCTCCAGCCCTCAGATCATCTTCCTGGCCCTCTCTGGACTCGCTCCAACAGATCCCTGTCCTACCTGTGCGAGGACTCCAGTACTGGACACAGGGCTCCAGGTGGGGTCTCACCAGAGTGGAGCAGAGGGGCATAACCCCCTTCCTGCTGTTCCCACTGCTTTGGATGCAGCACAGGACACAACTGGCTTTCTGGGCTGCAAGCACACATTGCTGGCTCATGTGAAGCTTCTCACCCACCAGAACCCCAAGTTCTTCTGCTTAAGGCTGCTCCAAATCCATTCTCTGTTCAGCCTGGATTTGTGCTTGGGATTGCCCTGGCCCAGGTGCAGGACCTTGCCCTTGGCCTTGTTGAACTTCATGATGTTCACACAGCGCCACCTCTCCAGCCTGCCCAGGTCCCCCTGGATGCCAGCCCTTCCCTCCAGCGTGTCGACCACGCCGCACAGCTTGGTGTTGTCGACAGACTTGCTGAGGGTGCCCTCAGTCCTTTCGTCCATACCTGTGGCAAAGATGTTGAACAACACTGGGCCAGCTTTAACACTTTAACAAAGTATTAAATACAGATGGCACTGAATGAAAATGGCCAGCTTGCTTTCCCATCTGATTTTTTTTCTAAAAGCCCAAACTAGGTGCAAAACAAAGATAACGATTTGCTTCTGCCTCACTAGAGTGAACGGTGGAAAGCAAGACAGCCTACACTGAAAGCCCTGCCAACATCTCTCACACGGAGGAAGCCTCTGCTCGGCTCAACTGCTTTGAAAGAAAATGAGGATTCCCCTCAGCAGCAGAGGATGGCAGAATCCTTGCCTTCATCCAGATTCCAAACCAAAGGGAAAGCTTTCTCTTCAGAAAGGGTACTCAAGCACTGGCACGTCTGCCCAGGGAGGTGGCTGAGTCCCCGTTCCTGGAGATATTCAAAAGATGGGTAGATGAGATGCTTAGGAATATGTTTTAGTAGTGGACTCAATGATCTCAAAGGTCATTTCCAACCAAACGATTCTATGATTCTATGAAAAAAATAGAGTGGATACCCAAAGTGACCAACTGCTGCAGCCAAGGGCTGCTCACAACAGGATATTTGGGCCATTAGCGATCAGGCTGTAGATCCAACTGTGCCGTCGCTGAAATATACGATAGACCAGCGCTGCTCCCCTCACTCCGCTTGCTCTGAAGGTGGCTGCACTCGCAGGTCTCCCGCTGTGTTATTCATTTGCAGTGTATTTCTTCTGATAGGCAGCCAGGCTTACAGGAGCCACTTTTATCTTCAAGCGTAATTCTCCACTCATACATTGCGAGAGACACTTCGCACCTTGTAAACTTTTAGATAGCACTGCTAAGCCAAAATAGACTCAATATTTTTAAGGACTCACAGACCAAGTGTGACTGAAGCCTGCATGCATCATCTGCATTCGAGCCATAGCACTGGCTGTGCAATACCTACTGACTCAGTGCACTGTCAGCAGAATATGCTTAAGCATATCCTTTCTTCTTCTTTCTTTAATTATTTAACACATTTTAAACATTAACTTTAAATGAAAATACTAGGATCAAAAAAACTTTCTAATCAAAAAGTATCCACACATTTTATGAAAACTAATTAATTGATCCCCCAATAATTCATACGATGCATGCAAGGTTTCTTATTTATATTTTATGTATGTAATCACAGATAGAGATAATTATTAGTTGACTTGCTAGAGTCTGTGTTTTCCTAGGTCGGGTCAGAGTGAAAGCCCCTAAAGTCACAGAATATACCCATAGTGATGTACAAGTTCAATCTCAACCAGCCAAGTGGGCTGAGCCAGAGGATACCCCGTGGTCTGTCACAAAGCCTGTCACTCTATATCCTTCTTCAACAAGGCCCTAACCTACATCTCCGATCGATCTGGACCAACAATGTTAAACTCTCCTGAGGAACCTTTGGTACAATTATTTTGGTGGTTGGAGTTAATCTCATGCTCAGTTGTACTCTCTGCTCAGCACACTGCTGCCTCAGTTGCACTTGTGAGGATCCACCGAAAACTGAACCACCAACCCGAGCCTGGACTCAGGAGCCAAAGGGAAAAAAAAAAAGCAGAGAAATGGCATGATTTGGAACTAAAGAACTTCTTAGAGGAAACCACCTTTCAGAAGCAATGACCAAGCAGTAGGATTTCATAGATATCAAGCAATTGAGTACCCCTGAACCACTTTTGGAGCACAGCATTTCTCTCAGACGTTAAAGAAATATCCCTCTTGGGTAGCTCTTTTCTTTTTTCCTCAGTAATTCCTGGATCATTTTTCTTTGATTTAAGCATTTTCAATGTAATCTTTTCTAGCCTAGAAATTTAACTAGAACTTTGAAGCTCTTTTTGTTTTTTTTTTTTCCCTTTACCAACCCCAGTTGTAATAAAAGATCTCCTAGATTCAGCGTTCAGTCTCTCTGTCCTTGATGGATCCAAACAGGAACAACTACCATAGACTTGGGCTACTCTGTTGATCGTTGTATGGGGAAGAAGATAACCCACACTGGTCACCTAGAGGGGCTGGCTGTGCTCTACCCACTGAAATAAAGCAAAGTAAGGATTTTATTGTAGTACAAAAATAAGAAGAGATCACCCACACTGGCTGGGCCACAATTTGACATGGTAACTTCTAAGAATAAAGGTCTTGTTGAAATAACGATGCGGTGGTTCAACACCTGCAAGGACACCTCTTAGGCTGAATATAGCTTCAGAAAAAGAAAATAGTTTTCATTTCTGTATAACAATTGTTCATGTTCATTTGGGAAGTCCAAGTATCCATCCCTGAGAGTCTCAGCTTTACAAATGTCTGTGGAAACAATTTTTCACTCCTCTTTCTTTTAACACAGCTTCCTCTTTCTTCATCGATATTTATGAGGCTTCGGTAAGAGCTCTATCCACAAAATACAAAAAATGAAGTCTTTTTATTTTTAAACAAAACAAAGCAGCATTTAAAACTTTTGGTAAAATTTAGTAATTCTTAAAATGTTAATGAATTTTAGCCTGGTTTGTCCATCTTAAAACTTCAGGGCCTCCATCCAGGAAGTTAACATCAGCAATATAAAGCTACTAAATAATTCCTTTATGACAGGTAACAGAGCATTGTTGGACTTGAAAAATGGAATTAAAATCCACTGGATTTTTAGCAATTTGAGGATGTTAGAGTTGTGAAGGCAGTTAATTATATCAGTAGGATTGATAACTAAAAATTACCTTCTCAGAAGAAGAAATCTGATCTATTACATATTTCCCAAGATTTTGGATTGGATAAGTGATATCATAACCTAGTTCCTGTTGTTGTTATATTTCTGCAGCGATTTCTAGGGTGCCCAGTATTAGAATCTTGCACGATGTGTCAGAACATAAGTTATGCAACACTAAAAGTAAGGAGATTTTTCAACTGGAAGTTTCAATACCTAATCTGAATTTATTGTGGTGGATAGAAGCAAAGAGAACGCTAAAGAGGATTCAGCATCACTGAACTGGCAGATACTGCAATTCATTTGCCATCTCATGTTAATTAGCTTTCCTTGTTATTCAGGAAACAGCAGACTAGGAAAAAAGTGGCATGTTTCATGCTTTCTAGACTTGATTGAGATCGCATCTTTTCAGCACAGCTGGCATTTCCATGCACACAGGCAACCAGAGCGGGATGGAACCACACTGAATCTCCATCCAAAAGCATGTTGCAGAGCGGCAGCAGCAACATGTAAAGACCTCCACAAACAAATACTCATCACTACAAGAAGGAACCACACAAGTGTGGACCAAGTCTGTGTGATCAGTTGTTCTCAAAATGAACATGCACTGTAAGGAAATTTTCAAAACTCTTTGATAAGAAGCATTCAAAACAAGAAATCTGAGAAAAAATGATAGTCCAATGGGTAAGGGAACTGAATGGGGATTCAGGAGGGCTGAATTTATTGTATTTCTAGCTCTGCCTCTGTTTCACCTGCAGTCACTTAGTTTTCCGATGCCTCATCTGACTCCTCTTTAAAGAGAGGATGATAGTCACGCATGTTTTTCAAGTTATTTTAGATTTATAAGAAAGAGACCTTACTGAAAGGAAAGGTATTATCTTACCGCCATGCTACTGCTGCTAAGATATTGTTTGTTCTTCAATGGAAACCAGATTATGCACCCTCAAATTCATAAGAAAATATTGACCTTATATAGGCAGATTAGCTCCATCCTTCATGTAGAATCAAAATAAAAGAACACTGCAAAACTCCATTGCCTGCAAAAAATCATGAAGCATTGCTGGTATTGCAGGAGGGGGACAGAATTAAGGTAATCTGCTCCATTCGTATCAGACCTGTCTCCTGCGTACAAAGATCTATCTCCTATGTTTCAAATATATTCATTTTCCTAACGTAACTAATGTTGCAGGTAGTCTGCTTACTGGTGTTTTCAACCCCAACTTCATCTAAATGAAGCCTTCACTGCAGGAATTATGATCTTGCTGTTAATTTTCAGCTCCAATTATGCCACTGTAATTCATCACTACTACTCTCTGTCTGTATCAAAATGTTCTGTCAAAACCAGCCACCAACTGAAGAACATGTGCTAAGTCTCTGAACCAGAGGGGATTCTGGGGATTCATTACATCAATGCATAAACCACAGCTTTTTATGACATCTCCATCACGAGGATTGTAGAATCATAGAATGGTTTGGGTTAGAAAGGACCTTACAGCCCATCCAGTGCCACCCCCTGCCATGGGTAGGGACACCTCCCACTGGATCAAGGGGCTCCAAGCCCCATCCAGCCTGGCCTTGAACACCTCCAGGGATGGGGCAGCCACCACCGCTCTGGGCAACCTGGGCCAGGGCCTCCCCATCCTCACATTTCTGTGGATCTGTGAGGTTCATTCTCAGTGACACTAATGGCCACTGTTCAGGTATAATCACTATAAAGAGTCTTCTGATTTGGGATATGAATCCCACCATGAGTTACATAGCAACATCTGGCAAGAGGTCAAATAAGTTTGGAGCCCCCTTATAAACGCTGGAGATGACTGATCAGCTACTTGGTTATAAATACAAACATGCAGAAAGTACAGGTTGGCTCATATTGCTTGTGGAGATTCCACAGCTGCTGAAATTTAATTTAATTAGTACTTTGTGCCTTCCATCTCCAAGCACTCTCTAAACCAGTAACAATTACACATGCACCGCAGATAAAAGATCTGCTGAGTGGCTGAAGAACGTCCTTGTTGCCTGTGGTTTAATGAACCGAAAACATAGTATATTCAGGACAGAAAAATACTCTACTGAGCAACTGAGAACATTCTTCAGAGTAGCTGCACCCCCAGGGCCCAAAAGTTAAGAGCAGAGTTATAGATTTGGCCTTCTTCTGAGAGATGGTGTGGCACGTTGTAAGGAATAACGGTTGGCACTGACTCAGTTCCTTTGTGGTGAAGTCTGCAGAGGCATCTTAACCTGTCACAGCTAATGGGTTTTGCTACGGATGCCAAAGCATAACATGGTGAAAGCATTTGAAGAAAGAAGCATAAAAATATCTAAAGCACTGATAGTCTCAGGGGCAATTTAAAAAAAAAAAAAAAATATATATACACATATATTTTTTTTTTTGCCAATTGATTTTTCAGAAACCCTGCAAAAACTGGAGGAGAGCAAAGTTAATGAAGAAGTAATGAAATAACTGAGGGGAAAGAAAAGAATTGTATAAGTTTTTTCAAGTAATACAAAATCATTACCAAGTCCTGGGTAGATACGCATTTTTAAACAATGGTTGTAATAACAGAAAATTAGGCTCCATGACTTATTCATAGGCTTCTGGTTAACACTCTTCTCCATTTCAGGCAGCTCACTTTATAAATAGAATCTTTAGGTGAGATGCTATTGTTTTGGCCATGCAATATGAAAAATTACTACCTGTTTTTGTGGATTAGAGATCATTTCTCTGCTTCTGTACCCACACATGAAGACAGACTTTTCAGTACAGATCATGGATGAATTGCTTCTGTTTGGAAAGGGAGAGAGAGAATCCCAAGTGATAAATACTCCACTTTTAACTCTAAAACTGCAGTTGCCCATTTGATACAGAAATCGTAAAAATTTAAAGGAAGAAAAAAGTATTTGATGAGTCTACAATCTTTATACTTAAGGGATATTCAGAGGACCTATAAATCCTCGGTGGAATTAATAATTGAGACTATTGAAAGCTCTAAAAGGAAATATTAAATATGCAAAATCTTGGTGAAAAGCATAATTAAGGCCATAAATGCCTAAAAGTTTAAAGGGCAGGCTACCTCTCTCAAAGATTTTCCAGTGTAACATTTACATGGAAGTATAACGCAATACATTTTTAAACAGCATTCTTTATTACCTTTCTTGCACCAATTCTTATCTTTTCCTTTAAAGAGCATATTTTAGAATACAACTTCCAAGATCTCCTGAATTAAACAGATGATGTGAAGGCCCACACTGATGTTTTCTGTTATTAAAAGGTTAAAAATTTCACAACTCTAACAGTTAATAGTGTCTTCTGTGTAGAGTAAATAGCACTTATAGGGCTGAGGTCTTCATCATTCATTTTTGCTCTTCTCTTCTCTTCTCTTCTCTTCTCTTCTCTTCTCTTCTCTTCTCTTCTCTTCTCTTCTCTTCTCTTCTCTTCTCTTCATCTTCAGGTTGGACCTTCTCCAATTTAAAGCACAGCTTTTAGTTAAGGAGGAGAGAGTCTGACACAAAATGCCAAAACTTTCAATTGAGTTTGCCCAGCTGTTGCTGGAAGAAAATCTTCCCTCCCTGGTTCCACACATTTTAACATTGGAGCCTATAGGAGAGCTGGGGAGGAGCTCTTGATCAGGGAGTGCAGGGACAGGAAAAGGGGGAACGGTTTGAAGCTGAAAGAGCAGAGACTGAGATGAAATCTGAGGAAGAAATGTTTTGCTGTGAGGGTAGGGAGGCCTTGGCCCAGGGTTCCCAGAGCAGTGGTGGCTGCCCCATCCCTGGAGGTGTTCAAGGCCAGGTTGAATGGGGCTTGGAGCCCCCTGATCCAGTGGGAGGTGTCCCTGCCCATGGCAGGGGGTGGCACTGGATGGGCTTTAGGGTCTCTTCCAACCCAAACCACTCCATGATGCTGTGGTTTCCAATGAGTGTTTACAGATGTATCTATCCAAGACCTATCCCTATGTACACACCATGTGAGCTTTCTTCAGAGAGACAGAGCAATATTTCATACTACTTACTGAAGGAACAAGGATGTTGCTTTCAGTAGTCCTGAGTACTTAAAATTAATTTAAAATTGTTACAGACAATAGGTGATTGGTACCTGTGACTGTCAAGTCCTTGTGCCTTCCAGAACATGCTGACTTCATAAAAATATTGATCTTCAACTGAACAAGAAAAGAAGCAGGGTGTTTGTTTGCTTTTTTTTATCCCACATTAACCCCTAGAAAAATGACATTTTCATTTTGTACAAAGTGTCTTGCAGAAAAATAGCCTTTCATTACAGCGCAACCCACACCCAGTTTCTGCCCCTCCAAACCGGCACTTTTTCTTGATACTATCCCATCCCACATATTTGGAACACCTTCCCTCTTGGCAGGGATTTGTTTGCTTTTACACTCAAGTACTTCCGCACACAGCAGGTTGTGAAGTAATGGAAGTTAATATCACTCAATTCTGATAAACATCTCACTTTTTTCTTCCTCAGTTCCACTGTGACATGAATTTAACAGCTAAAACATAAAATATAATCCCTGCAGATTTAAAGATTAGTTTTGTATCACTTGAAAAAAAGTGATTCCAAGCCTCTCTTGTGCTTTTTCTTTGTTTTGTAACTCAAAAGCCTGTCAGACTGGGGCAAGTGACGTGGAGCAGAGATGATATCCACATGACACAACTCCAGCAGGAGAACTCAGGGCAAGAGATATCGGGGCACTTCCAATTCTATCAAAGCTCTGATTTTTCTCCTGATATTCTTACTCACTCATCAGCCCAGCCCATAGTTTTTGCCAGAGTCCTGGAACTGATCAAGTTAGGGAGGTCAGTCCAAAAGCATTCTTCTTTTCCCACTCTTCTTCGCCATTTCTTTGTTGTTGTCACACAAATTTTGCACCAAAGGGTAAACTTCAGGGTAAAAAGACAATAGAAAAAATACGCAAATCTGAGTTCAAAAGTAGTTATATTAATTTCCACAAATATTCAGTGTTAGTTTTATGAATATGATATCGTAGCATAGGGAAACGAAACGAAAGTATGAACAATGAGGCAATTGTAAAATGCATTCTTTCAGAGTATTTTTGTTGTGAGCATCACTAAGAAGCCTGCACTCTGCCAGGACAGAAGAGATGATGCATTGGTCTATGATGGCTTTGTAAGCCCTTTAAACTGCAGGTTTTGTTGTCATAAACTTTCAGCTATATATAGAAATATTATATATAAATGACAACCAAATTTTTAAGAACTAATATAGCAATGTAGAGACAGATGCCTAGGAAATACAAGAGTCTACAGCTGCGTCCGGATTAGGACTAAAAAATAACAACAATGGTACTGGATATCATCAGAAGATAAAGAAAGTTCTCCCCTGTGACATTCCTAAAGACGGGAGGAACTTTATATTGCCACAGGGGGATATTTCATGCTACACTGTAGTTATGGTACCCAAGCACTGGCCTCTCACGACTATTTAATGCCAACAGGAGCCTGATTATCAGGTTGTTATTTTTCTTTGCACAGTTGCTGTTCTCTGTGGTTTAAATGTTCATCCACGAAGTAGTGAAACAGGACTCCCTGGACAACTTTTCTGGCTTTAATGTTGTTTGTTGCTTCATGACGCCCTCTATATGGGCATTTATCTCCCCTAGTTTCCTTCAGCTATTTTCAAGCTTTGTTTTGCTTTTGGTCTGATTCAAAGCCCGACTTAAAACGCTAACCCTGGTAGCTGAGCTCCCCTTCTGATGGATGGCTGTTCATGTCTTAAATCACCCGCGTTACTGACGTACATCATGTCAGCTGCAGCACAGCCAACAGACACGACACAGAGATATGGCAGGCCACCCTGGGCCACAGGCTTAGTATGGGAAATGTGGTATTTCTGACACTCTTCTAAAAGGAAAAGAAATACGAGAAAAATAAGGGATTTTTGACACCCCTTAAAAATAAATAAAAAGGCAGTGAAACATGTGAACTGTCTCAAACGTGGCTCTGAAGAGTGCAAGGTAATGAAACATGGGATGTCTTCCAGAAACATTGACTCAACAGCGAGTGAGATGGGCTGGGGAAAATGTGATATATCAAGGTACTGTTTTTATTTTTCATATTCAGTCTTTTTAAAAATAAGCCATTGTAAAGCGTGCAATAAATACTTTCAACCAGGTATTCCTAGCAAATCCACTGCACTGCCAGCTCAACTTTATCACCTACAGACACCCATGCCAGACAGGAACAATGCAAGTAAGGCTCTTCTATGCATAGGAAACCCCCAAACCATTTAACAGAAATCCAACCACTATAAACCAGTCCCTAAACTGTTAATTTACGTTTTTATTATTTTTCTGAGACCTGCAATTTAGAAACAAACAATCCTGCCTGGATTCGCCGATGAGGTGATAATTAAATTCCTCCTACACAAAATTCAACTAACTAGGATTTCCCCAGGGAAGAAAAAATGAAGTATACTTCTACTTCAACCCATCGGGCTGGTGTGTGGTTATTCTGCAGTTACTACAGAAGCCGGAGCACTAGGGGTTGTCATGCCTAACACAGACACAGGCTCGTGGGCTGCAGATGTGTTTGTGCCTGTACCCCAACACTTCTCCTTTGGTCCACCCAGAAGTCCCCAAAAGCTCTGGGGGAAAGACAGAGCAGCACCAAATTAGGAAAGCTTTCATCTCTCCACCTGCAAATATCTTTTACCAAGATGTAACCCACTCAAATCCCATTTCAGAACCAGCCCCAGGTAAGGTGTTGTCTATCTATTTAATAAACCTGACCTCCCATGTTTTCTCCTGGTGCAAAGAACATAATTAATAAGCCACTCAATCCATCATATTGGCCCCCATTATTTAAAATTAAATTAATTGCAGTAATGAAAGAAGGATTTTAAGGTTAAAATACATATATCACATGCCTTTGTGCAGTTTCTTTTTAGTAATATATATAAAATTTACATGAAAATACAGCTTCACAACACCCAGGTCCTCACTAGCTGTATGGATCATATGATGGTCTAGTAACTCCCACTTTGCAAAACCTTTGGAATTGGATACCTATAGACCCCCAAAGTAGGACATCAATAGTGCTGTTATCCTTTACACTCCTACCAATTCAATTGTACCTCTAATTGTTTAAAATTCTTTTCTTGTTTTTCCCTAATGACACTCTTGGAAGCAGGAGAAGGATCTCGTCAGGAAGGAAAAGCAACCACTGACCATAGCTTAGGCCTCATCTTACGAAATTGTTCATACTATTCAACATGGAAAAGGTAGGAGATACCACAAATAAATTAAAAGCATAAACCAAAATAAAACTTAAAGTGACAAGCACCAAATCTGTGATGTATTTTCCCTCCTGTTGTAACAGACAATATACTTTGGAGAAATGCATATATTGAACTGTTCTAGAATAAATATCTCGCATACAAATAATACTTCATATATCCATTGTAGGAGTAACTAACATAAAGGGCCATCATAGGCAATTGCAAGTAAAGGATTACTGAGAAAGCTGCTGAAAACCTTTCATGCTTGACAGAGCCCAGTGATTCGCTAACCCTGCAAACACTTTCCCAGAAAGAGACTCACACCTCTGCTAGTCAGAACCACAAACTCCAAGAGCAGTAGGGCAGATGATCGCTTCACCCCCAGTGACCACTGCAGAACTGACAGCCTTTAAATTACTACCTGTAAAAGCATAGTGCATGCCATCCGACAAAAGAATGAGATGGGAAAAGCCCAATGGATTGCGTAACATATTCCATTCCTCTGAGGGCACAGTATGTTTGTGTCTTCCGTTTCCCTAACCCAAGGAATCAAATGAAAAATATATGACGACAAACAACCTGCAAACAGTTCCATATCTATTATACAACTGAAATCATAAGAAATGAACTTGTTGAAATAAAAAATGAACTTGCAATTGCTTTGCTTCGTGTAACTCCCATACGTTTTTAGATACATTTTGAAAAACAACTTTTTTAGATTAATAAATGCCACATGATACACTCAGTCCTTGTCCACTGAGGACTGGGCCCAATCACAGCTAAAAGCTTCTGCCACTTAGCATATGAATGGAGAACATCATAGCACAAATGGAAAAAAATACATGTTTAGGGTTATGAGAACATGCAAATGTGCTGCCTGGTCTCCACAATGTCCTTGCCACACTCATAGAAGATGTGAATTTCTGCCGTGAGAGTGTGTTTAACAGAGTGAAGGAGGAAGCAGAAATAAGCTGCCATGGGGAAGGCAATGACATTTTGTATCTACTCTCCTCAACTCAAGTAAAGCAGGATCCATTGAACATCTGTAAGTTGCCTATTCCATTGAACATCCTTAAGTTGAACACTGATGTTTGGGTACTGGAAAGGGACTTCATGTAGACCAAATAAGAACACTTCCAGTCATAGTGGTTTCCTTTAGTTGTGGGGAAATACGTATTTTCATTCACCATGAGGAGGATTTGCATTTTGTTTTCCACACTGCATGAGAGCTGAAGGGGCTGGAAATGGAAACTCCTTCAAAAACTGATCCTGATGACAGTTCCATCAGAAATTAGCTCTGGCATAAAGGTGGCCCCATTTCACACGAGTGTTTTCACGTTTTCTCTTCTTGAAATTAGTGCCCACACATCTTCATGAGCTTTGGCTCATGATGTTTCTTCACCAATTGTTCTTTTTATTGCCAAATGCACCAGAAGAGTTAAATCAAAGGAACTGGACTCCCTCAGCACAGTCACTGATGGGAGACAAAACTTTGATTATTGGTTAACTCACTACTAACAAAAAGCCATTTCTAATAGCTACCCGGGAGTCTACAGCATGGGTGGTCTCCAAGTAATTCTTCATGGACTGCAAAACTCATCACCATAAACACCAATGCTACTTGAGTGCAGAGATCTGGACTTCCCACATCCTCTGCTCAGGTTGTGAGCTGTCTTAACACCAAGGCAGAACTCCATACTTAAGCCTGCTTAAATTCAATTTGAGAGACAAAATGAATCTTCATGCCCAGACCTGTTAGACCACGATTTCACTGACAGTGGATAAAGCCAAGCAGGGTAAACCAATCTAGACAGATTTGCCTAGATGGTTAAGAACACTTAAGTATTAATTATCACACTAAGGAAATCAGGCTGTGCTGAGTAGAGATTCCGGGCGTGTCTTGTCTTAGGGGGTTATTTGATTTCTATCCCTGCTTACAGCAGGTAGTGCCAGTTTCAGAGACAGTTTTTTCTGTCAAGTGTTTAACAGTGTAATTGTCTCCAGTACTTCAGCAAGAACCCCCACTGTAAGCTTGAAAAGCAAGGTGAAAAAAAGCAAACCCACCATGATGGAAATAATGGGTGTGAGGGATGGCGACATTTAACATCCACACAGAGTTTATTCATGACTATCACTCTTCCCTTATTAAATGTCACTGCCATGGATGACTGCTCTGCTGTGCAGGCTCCAGTGGAAGGACTGTCTATAGCATGCATGTTCATCACACTGCATGCAAGCCTGCACGGACATCCTCAAGCTCTCATTTTGCTTGTCATTAATTGCATGAGCATAATAGTTTTCATGCAGTTAATAAAAAATAACCTGAAAATGGTCTTCCCGTTCTGCGCACAATAGGTGAGTAAACACTGGATGAGGATTAGGGAAGACTCTGCTTGGTCTGCGATGCAGACTGGTCTGGGATACAGATCAGACCCTAGGGAAAAAAGTCTTTGGTGTAGGAAAGCATAGGAATAGATAAGAGAAGAAAAATCTATATGCATGGAGAAAGAAGTAACTTTTTTTAATTTAAATTTGTATGATCTTTGAAATACACCTTTTGAAAGAGACGGTGTATCTTTAAGCTATTATCTTACTTCCAAGTGATCAGTATCTGCCATACTCGAGTAAAAATAGGAACAGATTATATCTGACCTACAGTACTTCATAGCAACTGGAGAACACGAAGATTAAATTCTACTTTAGAATGACTTTACACACAAAATTTGGAGCATAGATAACACATTTAATTCCAAACGATGCAAGTGTTTTGCTTCATGACCACTAAATACAATATTACTCTGGAAATCTACCTAGTTATTAAAATGCTTAAAAATCTCTGGGCTCTGCATTAGAGCCTCTTTCTACTCATCATCAAGGGTCACTTGTACATTGTAGCATAGATATAAATGTTTCAGCTAAGAGCACTGGAGGAAAAGAAGAGGCTAAAGGAAATAATGACCCCATCCAAACCACCTATTAGAAAACAGAACAACTCAAACCGAAACTCTGAGAACAAGTGGAGATTATAACATTAAAATTATATGACTTATCACTATCACTTCTCTAAAACTCTAAAACCAACAATTTGAGCCTCATTAAAAATATACAGAAATGTGCAATCTTTTTGTCTGTGTTTAGAGCACAAAAAATTACTGATAAATAAATGTATCGTCTCTGTGGCAGACTTAAATGCAATGAGCTCTGAGAAATAAATATATCCTGAAAACATACCAGTGTAAACGTTTCAATAATTCTATTGAAACACTTTTACTGAGGTCTGTGGAGATAACTTTCTCTTTTTTTTTTGTTGCAATTTTCTGCCAGTATCAAAGCAATGGATGAAAGGAAGGCTACTCCAGACTACAGAGGGAGAAGGAGGTGCTATAGAGGGACTCCTTACAGGAAAACAACTGGTTATAGAAAGAACTGAATGCCCAGGTGTCCAGCAAGCATGGGAACAAACCAGACGCTATAATTTTAAGACTGATCCCATGTATAACAATTTTTATTTCATACAGGAAGACCAAAATATTACAAAACCTGTAACAACCAGGCAGTTGATCCTGCACCAGTGGGACTTTGCCAGTACGGACCCAGAAACGTTTTACAAGTGCTAGTGCGCAAATATTAAAAATTTCTTTCTTGAGTTATTTTAAGTAAGGAAATATGGGTTAAAGAGGAGGTTCTGAGAGATCCTAAATTTCACCTGATAAACAAGTGGCCACACAGGGCAAGGGGATGACATGAGCCCACAATGTGTGCTTGCAGCCGAGAAAGCTAACCACATCCTTGGCTGCATCCAAAGCAGTGGGACCAGCAAGGGAAAAAATTCTACCCCTCTGATCCACTCTGGTGAGACCCCGCCTGGAGTCCTGCATTCAGTTCTAGAATCTTTGGCACAGGTAGGACAAGGATCTGTTGGAGCGACTCCAGAGGAGGGCACAAAGATGATTCAAGGGTTGGAGCACCTCCTGTAGGAGGACAGGCTGGGAGAGTTGTGATTGTTCAACCTGGAGAAGAGAAGGCTCTGGGGAGACCTTAGAGCAGCCTCCCAGTACTGAAAGGGGCTCCAGGAAAGCTGGGGAGGGGCTCTGAATCAGGGATTGCAGGGACAGGATGAGGGGGAATGGTTTTCAGCTGAAAGAGGGGAGATTGAGGTGAGATCTTAGGGAGAAATGTTTTTCCTGTGAGGGTGGGGAGGCCCTGGCCCCGGTTGCCCAGAGCAGTGGTGGCTGCCCCGTCCCTGGAGGTGTTCCAGGCCAGGCTGTCAAATTGGAACTTGCATTTCAGTTTAGTTCTTTTCGAGGTTTGCCGCTCCTCCTCCCATTTCTATGGCTCCACAACACTGGAAGTCACACGTGTTCTGAACGAAATCCCTTTGGATCTCATCACTAGAACCAAAAGTAAAACAAATATCTGGGGGAAAAGGTTATTCTAGAAATCATGTCTGTTGAAAGGAGCTGACGTTGCACAGAGGAGCAGCTCGATTGGTTGTAGCTGTCATTTTGCTGCATCACATGAAGGAATAGAAAACTTTGCTTTAGCTACAGCAATCAAAACAAGGTTTGCCAAAAACAAATGATGCTGGAAAACATTCATCCAATTTATACAGCAATTACGTAAGACTCTTATTCTCCGTACACTTCTTATTTCACTAGAAAAGAGGAGCTAGAATAGCTTGGCTGGAGATTGACAACTAACCTGAAAGCTGAAGCATCAGAAGTCTATTCTTCCTCCATACTCAGAGATGGCTTCTCTTTCACTGCCACACCAGGTTTATTTTATGTCTCTGCATGAATATTCTTGATGTGTTTTTACAATTTTTCACTTCAGAGAGATAACCATTAATTTAAGAAAGCTGAGAACAGTTTAGATGGATGGGTTGGTTCCTCTCCAGTGACGTCCATGCAGTGGATTACATAAGCAGTTTACTGCAGTGAAGTCGTTGAATCCAGCTACAAAATGGTTTCTATTAGCTAGACTCTTCCACCACTGTTTAACCACTTCTCTCTAAACACCTAAGTACGCTCCCTTGCCATAGCACACCTTTACTTTTATCATTGGGTTTCGATTGACTTTTTATATAAATATAATTTCAGCTAACACACTGTAGATTATTAAATAAATGATTTATTACAGGAACCTTACTGCATGAGCAACATGTAAGCATCCAACAGCTACAGTAATCCCTCAGGGCAAAATGTACTTCTACTTAATTTCTCTACTGTGTATTACACACCATATAATTGCTTAAAACAGAAGCTACACATACAAATTTTGCTTGGCACCAAATACCTGGCTTCAGAGAGCACACTCAAGTTTCATGCTGTGTTTTGCTACAAATCCATCGCACCACCTAAAGTAATTCAAAGTGATCACTAATAGAAATATTTCGTACTACCTAAAATAAATCAGCAAGCAAGCAAACCACAGTATTTTGCTAAAGGTTATATTAAAATACGCCGAAGTGTTGCTGAGGGATAGTTTATATGTGCATGGCTTTAGCATTCCTCATGCCCTTTTGCCAATGCACTAAATAAAATCATGAGACAAACTTGAGAGACGGAAAATATCTGCTAGATCACTTAGCCCATCCCAATGCCAGTTCAGGATTGTTTCCTTCATTTTCTAGTGTTTTGTCAAACCTGCTTTTAAATATGCTGTATGTTCCAAGTAATGAGATTTCCACTACTTTCCCCTGGGAAATACATTTATATAACAACTTTCTTCCCCAAGGATCCCAAAGTGTTTTATAAAAATATACATACAAATCACTTCCCCACTGGAGTACAATCACTTACGAGGTATAGGGTGGCAGCCAGGAGGGAAATGATACATAGTGCTCTGCAAATTTATAGCAGGAGGGAAATTCCTGCCCAAGGACAGAGGGACAAAGCTCTGTGCTTATGACAAACACCAGGAACTCATAAATGTCCACAGATAGCACATAGAAGCATATTTTTGACCTGCACATGCAGAAACAAGCTTGAGCAGCTCAAAAGACAAAGGCCAATTTGGACAGAATGTGAACGTGTGGTCTCAAAGATCTGGGGTAAATTCACAAATATGTTATGCTGGAAGGAATGCCAGAACAGGGACTGTATTTCTGAAACAGCAGCTGGCTTGAGGACTGTGTTCTGGAGCATTCTATCCACAGATGTACTGATGCTGATATTGGAGACGGCCCATCCCTAAACCCTTGGTTGCTCTCAGCTAGTGCAAATCCACTAGCTCATCCCCCTCGTAGCCTCCACGTGTCATTTGTGTAGTGCTCATTACTGGCACAGCAGAGCCCATCCATAAATGTTTACTTCCACCCATGGATAGCCAGAGGAGGAAGCAGGAACAAGAGTCCAGGAGGAGGGGATAATGGTATTTTCCACCACACCTATAGAAGGGTAATTTTCTGTGTTCTCCCAGTGGGACACTCTGTCAGGCTATTTACTCTCAAACAAGGAACTAACACCGCAAAGTCTTCTGCCCTGCTTCAAGCATGTTATTAACCTGAAAATATGCCTGCAGTGCATAAACATTCCCGTTCACCCAGACTATAGTATAATGTGTCAAGGCCAACCATGGCCCAGCAAACGTGCCAGCTACTCCTGCCTTCAGTAGCCACCAAACAGATGTGTCATTCCTCTCTCTTCACGGATGAGCACACTACTTTTACTTAAAATGCAGAAATGAGGTCTTATCCTACAGAGAGAATTTAGAGGCTCCACTTTAACACTCTCTCATTAACGAATCACTGTTACCATTTGACTCTCCATTGTGTCGGCAGTTGTACAGGCAGTGACAAGCCATTTGATTTAGTGCTATTGAGTGCTTTTGTGCAGAGGCAAGTCTTTGATCCTTCCAGTGTTGAAGGAACATAGATGTGATTTCTGAGGGTTTTTGCATAAGATTCAACTTGCGAGATTATGGAGACATAGTACAATTCCTCGATGTCTACATCTGTTGCCAAGATGGCATTGATAATGGGTGTATTAGCAATGCAAAGATGGAGAGATGAGCCACTTTCATAGGGATTAGCTCAGCTCTTCCAAATCATGTTCTAAACAAGGAGCTGATGTTGTCAGATAAAATTGGGCACAGAATATTACTGAAAAGGAAAATATTGAATCACAGAATCATAGCATCATCCATTTCGAAAAGATCTCTCAGATCACCAAGTCCAACCATACCTGTGTCCCTAAGAAACTCATCTAATTGTCTTTTAAAAATCTCCAGGGATGGTGACTCCACCACCTCCCTGGGCAGCTGTGCCAATCCCTGACCACCTTTTCAGTCAAGAAATTCTCCCTGATGTCCAGTCTAAACCTCCCCTGGTGCAACCTGTGGCCATTCCCTCTCATCCTATCGCTGTCACTTGTGAGAAGAGCCCAGCACCCACCCCGTCACAGCCTCCTTTCAGGCAGTTGTAGACAGGGATGAGGTCTCCCCTCAGCCTCCTTTTCTCTAAGCTAAACACCCCTAATTCCCTCAGTCTCTCCTCGTAGGGCTTGTTCTCCAGCCCCTCCCCAGCCTCGTTGCCCTTCTCTGGACGTGCTCCAGCCCCTCAATGTCCTTCTTGGAGTGAGGGGCCCAAACCTGACCCCAGCACTCGAGGTGCGGCCTTACCAGAGCTGAGCACAGGGGCACAACCACCTCCCTGCTCCTGCTGGTCACGCTGGGTCTGACACAGGTCAAGATGCCACTGGCTCTCTTCGCCACCTGGGCCACTGCTGGCTCATGTTCAGCTGCTGCTAACCAACAACACCCTCAGGCCCTTCTCTGCCAGGCAGCTCTCCAGCCACTCTTCCCCAAGCCTGTAACGCTGAACGGGGTTGTTGTGTCCCAAATGGAGGACTCTGCCCTTGGCCTTGTTGAACCTCATCCCGTTGGTCTCATTCCATCGATCCAGCCTGTCCAGATCCCTCTGCAGAGCCTCCCTTCCTTCAAGCAGATCCACACTCCCACCCAGCTTGGTGTCATCTGCAAACTTGCTGAGGGTGCACTCGATGCCTTCATCGAGACCATTGGTAAAGATGTTGAACAGGACTGGACCCAGCGCTGAACCCTGGGGAACACCGCTCGTGACCAGTTTCCAACTGGGTTTAATTCTATTTACCACAACCCTTTGGGCCCGGCCATCCAGCCAGTTTTTAACCCAGCAGAGGCTGTGCCTGTCCACGCCGATGGCAGCCAGTTTCTCCAGCCGGATACTGTGAGAAATGGTGTCAAAGGCTTTACTGACATCCAGGTACACCACATCCACAGCCTTTTCCTTATCTTTTAAACAGGTAACCATACTCCTGCTCTCTCCCAAACCTGGTCCTATATTCACATCAAGACTTGATCCTATATTCACACCCAACATTTTGCATATACACAACTTCATCCTCTTAACTTTGGTCACATGCAAGTAACTGCTATGGTCACAGGAAACAGAGGGGATCAATTCTGTGAGCAGCGAGCGCTCTAACAGCAGAGGAGTTAATTTTTCCGAAGACACTGGATTATATAATTTCTAATCCTGTCAAGCAATGATACCTACATATTAAATTAGATTACAAAAAAAGATATCCAGGTAGACACGTGGCTGCTGGAAAAGGTATAACATATCAGCAGTTTGGTATAACAACAAAATCAGCAGTAATATATCCAGGGTGCTATCAAGTTGCAAACTATGACTGCTCTATTTAGGAGTTAGAAAGTCTCAAATGTGATAAAGCCAAACAATATCATTGTCCACAGGAAGAGTCATGCAAATGCTCACACCCTCCACATCTATTTATTTACATAGTTGTAGTCCCAAGGATCCTCCACCGTGTGTACTCCAAGAAACTGCCCAGGCCAGACAAGCAGATGTTACACAAACTCTGGAGCCTGACAACTCATTCCCCAGCCGCTCCTGGCAGCTAAATAATCAGTGTCAAAGCAGTAGATTTAAGGGTTGCCAGAAATCAGATACCCACACCTTTTTTCTTAGGGAGTATAAAGATTTGGAAACCTGGAGAAATATCGCTGGCTGTGGATGATGATACACTTACAAACTATGTGCTACGCCTCCTCATACACAGCATGAATATCGTGTGAGCCCATCGTGGTTATTTATGCCATTAAATTAAAGAGAAGTGATGAAGTATGCTGTGGAGGATTCTAAGCTATGCAAACAATTATAGGGTTCCAACTGAACACATTCATATCTCTGTCGCAATGAATATTTTATTTTAAAAAAATTAAATTTGGTGGCAATTACATTTCCCAAATGCAGAAAATCATGGCTCTTAGCTAAAAAAATAACCACCATCAAAATTTACCAATCAATGAAAGAAAAAAAAGGAGGCAACCCATCCAACTGATCAAAACTCCTCTTCTAATGCTTAATTTGTAGGGATTAAATCTGCTTCCACAAAGAGGAAATTTTTCTAGCTAAAATGTTAAACATAAGTGGAAATTAGTTCATTTCATTTGGAGAACACACAGCCATGGCCCAGAAAAGAGGATTCAGCCTTCAGTCAACTTGGACTTCATTAATGGTGGGCTGAGGGATGCTGAACCGTTCATCGCATTCATTTATGCTGTTTAGGAATTTCACAGCAGAAGACTGCATGGAGGAGCTAGGAAGGGCAGGAAAACTTTGCTACTTCACCAATATTTTCCTTTATCAGACCATGGCCTTCCATACCACTTGTAGGTGAACAGCAAACTTCACTCCAGTGTCTGCCAAATTAAACTGCAACTCTTTGCAAGTCTCTGTGAATCCCTTCTGTGAAGCGTTGTGCTCATAAGCACTTCCCCACAATTCAGAGAGATCTCTTTAATAAATTAACAAAGCTGTCACAGAAGTATAAATGGGAAATGATTCTTTAAAATAGAACCATTTAAGATCACACAATTTCAGGAGCCTTTTGCAACATTTCGTAATTCCTTGAGGCCACTGCAGGTCTCCTTTACACTTGCAACAATGCCCCTTTCAATTTGCATTTAAAAGACAGTAAATTGCAGGGTTCATAAACATTTTTATAGTGATTTATTGAATACCAGAATGTCACTCCTGTTCTTCACACTTTAGCAGTCCTGGGAATCGGCTGCAGGGCTGTATGTGTAATCTTCCTTTAACCATAAACTATACAAGAATGAGCCAGTTCTGAAACCTATTATTTATTTAATTTTTTTTTGCTTAAAAAGGCATTTGTGGCACTATTTTACATCTATATTTATCTTTCAGTTGTAAGATGACCCATTTTATTCAGCCTTCAAGTTATAACCAGGTTTCCACAATTTACAAAGTACTTGGTTTGCAAATTAGAACTGTTCAGATACAGGATTACATTATGCCAACGAACAAAGGATTCTTTCTCCTCTCTTTTTAATAACACACACCAAATCCACACACTATTGGATTTATTATCACCACTAGATAACTTTACCATGCAGGAATGTACTGAGCTATTACTATTATTTAAAACTCAAACCACAGAACCACATCGTAAAACTTTAGCTAGAGAATATTCTAAAGGTTCTGATTCTTGAAAGACAAAAGCAGGGTAAATGTTCATTGCAGTTGGGCCTCTGATACTTCCACCCTCCTTTGCAGGCAGCAAAGTCACAAAAGAAGGTAAACAGTGCCAAGAAATGTTGTTTATAAGGGCACTGTGATCTTTCCTGCATCCCAGTGGAGCTTTACCAGGGGGAATCTAGAAACCTCCCTGCACAAATAGTGTAGGGAAAAAAAAAAGAAGGGAAGAAAAAAAAAACCCTGCACCTCATTTGCCCTTCCAGTGACCAGGAGGGAGTATTTCTTTCTACTTTTTTCACATTACAATAATGGCTTCACAGCTCTTGAAAAGAGCCCTAGTGCAACAGCAAATGGTGCATGACACGCTGAAGCCCTGGTCTTTGTCGCAACAGCTCCGCTCCAAAGAAAGTCCTTCCTTGCCTTCTTTTCCTTGCCATTAACTGTGATGAAATGAGTTTTTCCCCCTTTTGATTCCACCCCCCGCTGTCTATTACAGTCTGACCTGATTGCACTTATGCACAGATTATTTCATAGAGACATCCTTTTATTCAGGTTTGCGAGTTCATGCCTGCAAGGTTATCTGTTCACAAAGCAACACCTCATTCCTCATATTCATTTTTGTTGAAATCTGATCTCATTGATAAGAACAAGACCATTCGCATTGCATTTGTCAGATAAGTAGCTCCATGCCAGAGTAATAATTTTCTGTGACTATTGTCAGGGCTCCAGTTAAAATACATCAACCGATAAAAATGCAAGTATTGTAAAAATAACCTTGCATTGGAAGTGTTGGCCCTCAGGTTTTTCCAAGACACATTATGTCCTTTTCCTTAATAACTATTTATTATAGGCATAGCATGCCCTCTTTTACACAAGAATTATTTTTAAGAATTACATGTTCCTATTCCAGCGCTGTCGTTGCTAACGCTGAGCTTGAAAGTGAATAAATAAGTGCAGAATCAATGTTCCACTGATTGGTTGAATCAGGTTTTGATTAATTTTAATCAAACGGTTTACTCAATTCCGTTATGTGACTATTCCCAGTCATAATAAACAGATGAATTAGGGCAGTAAAAGACTCCGAACTCCAGCATGAGGACAGCGTTGGAGCTGCAGTTTAGCATATGCGATACAACATTAACGAGACATTGGGATCCCTAGGAAACAGATTATCTTTGAGTTTGTTTGCAAGAGAGAGCTCTGCTCCGCTGCAGCCAAGCACAAATGGAAGATGCAACAGAAGAAACAAACACAGGACTGAGAGCCCCTCACACAGAGGTCAAAGCCGAGGGAAGGGGAAGGCAAACAGCACAGACAGGAGCTGGCTCTTTGCAACCCCTTGCCATGGAAAGCCATAAAGGCACCAGTGCACCTTCTCACTCGGAGAGCGGGGCAATATTGTATGTAAATATTAGCGAAGGCGAACGCTAGAAGCATCGCTTCTCGCTTTTATCCCGTCCTTCCCGCTGCCTTCCTCTGCCCGTGGCAGCCGCACAAAGGAGCTGGTGACGGAGTGGAAGCCGGGAGCGGCACTGAGCAGCCAGGGCCCTGTCTCGGTCTCAGCGCGAGGCTGCCGTACACCCGGGCCTGCAGCTGATAACGCTGTAATAGTCCTCCTTTGAGGACTGGGGCTCCTGTGTGCTGATTAGTCATTTATCACACCTGGCAGCCCTGCTGAACTATAATTACTCTTCTCTTATCCTGCTGCACTGTCATGTCCGAGAGGAGAAGAGCAGCAAAGGCTCCTGCTAATGACACATTACCCTCTTGACAAGCACTTGAAGGTTTTATTGTAAATATTCAAGATATAAAACATCTGAGATTCCCTTTTTAATTATAAAAAGCAATTTTCCATGCCTCCCGTTTGCCTCCTCCACTGCCACCAATAGTAAAGTTTAGGCACCGTTATCCTCCGCTTCCAGCAAACAAACCCATTTGCCTTTGTTGCGTTAACTCATTGCTAGGAGGTAACTCCAGTATCTGTGAAATTATCAAACGTAATGCCTGGGAAATGTGTCATTTGAACACACATCACTGTCCTACAAAAGTTACATTTCTGCCCTAAAAGGAAGGGAAAGCGTGCATTTATATTAAAAAATTAGGAAGAAGGAGAGGAGAGAAAAATCATAGGCAAATGGTCAGCGAGCGAGCTGGTCACTGGGCAGCTCCAGGGAAATGTGTCTCTTACTGAAAGGTCTTTTATAAACTAAAAATCAAAGCTAAGTGAGTTGTTGTGGTAAATCCAGCCTATTTGTGGGTCTCTAGATGCAGGACAATGTAGCCAAAGACTTATTTTGCCTCTTACTCTCACTATGAGTTGTGAGCTGTAGAGGTTAAGGAGACTGTGAGAATACCCAAAAGACTAGGAGACCCTAAATACTGTTGTGTGAGGGAAAGGACGATAGATCTGAAAGAATCTTTCATCTGAGAGCCCATTAATACTCCAGCTCCTATATCAATAATACTGAGCTCCATTTTCCCAAGGAGCACACAGGACCTGAGGGAAGGGTTAGGTTGGACGTTAGAAAAATGTTCTTCACCCAGAGGTTGGTGGAGCACTGGAACAGCTCCCCAGGGAAGCAGTCACAGCACCAAGTCTGACAATATTTCAGAAGCATTTGGCCAGCACCTTCAGATGCACAGTGTGAATGCTGGGGGTGTCCTGTGCAGGGACATGAGTTGGACTGGATAACCCTTGTGGGTCCCTTCCAACTCAAGATATTCTATGATTTATACAGACATGTTTCTTGAACAATCATGCAACATGAGTCTCTTCCACTCAGTTTTTCCCTTTGTGAAATAAGAGGTTGCAGTAAGGACACTGGATGTCCTTCTTTCTCATTCATGAGAGGTGGGGTGGGGGGACCAACAAAAAAAAATCCAGAAAAGGCTAGCAGCCAAATATCTAATAATATGTTTAAAAGTGCCAGAAAAACATAATCTAAATATATAATTGACAGAGAAGAGCACCTTGGAATAAGAGCACTAAAAGCACATATCTGCTACCTAAACCTTGACAAATGCACTTGCTCTGGTTCACCTCCAGTTTCCTGCTGGGGAGGAATCACTGCAGCCCAATACTTCAATAGAGTTCTGTATGTTAAGACCTGGCTTTACATGTTCCCCTAGTTGCTTATGAGATTTTTGTATATACTACTATTTTAAGGCATGTAATGCTCCTATAATATTTTGCACAGACTGATTCCAAGGAGGTTGCAATATTACAAAAAAACGTGAAATAAACTCACTGAAATGGAATAGTGCTGCACTATTTTGAATACTTAAACTAGATACTGGTAGCAGAACCAGTGTTTGGATCCATACGGGGTTAGAGACAATTTAGGATTAGCTTCAAGTCTAATGGGCAAAAATTTTAAAGGATTCCCAAGAGGATGTGACAATATGAGAGTAGATCTTCAGAATATTCATGAGATTCCAATTCAGGAGGCTCGGGGTTTTAAATCTCAACCAGGGCCAAAATGCTCATGGCCAATTCAAGCCCTTCAGACATGGAGATCATTCTACCATGATCTTTGACACAACTATATTGATACTTGGTTTCAGATTAAAGTATTATATTCATATTCAATACATGTAGCTACTTGTTATAATACTAAAAATAGAGTTATTCAATGACACAACTGTGTTTGACCAGTTTGAACTTGCAGTCTGCTACCTACACCCACAGAGTGGTTTGGTTTGGAAGAGACCTCAAAGCCCATCCAGTCCCACCCCCTGCCATGGGCAGGGACACCTCCCACTTGATTGGGGGCTCCAAGCTCCATCCAACCTGGCCTTGAACACTTCCAGGGATGGGACAGCCACCACTGCTCTGGGCAACCTGGGCCAGGGCCTCACCACCCTCACAGGAAACATTTCTCCCTAAGATCTCAGCTCAATCTCCCTTCTTTCAGCTGAAAACCGTTCCCCTTCATCGTATCCCTGCACTCCCTGATCAAGTGCCCCTCCCCAGCTTTCCCAGAGCCGCTTTCAGTACTGGAAGGACTGTAGAATTTGCTACAGATTTGGCTTATTTACTTATTTTTTCCTGAGTTCTAAGACTTTCCCACAGTGGGAGGAAAGAATGTATAACAGGTACAGAAACCATCCATCAGAACCTGGTGCTTTAGGCTCTTATACAAGTTTGCTTAAGAAGCTTAATGGCTTTGATGGCCACCTTGACAACCCTAGACATGTGTTACTTGTCAGGAGCAAAGTAACACATCGGCGATAGCCAGGCAGCAGTAGTACCTTACACACTGCTGTGGAAATTGCAAACATTTAATGAACATAAACCTCCTGCCAAATTGACATACACGAGGACAGAAAATAGCAGCAATAAAAGTCACTCAGACTCGCACAGAACAACTCAAGGCTGTGCTTGGAGCCTGCACATGGTTTAAAAAGTGGATGCAGCTAACAAATCACACATATTCCTACACACCATTCGCTGCTGTGTAAAGAACTTTGAGGTAATTAGATAAAAGTTATTCAGAACTCTGAGGTGTGAATGATTCAAATCAGTATTGGGCTACATGTTGGCTGTTTGGGGGTTCAGTGATCACAGCACACTGCAGTTCCAACTTTGGGGTGAAACAGTCATTAGCATTTCACAGACTCTTAGCAGCAGAAATTGCAGCAGTCAGGCTTAAAATGACCATTTTCTCCATCTTTTCACAATGATTTTAGGTTCCTAGAGTGAAATATTAACAATCTTGCTGAACCAGAATTATTCCACTTCTCTCGCTTGCTGCCTGCTTCTGTCAGAAAGCCACGGAGCATACAATCGCAGCGCACAGCTAACCAGATAATTGATAACTCCCTCCTCTATTCACTGTGGGAATCTGTCAGTTAAAGTCTAAAGACACACACTCACACGCACACTATGAAAATGAACTTACATAAGTCCTCCTGTGAACTGAATGCAGCCAACATTTTGATGTTTAATTGGCTGGGTCCGGTTTACCAGCGCACACATGTATTCCGGCAGCGGTGTACTGTACTCCGGCTCCTTCTGACAGATCTATTTAGTTGAAAGGAGGTGTATTTTCCCAAGGTAATTGCACAGAATCATGCTTCCAAAGTCAAACTGATTCAAACTTTGCTTATTCTCTCTTCGCAGACTCACAAGCAGGACTATTTGAAAGCAAATGAAAAATCCATAGATCAATGTACGGAGCCTTTCCTACACATTGCCACAGAGGGAGTCTATTTCAAACAGGGCTGCTTGTCAGCAGCAGTTACTGCCAGCATCTTTTTAAATATACATCTTTCAGAGTAATACAGGTCTTTGAGATAATGAAAGATTTGCAACTACTATATTATCTACCAAGAAGAAATACATATACTTGAGTTGGGCACACTCCCACGCATAGGAATGTTCCTGCTAAGTATGAGGGAAAAATAATTGACAGCTATTCAACTATTTGTGACTATTTTTTCCCTTGACTTATTCCTCTAATTAATGGGACATGTCTGATAGAGTGCCATTTTTAGAGACTGTTTTTTTCACGTGGGCTTAGTGAGTGGATGTGAAAGCGTCCCTATGCCCTATGCCCTATGCCCAGCCTTTGGGATACACAACCCCACATTACTCATTTTGCCCCTCTGTGGCTCCGAGTCAATAACTTCAAAAGGGCTTAGGCTGTCTCATCACGCATACACCACAGGCTAAGGTGGAAGTCATGTTTGGCTTGTCTACATAGCAGAATGGGTTCTAGGTCTTTGTATTGCAAAAGCAAACAGCTACTCAGGATGCCCTAGTTTGACATGAAATTCACCAATTTAAAAAAGCAAGACAGTTAGCTTGCTTTTCTTGTCTTCCAACCTTCACACCCCAGGAGAGTAAAGATAACAAATGATTTCCAGAGCTTTTGGCCTTCTCCAAGTCATGATTCAGACCCTTGCTGGTAAGGAGTTAACCTCAGAATGCTTTAACACTTGAGCTACTCAAGGAAGGATGCCGGCTTACAAAAAATTTTCATCACAATCTGAAGATTTCTTGAGAGGTGAACTGAACGGTGGAGCTGACGACCATCAGCATCCTTGATAGCACTGGCAAGCATGGGCTTGCACTCCTTCGTCACACAGCGCGTTGGTGCCACAACTTCCACAAGCAGCTTCCTCTTCCCAGCTACTTTGGTCAAGAGCACCCCTGCTGTGCTGACAAAACGTTTCATAAGCAGCAATTTTTAGGTGTATTAAAACTTGGACAGAGAACACCTTCAGCTCTGACAGGGGAAGGGTACACTCATAACCGCTTCCTCACCCCCTGGGTTACACTTCCTCATGGCCTCTCAGTTGTAGGTGTTATTGTCAAACTTTCCTAGCCTGATCTATCAACCCCTGGACTTTCTTGTCTTTATTCATCCAGGATTTTAAAAAGATGACACTGTGACACATCTGGAGTGAGAGCACCCTGACTACAAGGAGGAATTAAAGCATTTCATTCTGTCACCATTCCCAGAGTGTCCCTCCAAGTCTGTCATTTGCAAAGATGATAATTATAAAAGGACTGACTGGCACTTGTAGCTCATGGCATGAACCTTCATCTCCTTGAACACAGTGCACTTCAAAACCTGCAGTGCCTGCTTACACTTCAGTATTTTCCCCATTTATTTCATTTTTCTCTCTTCTGAAAATATAAGCTAATGAAAAAATATTTTTGCAAGGCATTACTGCACATTAATGATAAAACTAGGGAGCATTAGTTCCAGAAGGGCATGTTTTCAGTAATGATGAAAAAAGACACATAAACTACCACTGCAGAGCCTTGCAGGTCCGTTTCTGGGCCAACCATGATTAAATTAACTGACACTTGACACGACCAATGTAACACTTGACTGGACTTGGGAGTCATGTAGGGATCTCACTGCGAAGTAGGATGTTAAACAAACCTGTCTTATTATACTGACCACGTCAATGCGTATTATTTAGTACAGTGGGGTGCTTAGTACCTTGTTAATGTTTCAACAAATCAAAATAAATAGTGCCTTCATCTCCATCTATGGCTCTGCTAATAAACTGGATTTTTTTTCAAAATACATAGCCTTGAGAAAATAAACTCTCAGGCTTTCCACAGAGATCGTTTTTAAGAAGGCATAGCATGTTGTAGAGACCCCAGCCATTATTCAGTTAACACGTATATCATTTCACTCAGATGCTCGTATTTCACCATCTGATCTGGAAGCTGGTTATTCAATTAACTGTTTTATTCCTATATATTTCAGTGCATTTTACTGAATTTAATAAACTAGTCTATCAATTCATTTTGTTAGCAGGCTTGTTTCTTCATTGGGCTTAATTTAATTTGATTTCACTGTAACAGCTGATGTATGGGGATATTAAAAAACTAGGGTGCTTCTGCACAAAAATGACTTCTTGGAAATAGGATAAAGACATTCAGAAAACTATGCTTGCTGCTGAATTTTTTTGCATCTATAAAAACAAAATTACTTGGAAGATGAAAGTTAAGAGTAAGTTAATTGCTTAACAAACCATAAAAAATAGTAAAGAACTAGAAAGAGAATGGGGACTTTAAAACTAGTGAAAATTCAGGACTATTTTTAATAATTGGAGTTCTTAGGAGCATAAGAATTATAGATAATTTTAAAAGCATGAGTAATGTTTTGAACTTTACAGTAAAAAAATCTGTATCAATGCTTTCCATCCCTGAAATGATAAACGATTTCTCCACAGAAGATGCCAAGGTCCCTATCACGTTTTCAGAACTACAGAACTGAACAGTGTTGAAAACTTTGTTTACAGAGAAAATCCAACACTCCTGTCCCAGAAATAAGCTTGTCATTGCCATATCCTTGTGAGACTGGAGGGTATTAAAAACTCATTGGTTTTTGTTTATCAGATGATACAAGTTATGAACAGTTTAAAGGAGCGGCATTTACACCAGACAGGTTATTTCTGTTGGTTAATTTTTCACAGCCACTTTTGCATTGAAACCTCCCAGCTTCATGAAGATGATATTTCTAGAACAATTCTATTTTTCTTTTTTTTTTATCACCTTAGTAGTCTTTTCCCAGCTGTATCCAGAGGGGAATGGAAATACCCAATTGCAAACATGACAGCGCTGACTTCTGCAAAGTAGCTTAATTACTCATTACGAGATTCCATCAACAGAAGCTCCGGTCTGTGGTTTTGTAATAAGTGCTGTTATCTTTCCTTGGATTTTCATTCCTTCACAAAGGGGGATATGGCAGTGCTTTCCACAACTACATTTTATACGGAGAGGAATGAGAGAATTTTAATGCATGAATTTGATGTCATTAACAATGCTGACAGCTGTTTAATCCCAGAGGAAACAACAGCTGAGTCCCAACTGCACCAACAAAAAAGAAAAAAGTAAAATAAAATAAATTAACTCTTAGTGCATTGTGCTGGAGGTACACTGTGAGTCAAATGCTTCGTGCCCTACCCACAGCTTTTGCCAATTATTTAGTTGCAGAATTAGTAATCTCCACTGATGAAAGAGTAAAAGCTACTCCACGCTGACTGCTTGACTTCATTTTAAAGAACAGATTTATTAAACAGTCCTCTTCTAAATTTCCTATTAATTAAAATTAAATCCCTCCCCAACAATCACCATGTGAAATAAACCATCACAACAAATAATAATAATATAAAGCATAAAGGTGCGCAAGCCTAAGTTCTAAAAAATAATGTATATTAATCCAAAAAGGATAGTGTAAAAATACATTTAAAATGGATCCTGAAGCAGAAATAGCAAACACAACATGGGATACGCTGCAGCTCTGTTACCATTTAATTTAAAATGGCACATTTAGATACGAGCCCATGACAGCAAATTTGCTTTTGTTCTGTTCCCACACACACACTGCAAGGACTTTTTAAGGGTACAGAGTGAAAAGGAGCATTTATAACATATATGTTTAGAATATATACAAGCACCTCTGCCTTTATCCCTTTATTTTCTCACTGGTTATGTCGCCATCTCCCATGTCCGTATTTTTCTGAGTTTTGCCCCTGACTTCACAATTAAAGACACAAGCGATAGCTGATTAAGACGTATCTTTACAATCTGCTGTAACAGATAAAGCTTGATAAGCCCCGTCTGGGGAAGGCTCCCATTCACTTCGAATACTTGACTTTAAACAGATGTCTACAGTATTCATGGTATAAACAGCAACATTATATGAATTCACATCTCTCTCTTTGTGCGACCATCCTCCCTCGAACAGCAGCTGCTTCCCTTCATCTGAGAGAGAGCCTGCCTCTGCCTCTCGCCTGCGGTGTGGCCAGCCCTCTCCTCCCACATCTGATCGCTGATCCCACGGAGGGCTCTAGGGGACTGGGATGTCCGAGCGTGACAGCACGCATTGGACAAGCTTTGAGATCCAGGAGGAGCAGCATGTGAGCAGGTTGATGAACTTGAATCCTGGCATCATGAAGAATACAAAGGTCTCCTTATTTGACTGAATGAGACGGCTTCGGGCAGGAAAGATGTGCTGCTGAAATAGTTCCTAACAAGACATGTGCAGTCATATTTTCTTGCGGTTAATGCAGCAGAGGGTGAGGGGGAAACAGATTTTTACCTTATGATGTTCGGAAACAGTTCATTCTCAATAGGGGAATATTATGTGACAAATGTGCCAGACTTCTTCTTTTTGTGGTAATATTGCTCTTTGCAAATGGCACACATCCAACCCAATTGAATGTAATAAAATGAAACAATCTGTGCCATCTTCAATGGGTTTAATCTATACCATGTTAATGAATCCTTAAACAGACGTGCATGATGTTTGCCTGAAATACATGTAGTTATACTGTGCTCGCTATACTTGTCAGCTTGGAAATAATTTCTGCTTGAGAGACCACCTGCTATCATCATCCGATTTAGAACAGCTCATATTTATTTGGAAAAGAGAAATAACAGTTAAATAAAGAAGCGACTTCCCTTACCCAAGCAAGGACAGTAAAATGGCTTAGAACCTCTCTGCAAACTCAGGGATTTTTTTCCACCTCTTTTTTTTGCCTTTTCCTTTTTTCCCATTGCACCAGCTGCTTCAACAAATTTCCAGCACCCTTGTACTAACAAAGCAATAGGCAAATTCGGTCTCGCATTTCCTTTCTGATGAACTAAAACATTTACAGTCGAAAAGATGAAGTGAGTTATGTTACAGGTTTCAGACCATATGCAATATGGGTTTCATTACACGGGGTCATATAATTTTAAGTTATTAAATATGCCAGAAAAGCACACTTGTACTTGATGAAACACCCAAATACTAAGTACGAAGCATATTTTTTCCTTCTATTTAGACTCTGAAAATGGAACAAAGAAATATAATGGTCTACTCCCTAGCATCTATTTGCTGCAAAGACAGAGTAAATAAGACACCTGAAGTAAACTATATTTTTCTAGCAAAACCACTACTTTTCACCCATAAGAGTATAAAACTATCAATCAATAAGGTTGTGAGAAACTGTACAAACACCAGACTATAACGTACAAAAGGACACATAAAGAAGGCTCAGTCACACGAACCTGAAGTCAACAAACTGCCCAGCTATCTGTGCAACTGGGAGTGCGTGACTTGTCCACCTGGCTGCTGGATGTGAAAGGGACTATATTCAAGACACATTTGAATTTCTGTGATTTTCTGAATTAATAACACAAGTGCAGGAGTGTGAATTTCACCATCATGCAGAGGAACCAATAAATACAATTTTCACTCTTAAAAAAGTAGCATATTAAAGAGAGAGAGGGAGAAAGAGGGGGAAATTCACACTCCCGTTCTTGGTGTGCTCATCTGGACTACTGACTTTAGAAAGCAAATGCTCCCAAGGCACAATAAGAAATTATCCTTTTCATAAATAAGCACATTTAAAGCACATACACAAAATGTAATATGCAGAGTGTATGTTTGTGGGTATTCTTAGTTTTAGTGTGCATTAGAACATCATAATGTACAGAAAATCGCCTAAATCTACATTGGTTTGAATAAGATCAGGTGAAAACAAGTTTTGCACTGTTGTTCCGTAACTGTTGTAGCTGTTACTGGTCACCAAACCCCAGAAATATATACTTTTTATTGAACATAACATCAATTTTACACTGGCTCGCCGTTGTGATTAGGCCCATTGCATTGTATGTAGGCATGGTCTTCAGCTTGTTTTTTGCAGGAAAGCCCTTGCTACTCGACAGCAGTTGGAGGACCTCACAGATGTCAGATTATTCCACTTTCTGGGCAGTAGAATATGTTCCCTATTTTATTTCCATATTTGGGCGTAATTTTAAAGGTGGAGAGAATCGACGCAATGACTCGATGTCTCAGCTGGTAGAGCCCAACAGCAGCAATGTGGTAGAGTCCACGTTGCACTGTTGTTTTCTGACCAAACAATTTCACAACATGACAGAGTTTTCACGCTCAGCAAGAACACATAAACTGCAATAGGGTTTTTTGAAAAAAAAAATAAAGAAAAAAAAAAGTTGTTACTTCTTTGATTTTTTCTTTAAGGTGACGATTGCTCACCTCAATAATGGGTTGCTGCCACAAGAGGCTTTACATTAGATTATCTTAAGAAACCACACGAAAATGTCAGTGTGTTACTGCTAAGTGGCATTTCTGATACAGCACATCCAAGGAACTGGACCTCAGACACTTTGCTAATTCATTTCCTGGTTTAATTCTAAGTGTTGGTTTTCAGCTGAGAAATACTTTCTTGTGTTTTCCGAAGTGCTTTTTACAGAATTCTTTTCTGTGTGTACAAGAGTGGAAGCTGGGACTATTGAATGCTCAAGCTGACAACAGGTACATTTTCATGACTGGGAGTAAGATTATTTTCATTACAGAAACTCTTTCCCTGTACTACATCTTATTTTTCAGAGACTCAAATCTAAATCCATGCTTCCTCTAGCTCATGATGAAAAGATTAAAAGCATCTATAGAGCCACCAAGTGACTACTGTGGATCATCACAGTCCTAGAGGCATTCCTGTGACATCGAATCCCTTGCTAAGGTGTTGTAGACCATAAAACATAGTGGATTCAGTATTTCAAAGGATGAGAAAAAATCTTGAATCAAAAGACCAAAGTAATTTAATTTATGGAGACAAATAGAAACACAAAACCTAAAGGAAAAGTACTAATATTATGAGGTTTTAACATAAAGCCAAACACTCGGATACTTTCTTAAACACCTCAAATACCTCAAACACCACGCAATGCGACAGAAAACTTCTATGATGTGGTTTTTGCAGACTTTTATAATCTTATCTTCTAGACAGGATTAAAAATAATCAAATGTTGTTTTTCTTGTGTTTTTACATTTCTCTTACTATACTGGTCCAAAGTAAACAGCAAAATTTCATAAAAGTAATAACATGAAGAAGCCTTTTTAACATCACCAGTTGAGTATATACTTTTAAAAATTTTGTTCCTATGAAATGCAAAGCAGCTTTTCATTCCTTCCCAAGCAACAGCAATTTCTCCTGCTCACTGTTCCCTTCTGTCCCCCCCAGTTTTTCTAATCACTAGTAAATTCAGCAGAGTTGCATCTCATTTCAGGAGTTTTGTGGGATATCAGAGATTATTTCTGGTCAGGAATGACAGAAAGCACATTGTACAAAACATTTCTGCATCAGTAATGGAATATTTTATAAGGAATAATTTATACTATTTTAAACAGTAAAAAAACCTCCTAAGATTTTGATAAGAACAAACTAGAAGACAGAATACTGGCAATGATGGAAGTTCAGGCTGTCAGCAGAGCTCACAAAAGGGGACTGTCAAATATCTCTCTCTCAAATATGCTACAATCCAGCAAGCTTTGTGCAAAGTTCCCTCGAAGACAAAAAATAAAATGACATCGAATTATAATGCAACCTGTTCTAGAAACTAAAGTCAATTGACTTTCAATTTGCAGATACAAATAGGCACCCAAGTCCCACTTATTTAAAGGACGGCAGACTTCAGAGATTATTCGTGTGACTGTGTTAAGTCTTGTTCAGCTCACTGTAACGCTATGCAAAGGGATGATGACTTACAAAAGCAGAGTAAGTTAGTGGGTGCTATAGGTTCTATCAAAATGTGGGTTTAATTCATTTCAGAAATGTAAAATCTTCCCATAGAGTGCTTTGAAACCGCAAATTAAATCTAGAGCTCCTATGAACTGTATCCATTTTTACTGGAAGCATATTTCCATGGGGGTTCTCAATACCTTTTCTGCCTAGTCACACCAGCTAATAATGCAGTGAATTTGCAGTAACAGATTAAATGTTATTTTGATGACATTATCTGATTAAATTAAAGAAGACACTAAAAGGACCATTTCGATAGGAATCAAAACCTCAAAAAGCAACTGCAGTTGAACATTGTCAGCTGGTCCCAGTCTGAAAAAGACTTAAATATTTCACTCAGCTGAAGATTAGTGATGGACTGAAAAACAAGGCTGGATGACATTTGACTTAAAACAGGGTAAGTCTTTGAACTATGAAAAAATAATTGTTAGGGCTTGTGTTTAGGCCAGAGCACAGTTTGGATCTATTCACACAAAACTAGTTCACACAGTAACACAAATATGCAGCAAGTGAAACTGAAGACCTAAGTTTGAGAAATGAAATAATATTTGCCGGTACCGTGACAATAAACCACCAAAAACATAGGACAAAATCAAAAGTGGAAGCACAAGCCACCTTCCTCCACACATGATTTTACCAGATGGCTAAAGGACAAGAAATTCAAGAAATACAGCGCAGAAGGGTATGGAGCAGAAGAAAAAGAATATGAAGTGAGTTAAAACTACTGGGAGTTTCCTGGTGCATATTCCTAAGGAAGTTGTAACATAAACTCCTCCTACGAGTGACACATTTGCAAATCAAAATGAAGCAACAGTTTGAAAATCCCTCAACTTAAGCTCTCAGAGATAGAATCTAAGGAAGCATTCCTGAATAACGTGACTGTGTTATGAGGTTTGACAAGTCCTAGTGCAGGGTTCTACACTTTGGACACAACCACCCCATGCAGAGCTCTGGGCTGGGGACAGAGTGGCTGGAGAGCAGTCAGGCGGAAAGGGACTTGGGAGTGCTGGTGGACAGGAAACTCAACATGAGCCAGCAGTGTGCTCAAGGGGCCAAGAAGGCCAATGGTATCTTGGCCTGCATCAGGAATAGTGTGGCCAGCAGGACTAGAGAGGTCATCATTCCCTTATAATCGGCACTGACTGCGGTCAGGCCGCACCTTGAGTGCTGTGTCCAGTTCTGGGCCCCTCAGTTTAAGAAGGATGTTGAGATGCTGTAGTGTGTCCAGAGGAGAGCGACGAGGATGGGAAAGGGGCTGGAGCACAAACCCTATGAGGAGCGACTGAGGGAGCTGGGGTTGTTCAGCCTGGAGAAGAGGAGGCTCAGGGGAGACCTTATTGCTCTCTACAACTACCTGAAAGGAGGTTGTAGTCAGGCAGGGGTTGGTCTCTTCTCTCAGGTGACCGGCGACAGAACAAGAGGACACGGTCTCAAGCTTCGCCAGGGGAGGTTTAGGCTCGACATTAGGAAGAAGGTCTTTACTGAGAGGGTGATTGGCCATTGTAATGCGCTGCCTGGGGAGGTGGTGGAGTCACCGTCCCTGGAGGTGTCTGAGAGATTGGATGAGGCTCTTAGTGACGTAATGTAGTTGACAAGTAGGAGTAGGTGTCATAGGTTGGACTTGATGATCTCAAAGGTCTTTTCCAACCTTATGATACTGTGATACTGTGATATGAATTAGAGCTTTCATGGGAAAATCAGTTCACGACTAAAGGCACGGGCCCCATCCTCCTCACCGATAAAACATCCCCTTTGGTCTCCAGGAGCTGTGACAGCTCTGTTCCCCACAAACAAATTCATGGTCAGGGCAGACAGCTCTGACACTGCAGCCCAGGCTTGCTCTCAGCATCGTTCATGGTAAGAACACTCTTCTCCGTGACCTTGGAGAGGAATCCGTGGGCCTTATCGATTGTGTGGGCAATGCATGTGAACGTAAGTGCACTACAGGGATGTCCTGTTTGCTCCACAGCCACACTGCCAAAGTCCTGTCAGAGTTGTATCCGGCTCCAGAGTATGTATATTTTGAAGACTTTCCCTCTCCTGATAGATATTCATATCCCTGAATTTTCACTTTCATTACAATCCCCATTTTAGATACGATAAAGCCAAACCCATTGACAGCACATAAGGAGTAACCAACTGATGCCAGGGAGGGTGATTGTGGATGAGTGTCCATTGGGAAGCAGCGTTAGGTCAAGCTGTCAGTCAGGGCATCAGCAAAAATTTCCCAAAGTTCTGCAGCACTTACTAAAAATACGATTTAAGCCATATTAAGCTCCAAACTAAAAGCTTCAAGGAATATTTATTTACAAGCCAGGAAAACATATACCTTTAAAACACTTCTCAGAAGTCTATAAATTCACAGGCTCGCAGGGGCATCCATGAAAACAACATATTCAAGATTAAAGAGAACTGGGGGGAATAAATTCAAGATATGACAACCACAACCAGGAATACCTGTTCCCATGCTGCCAATGGACAGGTCTCTGTTAAAAAGAAGGGCAAGGGTCACCAGCTGTGAGAGTGAGACAATGTACTTGTAGTGTCTTAAATACTACTTTAAGTCACTTTTTTGAAAATAATGAATTTTTAAGAGGATATTGCTGTATTGTATTCATTTTAATCACACACTCACATAAAAAAGCATTAACACCCCCCCTCAAAAAAGCGGAACAGGTATTCTTTGACTCACTTCCATGGTGTGAATGTTGGGATTGTCCTATGCAGGAACAGGAGTTGGACTCAATGATCCTTGTGGGTCCTTTCCAACTCAGGTCATTCTGTGATTCCTTGATAATTTATGAATCACAAACTCATAGGGCATTAATTGTTAAGGAGATCGTAAATCTTACAGCTACTCCATAACAACAATTATTATGTAGAGATGTTCCCTCTTAGACCTTGAAAACCATGGACTTCTGTTTCTAGTTATTTGTTGTCAAGGATTTGTTCTTTCTGAATTCAAACATTTGATGCGATGTTTCTCAGAATACTAAAGACTAAATTTAAGAAATGGCAGCGATGCCACTAAACCAGACCTGCATGTGCGGCATAGCTTATGCAGATGGTATTTACACATGTATCTTTTGTGGTACTCAATGAAATGAATAGGATATTTTTTTTTAATTCCCATCTCTGTGATAAAGTTTTCGGCGAGAGGTTTCCATTAGAATCATTGGGCATAACACTCCTCACAGACCTAGCCAGAAAATGAGCCATAAGCAACATTTCTCGATTCCACTGTGTCTTCTTTCACTGTTACTGATATATAATTTAGTATTTTAGAGTGGGATAATTTTTGATGACATAAGAAACAAAACTCTTTGGTGTCTTTCCCATGGTTTTTATTGAAACAGTGAAATAATTTTGGCAGGATTAAAACTGAACACACTAATAAATTAAAGAAAAAAAGATACATAGTTTAAACACAGGGTATTCTCTAATCACTGAAGCCATGCATAAAAATTAAATATGAAAAACCTCTTTATATTTTCATGTTTCTTTTAAGGCACAACATAACTTTCATCTTAAATTCTTAATTTTGCCATTCTTTCTTGGACAGTGAGAATGCATAAAAAAAAAAAATCAGTGAAGTAATTGAATTGTTACAATAGTCTTTTGGATCTACTTCACTTACGAATATATATAATTAAATGCAGTAAAGTAAAAAATGGCACCGCATTTCTATCTCCCAGTTTCGTATCCACAAGGGTCACTCACTCCAGCTCCTAGATCCTGTACTACAGATGACACTGGGCAATCCTAAAGACAGAGGGGAAGGCTTTCAGAAAGGGCATCCTCGTTTCACGGAGCAGCCCAGTCATCATAGCACAGGTTTCTGGGACACATTTAAGAGCCTGCAGTTCACAAGCACATGCCCATGAGGTTGTCCATGAGTTCATTGGGTTGTTCAGCCTGGAGAAGAGAAGGTTTCAGGGAGACCTTAGAGCAGCCTCCCAGTACTGAAAGGGGACAGACTTTTTAGCAAGGGCTTATTTTGACAGGACAAGGAGTAACGGTTTCAAACTAAGGGAGGGGAGACTTAGACTGGATGTTAGAGATTTTTTACAATGAGGGTGGTGAGGCACTGGGACAGGTTGCCCAGGGAGGCAGTGGAAGCCTCATCCCTGGAAATTACCAAGATCAGGTTGGATAGGACTTCGAGCAGCCTGATTGAGTTAAAGGTGTCCCTGATACTGCAGGGGAGTTGGACTGGATGACCTGTAAATGTCCCTTCCAATCCCATGATTCTAAGTCCAGCTCAGAAGAGGTACCACACCCCAACTAGAACTTTGACATACAGATGCCAATGGTGGAGCACCCATAAAAACTCTTTTACACCTCCCTATGCTCTAAGGTGAACCACGTTTTTAAACATAAAAACCTCTCTCCCAAATGATGGTTGACAAAGAAAGGTGAAGTACTATCATCAGTATAATCAAGTATTTTTCAGAAAATACTGATATCCTTTTTGGGGAAGAATAAGTTCACCTCCCTTTGTGACTAAGGACATAGTAGCACTAGACTGAAATAAAATATTTCATTAGGTCACCGCATGCCACAAACATCGGTGTAACTTGAAACACGTCTTTAGATCAGACCGTCAGTAATCACAAACTAAATAAACAGGCTGAGGAAAAAAATGGAGAATTTTGCAGGACCGGTAGAAAACTGGATTTTCCTTATGCCTAGAAATTCCAACTGAGCACCAAGTAAGGTTTGAAAAAAACTCCCAGATTTTAAAGCAGAAGATGGGATTACCATGAATTGGACAGATACTTTCGGGAAGAAGCCATCTGACTCAACACTAAGTTATTTAAATTGTTTTTCCCCTTACCAAATTAGTCATAACACTTTCTCTGTTCCTGCAATTGAGGTTACTTTACCTTTACCAGGTCCAACTGACCCATCTCATTGTCTTAGTGGATGATACCCAACATTCAGGAACAGCCTGGAAACACCAGCCACACTCTTAACTGAAAATGGATAGTCAGCCCCTGAGGAGGAGATACTTGGTCTACGTGTTTCTACTGATATTCCCCACAGGATATTCCAAAGGTACTTAGTACCGCAGGTCAGTCAGACACCTTGCATGTCCTCCAGATGGAGTAAAGGCAGGCTTGGAAAGGGGGATTAGAACAATAGAAATGTGTTCAGCTGTGAAATTAAAAGTAGGACTGCATGACATGCAACATTATGCGTTGAGCTGAGTCAAAAGCAGTAATTAAGCTAAGCTACAATGCGAACATGCTTTTAATCAGAACAAATATGTGGTTTGTGTCCATTGCATTCACTCTTCGTAACAAAATGGGTCAGCAACCCATCCCGAAGCACCTCATTACCCTCCCCACATCTTCAATCCCATCTGCAGTGCTTCCAGTCTTCTAACCACTGTAACTCTGCCTTTGCTTGGATTCCCTATGGAACCACCTTCCCAGGTGCACTCAGCTCCTCTGTGTTCTTTACTATATGTTGTCCTGACAGCTGGGCAGGAGGCAGCGCTTGCTGTGGCCAGCCTGGAGCTATGTTTCTGCTGGCCAGCTGGGCAGTATGCACGTGCCAACTGGCAATCAGTAGCTACTCAGCAGATGCAAAAGCTGATTTTTTTCCTACCTTTTCCTGCAGCAAGACCAGTAATTTGATTCTGTGTCTTCTGCTTACCTGCCAGCTTTCTGTAAGGTGGGGGGAAGTCAGCCATCCTGAGACTTCAGTCTGGTTGATATTAGGTATCAGAATTAGACATTAGGAAGAAATGTTTTGCTGTGAGGGTGGTGAGGCCCTGGCCCAGGTTGCCCAGAGCAGTGGTGGCTGCCCCATCCCTGGAGGTGTTCAAGGCCAGGTTGGATGGGGCTTGGAGCCCCCTGATCCAGTGGGAGTTGTCCCTGCCCATGGCAGGGGGTGGGACTGGGTAGGCTTTAAGGTCCCTTCCATACGAAACCACTCTGTGGTTCTATGAAACCAGTCCTAGTTCAGAAGTTAGTGGGAAGCAAAGAATAAGCATGAAAATGCAAACCCAGTTCTATCATGAGAGCTGTTAATAAATTAACCCCCTCAGCAGCAGGTTCCAGGTGGCAAGCACACTGAGTGAAGAAGTGTGGGCAAGCATTGTATCAATCATCTAAAGAAACATTTGCAGTGTAGCTACAGATCAAAAAGCACATGTCTGTGTACACAGGTGTGCACATTTGAACTCAAGATAAATTTTCTATCCCAGAAAAATGCAGTGGATACAGAGCGACCATGCACAAACAGGAAGACAAGAACTGACTAACTTGGAAAACAGTTTTTGTGTTAAACGAAACAACCTAACAAACCCCCCAAGCTCAGAGTGTTTTAGTGACTACACATTTCCCCCCATATACTGAAATGCAGCAGCAGTCTCCTTTGACTTCTCACAGCCCATCCTTGGTCACAGAACTGTAACCCAAGGAAAAAACAAAGATTTAATTGCTAGTGTTTTGTCAATGACATGATTATACATCCACCACAAGGTAAATGAATCTGAACTTGGCCAGAGAACAATGCCCTGGAATAATTGTGAAATCAGCCCAACATCTTATTTTGGGACTCTTCCTATATACCTCACTTTTAAAGATCTGCAATTAGGTTTTCAATTTAGAATACACAGGAAGTAAAACCTGTTATAAATAGTTGATAGGTGAAACATCATTCTTTATCGTTCCAAAGGCTGTAGGATATGGGCAGACCAATTACTGTACTGAGCAATGCAAAATATTATCCGCCAGCTTTGTTATAATAACAGCTTATCTGATTCCAGTCTGTGTTTTCTGGCCTCATCACAGACAACATTCTCCCACGACACTGGTGGTACATTTTAGAAATCCCTTAACAGCTAATTCACCCAGGAAACCTGAGATTTCGGTATCGAAATGCAAACGTCCAGTTGGAACAGCTGTACCCAATGGTTTCCTGAATAGAATTTTCCAAAAGAAAAAGGAACACATTTTCTCTCTCATCTGAACTTATAATAAAAATCCTCAATGCACCTGTACTTCAACAGATGCAGGGATTTAGCAATGACAATGTTTCTGTCTTCATTGCTTCAGGCACAGGCAAGAAGTAAAAATCTAAGTGGTCTGAGAAAATAAAATTTTTATCAAACTCCTTTGGGTATGAAAAGTGGTATCTTAATTTCCTCTGTCATTGGACTTGTTTCCACTTCTTTGTAAGGTAGTTTACATATTCAACAGTAAAGTAATACGTTGTCCTGTCTATTGGAAAGGAATTTTCCAATTTTCTATTGTAAATCACTATTTTTAAGAAGTGAGTAGATGTTATGGGGGCTCTGAACTCCAGAAAGATTTTTTCTCGCAGATCTGCGTTGGCTGAAGTGTAGCACTAGCCTCGACCACCAGCAATCGTAGAACATTGCTTCGATACATCAGGTTTCACAGACATGGCACGAACTTCTACAGAATCCCCTGATATTCGCCAAGGAGGTCAAGTATCACAACAAAGAAATGCAAATTTAGGACCAAAACTGAGGTTTACTCAAAGTTTTGACCATGAGGTCTGAAAAGTTATGGGTTTGTGAAGGTCATTGGAGGGAAGGAAGGCTCATAACAGTAGTAACAAAAGAAGTAAATTCAAGACGGATTTCTGAGCACTGCTTGGCATTGCTTGAAGTACTTTGCTCTTTACAATTGACTTAAATAGAAGAAACCCAAAGCAACAGCAGCAATCTAAACCCCTTCACTTTTCCAATAAGTTGTTCCTTCTATTTCCCACAAGAGTGGTATGTGAATACAAATCACAGAATCAAGGAACGGTTTGGGTTGGAAGGGACTTTAAAGCCCATCCAGTCCCACCCCCTGCCATGGGCAGGGACACCTCCCACTGGATCAGGGGGCTCCAAGCCCCATCCAACCTGGCCTGGAGCACCTCCAGGGATGGGGCAGCCACCACTGCTCTGGGTAACCTGGGTCAGGGCCTCCCAACCCTCACAGGAAATATTTCTCCCTGATATCTCATCTCAGTCTCCTCTCTTTCAACTCCAAGCCATTTCCCCTTGTGTGAAATGTGTCCTGCAGCCATCATGGAGGGAGGGGGTGGAGAAAGAGGGGCAGAGGCTCAGGAAACCTTTTCATCAGAATATCCACAGCATAAAAATATCCGCAGTCCTGTGGTATATGGTGTCCTGTTATATAATCAATATTCATTCATAACACTCTATAAAAGGCCATTTTGTAACCTGATGCTGAATTTAAATGACACTTTGTTTATAAGATGGCTTCGAGGGTAATGAAGGACAAAGGACAGAGCAGGAGTTTAGGGCTTCTCTACTGAAACAAACCAATATAACATGGATGACCAGCAAGAAGATTTTACCTGAAGTGTAAAGAAACCTTCAACTGGCCTTCACATGTTAAAGAGTTAGAGAAGAGATCCAGTGTCTTTGAATTAAATTAGGTCAATATACTATGCAGGACAGGATTTTATGAGGGTAGGGGTAGAAAGCTGTCACTTTCTTTTAATTTCAATAAACCATACACAGCATCTTTTAAAAATTAACTAGCTCATAAAAGTTCATCAGTCCTGAATTGTAATTAATTTCTGCGTGCAGAAAGATCATTTGCCCATAGGTGTTGCTTACTCATTTAAATCAGAGCCACTGCAGCTACCTGACAATTCTATTAAAACAGTTCTTGATGAATCCTGGCTTTATTTAACAGTTTTAACACTGGAGCATTAAAACAAAACAGCGATACCCGTCGACTAGCAGAGGTAAAATCACTGTCTGCCACCTGGGTGCCGCGACTGGGTGCCGCGGTAGAACAGGACACAGGGAATTCCTGTTCTCGGCTACAGCACAAAGATCTAAGTCTGACACCCAGCGTGGAGACAAAACCCACACACGGTGCCCTCACAACAGATGTCAAAAAAGGACAAATATACTACGCACACACGCCAAACCAGGAGTGACACTACTTGTCTCTCCTTATCCAGGAGAACTGTTTTTATCCATTCCGTGCACTGCTGTTCAGTGCCTTGGCTCAGCTAGGAAAGCAATCCTTCTGCCATAATGACAAAACCAATATTATTATATATCAAGCCTGTTAAGAAATCTGCAGAAAAAGGACTCCACTATTTCCCACACGAAGCTGCTATCGGTACTCAACAAGCACCCGTACAACCTTCCCACGTGTTATGGGAAAAAGCACGTGTTTTTTCAGCCATGATCATCTCCTGTTTACTCATAAAAAATACACTGTGGCACAGTACGGAACCGGATGCCACTTACAGCTGTAATACGTATTTTTAAGATGCCTGATAATGCACTCTCTCTCCCTGCAAGCCCAGGGAACATGGGAACAGTACCCCAGGCCCCAGTGGAGCTGTGCCCCCCACCAGGCAAGCTCACACCCCAGTAAGAGCTTCTCAGCCCTCAGCAAAATACATTTTCACTCTCACAGGGACAAGGTCTCCTAAACCCTGTGGAAAGCCAACATCTAAAATGCCCAGCCTTCACATTCAGGGTTCAGATACCCACGTATGTAACTGGAGCCTCCGAACTCAGAAGTTCAAAGCTTCCATATCTTTCCAAACAGGATCCAAGGAGGGCTCATTACATCCAAATAACAGCGTCTGCAGAAATTTCAGGAATAAATAGTGAGTTTGACCTTGGCTTGATCTCTCCGGTTCCATGGTAGAGGAACTCTAAGCTTCGTGTTGGCAGCGATAAGCTGCTCTCATCTGTGCTCTGGTCCTAATAAAGGCTTTTGCAAGCACATCCCAGAGAAAAAAAGAGTAACATCTATAAGGAAATAAATGCATTTCAGTCTTCTGTGAATTACGAATTAACAAAATAATGCTACTATTGTCATTTTTACATGGACTCCATTAAAAACCTGATCTTTCAAGCATCAGGCCACTGGTTTCCTTCCCCCCATTCGTACATCAAAACCAATGACAGGTGCCAAGTCAAGCATCTGGGGTTTAAGAAATGTCACCTCTTGCCTTGCTACAACCTACCCTTTGTTTTCAATCATCTGCTGTGTTTCCAGTAGAAGGTTGTAACAGAAGAACTTAGTTTCTATGCAGACACAGAAAGAGGCAGAATTAAGTCAGCACCGATGAGATGAGTCCTGACCTTTCCCAGCTTTTGAGTACTGGCAGGTTCAAATTACAAACTATTTGATATAATACTATTTTTTAAAAAAATACAATGTATGAATTTAATGCATACTTCGATATTCCATTGATGCTCTCTTTTGTTTGGCTCTTAAACACAGGCAATTTTGCTTCGCTGCCATCACCTTTATCTTTGTATCGGTTCTGGTCAAAACAAGTTTCCTCAAACCAAGGCCTTTCTCCTCGGCTCATTACAGGTAATGACAAGTTGCTATCTGAGAACATTCTCAAAAGTTTCCTTTCCAGAGCAAACAGATGATTTTAAAGTATCCAGACAAATAATACTGTGTAGTAAATGTTGACTTTTCACATCAGGCTAGTTACAGGTTTAAAAGAGACCAGCATTTATCCCAAGTGGCATCAGACTTGCTGGTAAAATTATTGCAGTACAGGGTTGTGAAAATACAGAAAAAATACTGACAACACAGAAAGAACTCTCTTCCCATCCAGTACAACACAGGGACGTTGGTGAGTTCAAAAGGCACCAGACAGCTTTATTAATGAGACAAAAATAGGGTCTTTGAGTTTAAGAAGCAAAAATACCCATAAAATAACACTAAACCACTGGCCTTAAAAAATAAAGTTTCCGTCTGCACTTGAACCCTTCTTCCCAGTTGACTTCCTGCTACATAATGAGGCAGAGAATGCCCTGCAATATTGGAAGGATGTAAGAAATAGTTGGCTTCTTACCCAAACTAGAAACTACAGGCTCAGCAGCCCTTCTCAGCTAAACAAAGGTAAGTTAAAAATTTATATCATAAAGCTTTTTTTCTGAAATTATGTTCTGATTTTTCCTGTAATTGTAAGATAAAAAACCCTAATAATTAGGAAAGAGCAAATGCAAGCAGAGGATTCTCCCTCAGTCCCAGGACCACACTGTACAGGATGCAAAAACAATATATGGCAGGAATAACAAATGCTTTCTTTTCCAAGTGCTCTCCCATGATTTATGAAAGGTGTACCTCACTGTGGGAAGATAATGCCATTTGAAATGGTCCATTTCATAAATCCATCCTCCTCATCCCTAGCTGCATACAGGACTGCTATGAGCTCCTGAATCCAATAATGTTTTCATCCTCTATCGACAAAAAAAGGACTTTGTTTGGAGTGAGGTAATGATGCAGTTACAGAGGAGCAGCGGCTAAAGCTCGGTCTCAGGGGCTTTCGTTGGCAAAGCCACAGAGCTGCAAAGGACAGAAAACGAGTACAAACAGAAACAAGAAAAAACCAACCCGCACTACATCCCCGCTGTCTTTTTAGCACTCGTGGCACTAATACAATGTGTGCCTAATCCTCTGCACTGCCACACAACCAAATGTTTTGCCTGAATTTTCTCTCCATCCCCGCAATAGATTTATCACTGGAACCCAGCAATTTCCTACTCATCTGTTCACCAGCCCAGCATATCTGCTTGTTTATCTATCCGCAAGAACGCTTCTAGAAGATGTTTCTGTGCCAGACGAGGTGGCTGCTGTAGGCAGGGACTAATTATAAACATAACTGAAATTCATTGTACTGGATTTCTTTATGTTGCAAACAATGGCAGAGGGGAGAGAGGAAAATACCTACTACCCTCTGTATTATGGGACAGCTTTTCGCTGTGACTGGAGACCGTTTGAAGCAATGCTTGGAGAATGGGAACACAGGGAAATCAAGAGGCAAAATGTAAGACTGAAATGTTTCCAGGAGTATCTGATGCATCAATGCAGCCAACAGAAATATTTTAAAGGGTTTTATGTCGTTAGTAGTATTTAGGGAAGAGGACCTGGAAGCCTCACAAGTTTCTTATGTCACTTTGGAAGAGTCAGATGCCCTGCTCATTTTGCCATCTTTGACACTCTGAACAGTAGCAAAACAAATGTCATTAAAGATAATTAGACCCATATCAGCCAGTTTTAGATACCAGCTTAGCTTTTGTTTTTGTTAGGGAGCTGGAAGCTCTACCCTGGACTGGCAGTATGTTCACAGGTTTCATGAGTACATTTTGGCAGAGTTTTCATCCTACTGAAATTAAATTTAGTGCTTTGACCAAATCTCACTGAGTGAGCAATGCCATTTTTCTACATTTTGCTGCCCACAGTTTCAGCGGCTGATGAATGTCCTTTGCAGAACATGAGATTTCCATGGCTTTGGCAAGAACTTTACAAACTATATACACATTTTGAACTGTCACTTTGAGATCTTAATTTACATACTTTGACTTGTGCATGGAAAGCAATTTCAAGGTCAGTTTCTGTGAAGAAATACTGGGTAACTCCATTAAAAGTCCACTGGCACTTTGCATATTTATTTTTCTTCCCTATAGTATGCATGGGATCTCATAAATCAGGATAAACAAACATCAGAGGTCACATATAGACAGACACTGTGCACATCTACATACAGCATGAAGGTACACTGCAAATACCGGCTTGCCTCAACAGTAACAGCAAAGAAATATACATATTTTAGGGAGCAATGTTTATTTCCAGGGGTACAAGGTTGTGACTAAAGTCCTTTGCAAAGGATGGAGGTAAAATCTATGCTCCTTGCACATGTGTGGAAGGCATGATCTCTCAGGATACTTGAAGCGCTACCTGTGCCTGTAGTGCAAATATGCAAAGAAAACAAAACTAAACTATAAAACAATAACACAAAACTCACGAGATGTTTCCAGCAATCATCTCTCTCCAAAGATGTAAGATTTTATCAGAGGTTGTGAAAGTCTTCCCACAAAAATTCACTAGACAATATTCTGAATACTTCTGAAGATGCAATCGGGCTGTATGGCCATCTCAACACAAACCATCATTGGCAGGATTGCTGCCTCCACAGTTCACTTTTCATCCTTTCAGAACCATATCCCTGTTAGAAGCAAAGGAAAAAACCCAAACTCATTACAGTCCTGAGTTTTTATGTTGTACCTGAGGCTACAGGTTGCAGGAGTGGAACCCTAAAATGCAATAGAGCTGTGAAAGCAGCACTGCTAAAACGACGGAGACGAGAGCACCAAAATCAAATTAATTTAGACAGTAGAGATGACTGCTTTCCACTAAGATAGGTGATACAAGCTGTAAAAGCCCATCCTGAGCTGCCAGATAGCTCTAGACGGAACGGCTGCTACCTTACAATGATATTTTACCATTTCACTTTTCTTGAAGGCTGCAGCCTCGTATGCCATGTGGGACAGGCATACTGTAGTTAGGGAACTGCTAAAACTCACTGTTTGAAACTGGATTTTTGCAAGTGGATCTGTACAAACATCAGTCTGACATTTGTTGGAGCACCAAAAGTACAGAGCAGTTATTATATTTAACTGTAGAAGATATGTCCCAAACCTGAAAACTTTCACTTTTCATATAATGCTATGAATATACAGAAATTAAACATGGGCTTTGGTTTTGCTGAAGCAGAGAAAACCCTTTGTCAATTTTATGCATGGGGGTTTGTAACCCTGATTGCTCTCAGAAAACCTCAAACCCTAAAATATTAAATTGTTGCGTTAAAACTTGCTTTTTTAAAAATTAATCATGGTGGATTTTTTGTTGTTTCTGGGTCAAACTACCAGCATTAGAGATATCAGGAAAGGAGATTATTAAACATCAGAGTGCAAAAATCTTAAGAACATCACCTACTGGAAAAAGTTGCAATCCCTTGTTGATGCCTCCCCCAGTTATGGGAGGCTGAAAGGTGCAGTAACTTTGGTGCTCATCAACAGTAGTGGCGACATATGTGTACCCATTCCATGAGAAATAATCTCCCATTGCGAGCTACAGCCCAAAGTCAGCCCTTCTCCTTCATGTAGAGTCATAAGTTTTGATAGGACAATGCTCCTACTTTCCCTTGTGCCTCAAACCGAGCAGACACACACCGAGTGCCTTAACCACCCTAACTGACAGACTCCAGGCCCTAAAGAGAGATTTGGTGTTCATAATTTAAGCTGAAAGAGTGGAGATTTAAATGAGATCTCAGGAAGAAATTCTTCACTCTCAGACTGATGAAGTCCTGGCCCAGGTTGCCCAGAGCAGTGGTGGCTGCCCCATCCCTGGAGGTGTTCAAGGCCAGGCTGGATGGGGCTTGGAGACCTCTGATCCAGTGGGAGGTGTCCCTGCCCATGGCAGGGGGTGGGACTGCATGGGCTTTGAGTTCCTTTGTGACCCAAACAACTCTATAATTCTACGATACCTGCCAACAGGTTCACGTCCCCAAGGCACAAGGGTGAGGACAAGGTGTACCACAAGACAGCAGTTTATAGCTCTTCATTGTCCACATTACTGTGCTCCAGTAAACGTTCTGTCTCCTTTTTGACCGAGTCAAGATGAAGAAAGGCTGGGCCACAACTTGGCACAGAAATAGGCATGAGAGAATGAGCAAGCTGAGGATCAATACAAACAAAATAGAGGTGACATTAATTGCTCGGAGCATTAATAGACTATGTGAGAGCACAGAAACTAGCTTAGCTTTGGGAGCCAAGGGTGTTTGCCTGCCTTTTGTGATCCAGTTTTCCTAGACAACCACAAATGCCACTTTCGTCTGTTGAGTTCTGCACAGCCTCAGACCAGACCCCAACAGAGTCAGCAGCAGAAGGTTTCCCTGGGGTGTTCCACAGGGGGTGAATGCAGCATTAGGCACTCCAGGATGCAAGAGATGAGTTAGTTGTACCACACTTTTGTTCCATCATTTTTGATACATGGCAGCACGCTCTGTGCCTCTTGATGGGCTCATTGCAGTTATTCTAAACTGAAAAAGAAAAACAAGCACCAAACTCATCCATGCCCAAACGCACAAAATTGCAGTTTGGAAAGCTTATTTTTCCAAGGTTGCTCTTGATCTTTTATTCAGGATGAATCACACTTAGACCACAGCTTCAATATTTTGCTTTCAAGAAAATCCACGATTGTTGGACACGTGACAATTCCAGAGGTGTAATAAAAAGAGGGAAGACTTCTAAAGGAAAGTTCTGTGCTGGCAAGGCCAACCCTGGAGCCTCGGTGCTTGTAAATGGCCTCTGAGAGCCCCCTGTAGTTGTTGATTGGTAAAGATTGAAGTAGTTTTGTTATTCTTACTGTGAATGTTTACCTCCCGAACTCTCCTGCTAATAAAATCAGCTGGCAGCACTTCGGTTAAGTTTAGTGAGCAAAGTGGAGGCTCTGTGTGGCCACACTGCTCGGGCCCCAGCTCACCTCCTCTCTGCCATGGCAGTATATTTATTTTAATGTTTGACAGTATCTATCAGATTTTACAGAGCTTGTTTAGTGACCTTTTCTAAAGTCTTCCATTCATTTCTTCAGTTTCTCACTTTCTTTCCCTTTTTCTTTTTAAAATAAATCGCAGTTATAAAAACAAAGCCAGCAGAAGGGAAAATATTCAGTACCTAGAAACTGAAAATTTGAGTATTTGCTTTTTATGGGGCACTGGAGTCTCCTAAAATAAAGAACTGCTAGAAAACTTAAATGCTGAGGACAAAAAAGTTCACTCAGTGGCTATGCAAATACACTGCAGTTTTGAACATCTTTGAAAAATAATTTAAATACTTGTGTTTCAATTTATGATTTTCAAATGCCTGAAAAACACATTCCTACTTTTTAAATGGATTTTTTTAAGTGAGTCTTAAATACACTTTGATTATTTCCATTCTTGACATTATGCCTACTCAGGTATTTTGTACAGCAATTTGAAAGCAGAAAGGCAATTCCTCACCCTACCAACAGGTAAGTATTGATTTAGCAAACACCTCCTCTTAAAGATCCACTTTCTTCTTCTCATGGAAAAGAAAATGTGAATTTAAACTGAATAAAGCCAAAAGCTAAAACACATTGTCTATAATGATTTCTTTGATGGAGAAAGCTCAGGTTCAAGTTCATTATCTTGGTATTTTCAGAGCAGTTTGCCTGCAGCTCTTAGGAACAACATTTAACTGAATTTTATATGTGAACATTAAAGAAACAGTAATGCACAGGTATAAAATAAGCGATCAAACTGAAAGTAAAGTGTACAGCTTTCTCCCTGATAGCCTACACTGTTATTATCTTTTCAGAAGGTGTCAAAACCTTTTCTCAGGAATTCTCATTTTTCATACATTTTGGAAGTAGGTACAATTACTGTAACAGCTCTCTACAGCACTAACACATCTGTAGCAAAATCAGTTATTTACTTCAAAGCAAGAAGACTTTGAAGGCAGGAAGAAACGGCAGCAGAAACAGAGGTCCAGAGACTCTGCTACTGAACTGCTGGGTTCAATGAAACACAAATAGGAAGAATATTTGATGTAAATGGGACAAAGGACCAAAAGCATTTGTAACTATTTAACCAGAGGCCAGAGCGATTTGCATTCTCTTTTCAGTTCCTGACTGGAGCTTTAGAGGAAGATGCAAACTGGGACGCACACACGTACAGGCCGTGCAGTATTTCATCCAGGGCTGAATATCGACGGCAATGGGAGCACGTGCCCCTGATCTCTTAAAACTAAAACCTGCACAAAAAAAAGGCTGAAGGATGAGCCTTGCAATTCCCACCAACACATGCATTGTGGGTCCAGCGTGAAGGGGGGTGAGGGATGAAAAATGGAGAGGTGCAGGAAGGAGCGCTGCCTCTGAAGGAACACACTCACAAACGGAAGGACTGTACAAACCCACTTGCAAACTGGACACAGAAGCACTCACAGTCCTGCGGCTGCCACTATTTCTGTTTCAAACATTTATGTGCATCCTCCCCTTTCCCTCCTCCTTCTCCTTCTGCTCTTAAATTTTTCAGAACAGAAAACACCGCTGTTGCAGTGCTGGCTCCCGGAGCTGTAGCAGTGGAGCGAAGAGCGCGTCAGTGTTACAGGCTAACACTGAACTTTCAAGGGGTTTTAAAACAAATAAAAACAAGCTGAGGAAAGAATAAAAAGTTTTTTCCAGGCTCAAATTCAGCACAATTTATGAGAGTCCAACTTTTATGCTGGCAACAGTTAAAGTAGAAGAACACCATCCTGCAAGCAAGGAACAGCACTGTTTACAGCAAGGGCTGCAGCAGCCAGAGGGCAAGGGGTGTTCGGGAGTTTTTCTTTAGCAAAATCATGGAATGGTTTGGGTGAGAAGGGACATTTACAGGTCATCCAGTTACAACCCCCATGCCATGGTCAGGGACCCCTCCCACTGGGTCAGGAGGCTCCAAGTTCCATCCAACCTGGCCTTGAACACCTCCAGGGATGGGGCAGCCACCACTGCTCTGGGCAACCTGGGCCAGAGTTTCCCCACCCTCACAGCAAAACATTTCTTCCTAAGATCTCATCTCAATTTTCCCTCTTTCAGCTTAAAACCATTCCCCCTCATCCTGTCCCTGCACTCTCTGATCACCTTTCCTGGAGTCCCTTTCAGTACTGGGAGGCTGCTCTAAAGTCTTCTCCAGGCTGAACAACCCCAACTCTCTCAGCCTGTCCTCGTATGGAAGATGCTCCAGCTCTTGGGTAATCTCTGTGGCCTCCTCTAGATTCACTCTAACAGATCCGTGTCCAGTATACCTTGCCTTGTCTGGTATCAGTAGAATCATAGAATCACCTGAGCTGGAAGGGATCCAAAAGGATCAGTGAGTCCAACTTCTGTCTCTACATAGGACACTCCCAACACTCACATCGTGTGACTGAGGGCATTGGCCAAATGCTTCTTGAATGCTGGCAGAATCGGTGCCATGACTGCTTCCCTGGGGAGTTGTTCCAGTGCTCCAACACCCACTGGGACAGAAGAACCTCTTCCTAATGTCCAATCTAACCCTTCCATTGCATCTTCCTGCCACTCCCTCAGGCCCTATCACAGGTCACAAGAGAGAAGAGCTCAGCACCTGTTTCACCTCCCTCCCTGGTGAGAAGGCAGCAAACAGCTATGAGATCCCCTCTCAGTCTCCTCCAGGCTGAACAGACCAAGTGACTTCAGCCGCTCCTCATGCAACATCCCCTCCAGAGCCTTGAACAGGTTTGTGTCCTCCCCTGGACACTCTCCAGGAGTTTTAGGTCCTTTTTATACTGTGGTGCCCAAAATTGCCCCCAATGCTCCAAGTGGGGATGCACCAGTGCAGAGCAGAGCTGGACAATCCCCTCCCTCGCCCAGCTGGCGGTGCTGTGCTTGATGCACCCCAGGACACTGTTGCCCTCTTGGCTGCCAGGGCTCACTGTTGGCTCACATGCAACTTGCTGTCGACCAGAAGCCCCAGGTCCCCCTCCACAGGGCTGCTCTCCAGCCTCTCACACCCCAGTCTGTCCATGTGTCCAGGGTTGCCATGTCCCAGGTGTATAACCCGGCACTTGCCCTTGTTAAATTTCACACTGTTGGTGATTGCCTTCTCTCCAGTCTGTCCAGATCCTTCTGCAGGGCCTCTTTGCCCCCAAGCATGTCGACAGCTCCCCCATTTTTGTGTCATTGGCAAACTTTGTCAATAAACCTCCAAGTCCTTCATCCAGGTCGTTCAGGAAGACATTGAAAATCTCTGGCCACAGGACAGATCCCTGTGGGACCCCACCAGTGGCGAGGCGACAGCCTGATGTAACTCCATTCACTGCGACTCTTTGAGCCCGGCCCATCAGCCAATTGTGCACCCGTGGTATTTTGTGTTTATCCAGCTGTGTGCTGGACATTTTGTTTATGAGAATCATGTGAGAGACAGTACGAAAGGCTTGTCTCAAATCCAGAAAAATGGCATTGGCCGGTTTTTCCTGGTCGAGCAGGTGGGTGACCTTGTTGTAGAAGGATATTAAGTTTGTAAGGCAGGACCTTCCCTTTGTAAACCCAAGCTGGCTGGGACCAATGACTGCATTTCTTTCAGATGTTTTTCGGTAACTCCCAGAGTAATCTTCTCCATAAGGTTACCAGGCACTGAAGTGAGACTGACAGACCTGGAGTCACTGGGGTCATCCCTGTTGCCCTTCTTGAAGACTGGGACAACATTTGCCAGTTTCCAGTCAGCTGGTACCTCTCCAGATTCCCAAGAACATTGAAAAATCATTGAGAGAGGTCTCGTTTTGATGTCAGCCAGCTCTTTAAGTACCCTTGGATGAACCCCATCAGGCCCCATCGACCTGTAGGGATCCAGTTGCAACAGCAGATCCTGCACAAGTTCGGGGGTGGTTGGGAGATTGTTTGCCCAGTCATGATCCTCCAGTTCAATTCTCGAGGGGGGCCAAGCCCAATGACATTATTGAATGTCAATGCAAAGAAGCATTAAAATCTCTGCTTTGTCCAAGTTGCTGTTATTGAGGTGCCCATGCTCATCAAGTAATGGTCCAAGGTTGTTTCTGGCCTGCCTTTTACTATTAACATATTTGAAAAAGCCTTTTTGTTATCCTTCCCAGTGCTGGCCAGCTTCAACTCTAATTGAGCTATAGCCACGGGAATTTCTGCCCTACAATGGCCAACAGCATCCCTGTGGTCCTCCCATGTCCCCTGTCCTTGTTTCCACTAGCCATAGACCACCTTCTTATGCCTCAGTTTGAGTAGAAGATCCCTGCTCAGCCAGGCTGGCCTTCTGCCTCACCTGCTTGACTTCCGGCATTTCGGCATTGCCTGGTCCTGTGCCCTCTGGAGGTGGTACTTTAAAAGCCACCAGCATCGAGGTACCTCAGAATCATCAAATCTTTTTCCCAGTGGACCTTGCTAAGCAGTTTCTTGAGCAACCTGAACCCTGCTTTCCCCATGCCCAGGGTGGAGGTCTTGCTGACAGTTTTCCTGACAGTAAAGCATGTACCCTTCCAATACCAACACCGGTCCTGCAGGACCTGTGTCCCTGTTTCTGACTAGGAGTGCCACTATGTCCCAGGTCCTCTCCTGGGTCTGAGTGAGCAACGTCAAATCCAGGTCTTCCTCTTGGATCTGCTGTTTTGATTACTGATATGTGCTTTGTAGATGTACATTGTGACATGAAGAAATAAAAAAATCCCCACATGGTTGTGCTAATCTGGAGTAAAATAGAAAAAAAAAATGTGTCAAATAGTGTAAACATGCAGAGGCTTCAAAAAATGAACATATTTATGGGGTTTTATAGCACTTGTTTTAGAACTGAGCTGTACATGGATATATGTCTCCATGTCAGATGCAAGCCAATATGCTGGTATTTACTCAATTATTTTACCTGAACATTGTTGACTGATTTTACACAAAGGTAATTACATTAAATAATTTGCTACGGCCTTTTTACAAGTTTAATGTCAACCGAAGCAATGTTATCTAGTCTGATCCCTTCATAAACTGGTATCTAAGATACTGAAACAGATAGGATAATTAAACTAATAAACCTGTATCTGAATACTTGTACCCTCAATGTTTAGGCCTCTTATCTTCTATGATATATTTTCAGCATTTTCATCTCAATATCATTGTAATTACTCAGTTAACAGAGACCTTCCCTTTCAACAGCAACACACACTTTTACTGTGTTTTACTGCAGCCAAAAAAGGAAACACACGTATATAAAATCTTGGACACAGACTATTAATCAAGCTTAACCATAGCCTAATAACAAAGCAAGCAAAGTGGAAAATGTATATGCTGGCATCCCACCGACCACTGCCACACTTTTTTTAAAGGAACAGCCTTATTTTGTTAGAATCGTGTGAGAGTTGTCAGCTCCACACACCAAAATGCATAATAAGCTATGGAGTCCAGAACATTATTCACCGCACTATCCTACAAGAATCGAATTGTTAACTGGTCACAAAATTAGCTTGAAAGTTATTTTTTTCACCTTCGCTTCTGTGTTCAGGGTTCACCTCCTAGTGACACCTGCCAGGTCAGGAGAAATCAAGTTCCCAACCTTCATGCTCCAGGAAGACGGCTGCCATACAGCCAAACATGGAGAAATGAACCTGAGCAGAATACTTCTGGGCAACACTAACCTGCTAAGCTACAGCAGCACTGACTTCCTTGCCATAAAGCCTTACAGCAGGCTTTGGAGGAAAAGACAACAGCTTCTCAAACCACCGGACCAAGCACTACACAGAAGGGCAACGGAGCCAGGGAAGGGTCTGGAGCACAAGTCTTATGAGGTCAGCTGAGAGACCTGGGATTGTTTAGTTTGGAGAAAAGGAGGCTGAAGGAACACCTCATTACTCTCTCCAGCTCCCTGATAGGAGTTTGTAGCAAGATGGGTGCTGGGCTCTTCTCCCAAGGAGAAAGTGACAGGATGAGAGGAAATGGGCTCAAGTTGCAACAGGGGCGGTTTAGATTGTGTATCAGGAAAAATTCCTTTACCGAAAGAGTGGTGAAGCACTACAAGAGGCTGCCCAGGGCAGTAGTGGAGTCTCCATCCCTGGAGGGGTTCAAAAAACATATAGTAGTGCCAATTCAGGACATGGACTAGTAGGCACAATGGTGTTGGTTGGACAACAACAACATAGCTGATGGTTGGCCTGGATGATCTTGGAGGTCTTTTCCAACCTTAATGATTCTGTGAACAGTACCACTGCAAATAAGTCAGATTTACATAGTTCCAAACACAAATAGTCTAAGGAAGATGGAATATTTTCTTGTGAAGCAAGTACCAGAATCACATTTGCTCCTGAAGAATTGCCTTTTCAAATCATGAGCTGTTATAGTGGGCACTTGCTGCCCCATATGCATGGACACAAAAGCCAAACTTCTCTGTGCTAAATGGCTGGCTGCACCAGGGTTGGGATTTACGTGCTGGACGCTGGAAGCCCTGGCTGGAACCCAATAGGCAGCTCTGGGTGCACCACCCAATATGATGATGATCACCCCATACCACTGCCAGGCGGGGCATCATCACACCACAGGAGCAACAGCCTAGCAGGGCCAGCCTTTGGAGGATAGGGACATGCCAACCCCCTGAAAGACTCAGCATTGATGAAACCAAGCATATGTGGTATGGTAAGATGGGAGCTCAACACCTACAACACTCCAAGATGACAACGAGGTATTGGGGACCAGTCCTATTCTGCATCTAGAAAACATGCACCTGCTCAACCCATTCACTCTTAGTCCAATGATGGAAGAAAGGTCAAACAAATAAAAATTTTACATGAGAATTTGGGAACCCAGCTCATGGTTCCATGGTTCCATGTAGCTCATGGCTACAAGAAATGATGAACATCAAAATAACAGATCTGTACGGCAGTGGACTTCGCTAAAAGAATAGCAGAAACTGGGGTTTGTAGAGATGCTTTACAGAACTGAGCACACACTAAACATGTCAAACGGTGCTGACAGCTCAGTTGCTCGTAGCAAGATCAGAAATGGAGATTTATTATTCCTTTATCAGATTTGCCCCTTCCAAGTTTCCTTAGAGCAAAAGCAATGACACACATAAACACACACACAGACACAGACAATCTCATCTTTAAAACTCAGGTGTTTTCACTAAGTTCTCCTGATGGAAAGAAAAGGGGAGGGGACGATTTGTGGAGTTTTTTTTCTTTAAACAGGTATTTTTCTATCCCTGTGCCTTGGAAAGAGGAGAGTTGTCACACAGGTTTCTCCTCACCCTCTGCGAACACTGGATACAGTCATGCTCTCCTTATTTGGGGCATGTTGAAATACATCCATATTTGCCTGCCGCTCTTTGCCAGAAGAAAGAGGAAGGGAAAAAACACAAAAAATCAAAGCGTTAACTCTCTCTTTTTTATGTATATAAAATCCTTCTAGTACCTTAGCTGGACTGAATGTTTTGATACTGATTTGTTCAGTCTGTCAACTCTGCATAGTGAAAAAATAAAGAATCAATAAATTACATAAATAGTTAAGATTGTTTGCCAAACTTCCAACTCTATCTAAAACTTGACTAAAAACTTCTAAACTCTTCTGAAGCTGAAATGGCAAGAATTAAACTAGAACTTTAAAGACCAGGGTTAATTAGGGAAGAAAAGCAGTATAACCAATGAGGCTTTTTTGTTGCCTGTATATATCCATTTCAGAACATTTCTACAGATAATGAATCTTCAAAAAGCAATATTTTTCCCATAGAGCTAAAAATCTTCATTATCAGGTAAAAAACCCTCCTTTTTTAAAAAAAAAACCAAGAGAACATAATTATTCAGAAATTATTGAAATGCTTTTTTCTATTGCCTCTCTGCTAAAAAGGGTTAAGTGGAGATAAATGCAAAATTTGGTTGAAACAGTCTATTTGTCAAGCTGCTAATCAGATTTAGAAATCTGGATGAGAACAAGAGAGGAGAGAAAGAAGGAAAGGGCTATGAGAGGAGGAAAAGGTGAACGAGACTGACAATAGGTACGAAGAAAAACTTTTTCACATTTAAACTACAGTAACAACATAAACTAAAACATGTTCACTATAAGGACAACGGTAGCATGGTTTCAAAGTCAGAAAAGAGCAATTGCATATGCTTTTGTTAATGTGTTCCTCTAGGATTTCTTGGAGAACTAGAAGCTGCTCGCTGGGTTTGCATAATAAAGCCAACCTGAGATCAGACACAACAAATCTGCATTATTCCCACCCGTATTGCAGTAAAGAAGCTGGAAAGTGCTCTTTGGAATTATGACCATGATCAGCATAGAAGGATTTACAGATATAATAAAGCTAAGAGAAAACATCACCAACACCAGCCTTCAGGTTCTGCCTAGAACAACTGACTTTCACAGCAGGAATCACAAAAGATAAGTGGGACAGAGCCGCAATCGGAACCAAGACTTTTATCACAACTTAATTTACAATTCTATCAGATTTGTTGAATTCTTCAAATTCAGTTAACATGCTCTAAATGAAAGAGAAAAAAACTCCAAGGAAAATTGCATAGTTTTTCAAAGCAAAGTTCAAACTGACCTGTGTAGCAGATGCCCACATGTTTTTTTGATGTTAAGAGCTACCTTGGATTGGAACTGCTCAAAATCATGTCAAGGCAAAACCAGCCTTCCTATTCCCCACTTTTACCACACTATCCATAGGTAAATAAGTGCCCCCACATTTACCCCTAGTCTATCTCAAAATATTTAGGGTTTTTTTCTCTATTTTCATGTTAGAATAAAAACACAAAACATACCCACAAATTCTATCTTGAGTTATTTCTGAAGTCACCAGCTGTCTGAAGAGTGCAGCTCTCAGAGGAAAAGGAGCAAACTCCAGATAGGCCAGATGCTGTATGGAATCATGGAATGGGTTGGGCCCATCCAGTGCCACCTCCTGCCATGGGCACGGACACCTCCCACTGGATCAGGGGGCTCCAAACCCCATCCAACCTGGCCTGGAACACCTCCAGGGATGGGGCAGCCACCACTGCTCTGGGCAACCTGGGCCAGGGCCTCCCCACCCTCACAGCAAAACATTTCTTCCTAAGATCTCACCTACACATCTCGATCTTTTTTGTCCCTTGACCCTAACAGTAAGCAGTGATGAGACAGGACACGTACACATACCAAGTGCCTTATTTAAATCATCTTTCTCCCTTCTTCAACATGGCCCTTCGGCAACCTGGTAAAAGCAGAAAATTATTTTTTTAATCTACATTTTGGGTCTGGATAGTGGCAAAGACAGAATTTCTTTCTTTAATCTCCTCCTGCTGAAACGAGCAATGTCTCCTTACAGTGTCAGAGGGAATTTATTTCATTAAGCTAACAATGCTCATTTCCTTACCCTGTTGTTCCTCTAAGCTTTGCGAGTCTACACACAGATGTCTACGAAATGTAGTTCATTTTAAAAGTAAGGAGGGAAGGGAAAAGCAGGAACAGACAACCTTATCTCGCCAGAACATCTCTATAGAAGCATGTGTCCCTGAAGAAGAAAGACTTTATGCTTGTAACTTCATTCAATATTTCTTTTCAAGTATTTGAATAATGGGCATTACAGAACACCTTTTGATACTAACTGAACTTTCTAACTAATAAAATCCTCTTTCTAAGCTTTGTGACTTACATCTAGAATTCACAAAGTGTCTTTTACAAATAATAACCATAGCTAATTACACATAGTAAATAACCCCAGCTTTCAAGTCTCCCCATACATCATTTTGCTAAATATTAATCACAGCTTTAAGCTGTCTAACAAGCTCCTAAAAGCATGACATTACCAGAGAGATCCCCCGCTCTACAGAATCTCAAACTATCCATCAAAATCCCTTTCACAGAAAGCACTGATTAAAACTTCCTGGCAGGGATTTTGATTTGTTCACATGTTGGGTCTCCCTTTTGCCAGGCAGCTGAGCCATTACACTCCAGCTCCCTTCAGCAGGGTGAGAGAGTTATCAGTCTCTCTGTACCTGCTACCCAACATGGTACCACTGAGCCTGGGGAGGCAGGAGCTGCACGAACTCAAATCTCCTCTTTCTTAATTAGGACTTGAAACAATAGGCGGTGAAAATCAGGACCAACCGCTATTATGTATTAGCTTTCATTTCTGTGCATTGATTGAGCTTATGCTGTTTTATGTGTGTGATGAAAGGGCAAATCAAACCCCATTTCTCTTTCTTGTCAATTCTCTTTCTCTTTTTCAACTATTTATCTTCATATTGTATTGCAGCAACAGATGGCACATTAAAAATGAATTCACTTTTTGGGAATTGTATACCACGCAGCTTATTCTTATAATCCAAAATGACAACGTAATTAAATGTCTTTTGGATAAGTACCTATAAAATACAGTAACATAATGCCCACATAAGAAACAAGACATTTTTTAATAGAGGCATTTGGGGAAGAGCATAGGAACCTTTTTTGCCCTGAATATTTTCATATTTTAACTGAATTGCTGGCCTAGTTTAAAAAAATCTGTATGTATATTTGTACAGGTATATCACTCAGCTTATTTCCCTCACTGATATTCAGTGAGGAACCCGTTTCAAGTGTTTTCTACATTAGTGTCTCCTGGCATATTTACAAACAATACTCTCAGCAGGACTCACTGGATAATATTAGCATTCTTTACGTAATAGCTCCCAATAAATTCAAATAAATAATGTTATTGTCAGTAAGCACTACATAGCAGGTCCATTTACATGAGACAATATCAGTGTACACTTAGCAAGGTGCTTAGGAAAAATAACCTCCCAGTCATATGAAAAATTGTTTACAGTTGTAGGCTCATAACATTTTAAACCCTACTCAGGGGATCACATTTGATGAGCAGCAAACCAGGATAACACACGGGCAACAAACTTTCCTTGCCAGCATTAATATGTTTGCAACAAACAGAAAACAAAAGGTTAAACCCTTCCAAAACACAGACCCTAATTTGGTAGCAATTAATCAACTCATATAGAAGAATCATATGGTTATCAGCTTTATAGACCCAGAATAAACAGCAGCATGGAATACATTCCTTTGCAATGATCAGCGACACTGAACAATTACAGTGATAGCCATTAGCAGCCTGTAGGAAAAAGGGAAGCGAGTGTGGAGGAGGAGGGACAGGTCACACTGAAGCTGCCTTTTTATTAATCATCATTATAGAAAGGGAAACAAGAAATATTAAAACTTCATTCTCATAAAATCTAGTAATTGTTTTTCTGACTTAGTTATCTGCTTTCAGATCATGAAATCTCTTTTGGATGCTTGCGATTGTATAATGTAAAAAAACCAAAACCAAAACTCCCCAAATCCCTCCACTCTTCACCAGCACAGTAACCCACAAACCATGGAGAAACCAACACTATGCAATTAAACAACAACATAGTGTCTGATAAGTAATATGTGTCCCAGAACAAAGTTTCAGTTATACAGCCTTTACTTCATTTTCCTACCGCAGCCCCACTTGGCTTCTTTAGCCTTTAAGAAAAAAAAATAATCGGTGGCAATTTACATTTTAATAGAAGGAAAGCAATTAAACAAATTAAACATCACAGCATCGTTGCTTTTTCTTTAGGTCAAGAAAGAACAAAATCAAACACCACCTTGGGCTTGTTCAGCCTAGACAAGAGACCTTAGAGCAGCCTCCCAGTACTGAGAGGGGTTCTGGGAAAGCTGCGGGAGGGCTCTTGATCAGGGAGTGCAGGGACAGGATAAGGAGAAATAGTTTTGAGCTGAAAGAGGGGAGATTGAGATGAGATCTTAGGGAGAAATGTTTTGCTGTGAGGGTGGGGAGGCCCTGGCCCAGGTTGCCCAGAGCAGTGGTGGCTGACCCATCCCTGGAGATGTTCAAGGCCAGGTTGGATGGGGCTTGGAGCCCCCTGATCCAGTGGAAGGTGACCAACTGGATGGGCTTTAAGGTCCTCTTCAATTGAAACTATTGTATGATTCTATGATTCACCTACCTTAAAATATTCCATTAAAAAGTACAGAGTTAATCATCTCTGAGAAGAAGGAATGGATGGGTTTCCCCTACCAAGGGGATTAAAAAACCACCAAACTACGTATATACATGCTTGCCAGGTTAGAATACTGCAATACGAGTTTGGGGGATTTTTTTACAATGCCGTTGTTAGAAATTTATTGTTCCTACATGGAAGACGATATTTAAACTGTTGTAACTTGTCCCAGTCAAAAGCAATTTGCAAGTGGACACTAAAAGGTAGATGCACACATATAAGGGACAGGTCTGCTACCACATTAAAACACACACACAGGGACCTTGACAGTTTCTTTCTCAAACTAAATACATATGAAAGTAAATACATCACCCTGTTGAGTCAGGCCACATTTAGCATCTCCGTTTCCCTCCTCCCACCCCACAACCATGTGTCAATGCTGTTTTCATCCCCTTGTTTGTCTGTCCCCCCTAATCAGGGCTCTGTTGTTGCACTGAGCAAGTCTGGGCATTTAGTGAAAATCAAGATGGATTTAGTTTGGAATTAAGTAGATTCCCATGACAGGAAATATTAAGATATGATCGATGTCCGACAAATATTTAAATAAAAAAAAACCCAAATCAACTCCCATTTCAGAAGGGAGCCTGCAAAGCCAGATTTATGGAGCTGAAATTTAAACTAGAAGGAACATATTTTTCCAGGCTTTATGTATTAGCAATATTGCATTTAATTTAGAGATTAAACACTGCAGTTTGAGGCAGCCAACAAGAGCTGAAACGCTGCGTGGAGGCAGGCTTACGGTTTTGAAGCTATGAAATATGTCTCCTGTTTTGACACTATTGTAATAGCATAGTTGTTCGCTTTCCTTGTTTCCATGGGGTTTATGGTCCATAAAGTTTAATAACAATCTTAACAGCTGAACAGTGAGCACACATCTCTGGGAGGCTGCAGTTGCAGTATGAAACAGGATCTGAATTGTATCCATGCAATTTTTAGTGGCAGCATATGTCCTTTTCCCACCACTGTCCATGCATACCCATACCATTAAAGAAAGCACCAAAACCCCACTGACTCACCTTGGAAAAGAGGTCACATCCCCTCTTGGCCTACAGGAGCTGAGTGAAGAGCACTCACAACACCAGTTCAGGTAATGCATCACAGAAGGTGATGAAATGGTTTAATTTCAGAAAAATTAAAGAAAAAGTTTTATCAGTAGTTCATAGAATTGTAGAATCATGGAATGGTTTGGGTTGGAAGAGACCTTAAAGCCCATCCAGTGCCACCCCCTGCCATGGGCACGGACACCTCCCACTGGATCAGGGGGCTCCAAGCCCCATCCAACCTGGCCTTGAACACCTCCAGGAATGGGGCAGCCACCACTGCTCTGGGCACCCTGGGCCAGGGCCTCCGCACCCTCACAGGAAGCATTTCCTCCTAACATCTCAGCTCAATCTCCCCTCTTGCAGCTGAAAACAGTTCCCCTCATCCTGTCCCTGCACTCCCTGATCAAAAGTCCCTCCCATTTTCCCATTTCCCAAAAGCATCCATGAACACCCAAAACCAGCAGTGGCTTTCTTCCACCTGTGCTGGTCCCAAAAGAAATCCTGTGTTAGGTAGAAGACCTTCTGCTCTTAGAGGTGCAGACCGTCCTCTTTGCTTACCCCTTCTGCAGTCTCATGCGATGAGGCAGAGACATTCCAGTTCCCAGTGAAACCCTTCTTGTACCTTGACTAAATACTTTCCATAGAAAGTGAATACGAAGAGGTGTAATTTGGTGGCAAAGACATGAAGCAAGCGCCTCCAAAAGAAAACAAAAACTCAATTTACCATATTCATTCAACATTTTTTTAGAAAGTCATAGCACCATGCCTAGCTTTATTTTCAGAGGTATCACAGTATCACAGCATCACAAGGCTGGGAAAGACCTTTGAGATCATTGAGTCCAACCTATGACCCAACACCTACACTTACTCATCGTCTAAACCCTGGCACTAAGTGCCTCATCCAATCTCTCTTTAAACACCTCCAGGGACGGTGACTCCACGGCCTCCCCGGGCAGCGCATTCCAATGGCCAATCACCCTTTCAGTGAAGAATTTTTTCCTAATATTGAGCCTAAACTTCCCTTGACGAAGCTTGAGACCATGTCCTCTTGTTCTGTCACTGGTCGCCTGAGAGAAGAGACCAACCCCTGCCTACCCCTAGCCCAAAGGAGATGGAAAAATGTCTGAAGAAGCCGCAGCAGTTTCCTCATCAGACAGCAAGTTCCCAAAAACATCACAACACACCCCAAATCTCCATCAACATTCTCACTTTGGCCTTCATCTGGCTCATCTTTGACTACAGCTTCCTTTCCAGCTACCAAGAAAAAAACAACCACCAGAAGAGCTGACAAACCCAAGAGCGCTTTAGTTTGTGGTTCACCTGCATCTCGTCTGGCTTTAGGGGAGCAGCTTTGCCTTGCTGCACCCCTGGCTCGTCTGAGCGATGGAGGTCTGCTCTGCAGAACGGGTTCTTCCCAGTACATGGACAACAGTGCAACTGGTGTCTGATCCGGATCAGAATTTAAAAGTTGCACAGAAATCTTGTAATATTGGCTAAAATTTAACCTGAAGTCTTTTTTTACGCGGTTTGCTGGAAAAGTTTAAATTATTTCAATAAGTGATAAAAGGAACAGAAAGAACCTTCTTTTTCCAGCATGGCTTTGACTCGGATTTTGATTAATTTGTGACTGTCCCAAGCATTGAGGAGGCGCATTGGTGCACAAACTGAAATCCAGGCCCTCCTCTGCTGATAATTCTGCTCCATCACTTGCCCCTCCATTTGTGTGTTTTTTTTCATGGGTCTTTTTAAAAGCAGATTTGAAAGGGAACATCCAACTTTCAAACCTGAATTTACATAACTATTTGTAAGGAGAAAATCTACACAAGTATAGAATATTAAATGATTTCCCACTTTTTAAATAATTGAATAGATTTCAACATTTCACTAAATCATTTTTTTTCAATGAGTTTGACACATCAAGTAATATCAGAGTAAATCTACCTAAAATATTTACAATTACTTGCAAGATATTTTCATATGAACCAGTAAATTGAAACTTCCTCTCTGAGGATAGACATAAAAAAGTCATTTTTATGGTGGTTATTGTAATTTTAATAGGCAATTTCATAGGTAAACAGAAGTGCTTGATCTCCATTCACTACCGTATAACAGGCTGTGCTGCATATCTAATGGAATCACATGGATTTGCGTACAAAATGAACAAGAATTACAAATGACTCTTTCTGTGATTTAAACTCTACAGTTTTATGTACCTCAGCCTAAGAAGAAAACACAACACGTATTCATATCATACAAACAGGCAGCCTATTTCCTTTGGGAATAAAGTTTTAAGAAGATGCTTCAGGTTAGCATTAAAGCAGATGTTCGGCAGAAGGAGCTGTGCACACATTTTCAGAGTAGCCTCCATCCAAGCTGGTTCACTGAAATGCGTGCATGCTCAAAAGATCTGAAATTTGTGTGGGCAAATGACATTTTCATGACTACAGTAGATTAATAGAGTAATAGATTTAAAGGCTAGAAGGAATCATTATGATCATCTAGTATGACCTTCTGTTTAACAGAATTTAGCCAAGGGATTCCCGCATCAAGCCCATGGCTCATAACTTCTGGTTGAGCTACAACCGGTACCTTTTAGAAAGACATTCAATCTTGATTTAAAGACTTCAAGTGATGGAGAAGTCACTACTTTCGTACGTGAGTTGTTATAGTGCTTAATTACACTGTTTCTTTTTTCTTTCTTTCTTATTTTATTTTAAAAAGGGGTTTACTACTACAATTTGTCTCCTTTCAGCCCAATCACTGGTCTGACTGTATGTCAGTAATTGATTAAAAGTACTTTGCTACCAAACATAGGTGCTTATGAATTCGAACAAGGAATATCTTAATGTTTTCTTTATGACAACAGTGTTTTTTATTTTTTTTTTGCTCTCAGATTAAGCTTTTTATCATTCTTGTAGGTCTTTTCTGAAATCTCCAAAACTTTTATATCAAACACCAGCACTACTACCAATAGTTAAATAATGTTTAATTTATAGAGGTAATAACACCATATAACACTTCAAGGATCCCTCTAGGAGAAGGAAAAAAGGCTACTAGCCATTTGGCCTTTCTCTTTCTTAAACACTCTCATGCAAATATACATCAAATATAACAAAAAAATAAAAAATGACCCAGATATGCTATGTTTGGTCAAGCTGGAAGACACGAGGACAGTAGAACAGTTTAGTCAAACATAGATCTTGGAGGGCGTTGTCAAGTTATGTGTGATGCAACCATTCACCCTGTACTACCTACCCTACGTTGTACCACCTGGTTTGGTCCCAGGCATGTTAGAGAAGGTTTTTAACACGCTATAACCTTCTGACGCAGGTATGCACAGAAGTGGGCTAGAACGGTGCAAGCTGCCAGCTGCAAAGCATCTGAAAACTCTCTTACACTCTGAAAATCCTCAGCTGCTCGTCAGAACAGCTTTATGGAAAGTGAGATGAAGTTCTGGCCCCAGCATTTAACTATACTTGGCCATAACTCAATTTCTCACAAATAGCAATTTTGGCATGTTCTCTTGCTCTTGTACAACTGCAATACATGCAGTGGGAATAATAAATTACCATGCTATTACATGGCAACAGAAATCTCAACGTGTTTGGTTTATACGCAGAATTAAAAATGTGGGCTGCTTCTTTCATTCCGCTATCACTGGGCTAGAATCTCATGTATTTACGTTGTTTTGTAACGAACTACTGAACACGTGAGATTTACAACTCACGGAAAAAGTGATGGTCCTTATGAATAGGGTTACTGAGTGTATTTTTGTGACCTGAAAGCCCAGCTATGTGTAGTTTGAATCACTTTCATATACTTCAGGCACATATTGCAATGAAACTAAGACTGTGGGGTTTGGAGGAATGTCCGCAAAGGCTGCTTCTGCTTCAGTGGTGATTATACACCTCTTTGGAAAACACAACAATTGTGCCATGCAAATACCAATATCTTTTATAATTCATTCAGATCTACTGCTAGATTCCACTAATACGCGATCTGAGAAGTCAAGAAAGGCAAAACAAGCGCTATGCGATTAAAGACAGCCTTTTGTTGAGGGAAAAAAAGAAGCTGTTTTGATTCTAAGAAGACAGTGGGTGGTAAAACAGATTCCTGCTAAGGAAACGAGCAGTCACTTTCACTGAGAAGGAAATACTGAGTTGCTCTGTCTTCAGGTCTCAGTGGAGCAAAGCCTGATGGTTTAACCATGGCATATGGGTTGCAGCCCTAGAGAACTAAAGAGAAAATTTGGAAGCTCGTGTCAAATTCTCTGCTCTCTCTCCAGCTTCGGCCTGGGCCTCGGCAGCGGTCTCTGGGGACAGGATGATGTACTGCGATATAACAAGCTGCCTGACATTTTGAAATGCCTTAATCCCCAGCTTTCCATCCACCTTTTAGCCCTCACAGCGTCTTCCCTTCCCACGTGGAGCTGCACAGTGTACAGAGTACGACTTCACGATAGAGAAAAAAGTTGTCATATCTTTGTCCTTGAGGTGTTTTAATCGGCAACGGCTCTTTGCTTTGTTAATAACATTTTCAGTAATACAATTTGAAATGCCAGTGATTGTATGGAAGGTGGGGTATGTGAACAGCAAAGTCGTGGGACTGCTGTCTAGTTTATTCTGACCAGAAAGCAGGGTGGGAAATAAAAACCAGGAAGCATTGTTTTCCTGAACCCTAAGAAATTGCAAGCTCCTGGTGAAAAACAAAGCCTCCTGAATTACGGAAAGAGGAAGCTTTAGAAATACAAATGTGAGCATTGAAGCCAAGCAGATGCTCACAAGACAGAAGAAATTTATTTCATGCTTCCAACAGCTTTCAGATTTATAACTGGCAGTTGGTAGCCAAACTCTTAAAAACACTGCAATAATTATATATCCAAACCAAAGCCTTTTTCCCCCCGTTCACATGGAAAATACTGCAGCACTGGATGTGTTATTAATTAAAAACTCTGAATGCCGTTACAGGCGTGAACTCCAGTGGCCCATCTCACAGTCTTTCTTTTTCTAAAAAGCCAAAACATTGAGGGGTTGAATACAGCTTCTCTCATATATTATCTCCCTAATGACTTCGACCTATTAATAAGTGGAATCTATCAAGTACACTCTCTCTTACGGTATTTTGTCAATCGTTATACACCTCAATGGGGCCACCATTAAAAATCTGCCAATTAACTCAGTATTTAGGACACTTACTATGAAATATGCTATGTATCACACAATTTCTCATAAACATAGAAACACTGTAAATCACAAGGTGAGATTAGTATTTTCTGCAATAAGAAGTGATGCCTTTTAACGATAATCATGATATACTTAGGGATATATCCTTCAGGGGGCTCTTTTATAGCAGAACCATTCTAAGGGAAAACAATCTGAATGCCACAGCAGATATTGGAAGAAGATTCTTTTAACACCCTTATGCTTATCTTCTGCCGTTCTGTATCAAATCCTTTTTGTAGCAGAATCTATATATGCACCCTAAAATATTTTTTACTCTTTCAAACTGAAGATTTTTTCAAATTTTAAGGAGAAATATTATTAGAAATCAAAATAAGATTTAAAAATATCATTAGATGTATTAAACTGACAGCATGTTTATGTACTACATCTGAATAAAACCCTTTTACTTACCAAAAAACATAGCTCTTAATCAAAAATGATTAATTGTGGCTTTCTGGTCAATAAAGCACTAAATAAAATGAAGGATGAGAACGTAATGTGGCTAAAAGTCTCTAATGGTGTTTATTAACTTATTTATTTTATTTCCTATTCTTCAAAAAAAGGTTTTGATTAAAATATGATTTTATTTAATATCTCATGGTTAAAAGAAAGCATTAAAGCCACTAGCATCAAGTTAGCACAATTGCAATGAAAAATGTGGAAAGTACCTCTAATAGAGTTGTAGCTGTGGTTTCATTTATTCTAGATGAAAAATGACATTTATCAAACATTTGATCTAATGGGCTATATATTTATGGAGAAACAAAAGAGAAGAGATTAACTGGCAAGAAAATCCATTCTGATTAGACTATTTAATGTTCTGAGTTTGTGTTACAAATAACCCTATTCCCAGGAGGATTCCTTTGAACCAGATTTCTTTAATTATTATTTTTATTTAGTACTAAGTCCATAGGACTTGTGAACAGAACCTTTTAAAACACTTGACAAAAATCAAAGGTATTTTTTCTCTGTTGCTTTCTCAGTAAGGAAAGTCTTACTGCTACATGGAATACACTAACTAATTAAACTGAGATTGTTTTTAAACATAGTTTTTAATATTATCATTTTAAGATCTTGACGTACATTTCTGAGTGATATTTCATTTGGAACTGCAACCATTTATCTAGTCGGAGCATCTGTGCTTTCAACATATGGACTGGAAACTTTCCATTGCATTGCCTGCACTCTGCCAAAAAGCTAGCAAAAGAAAACATTCCGATGTAAATACAAGCTGATACCCCAGTTTTTCAGTGGTTTTGAGTCTTTAAGCACCAAAATAAAGAAAAGTATATTATGACCATGGTTTTGTTGAAAAAGAAAAAAACCCACCAGGAAAGCTGCAGAACAGGCATCGTGCATTGCAGATCCCCATTTTGGCAACCCAAAGAGGGAATATAAGCTTAAAGGCCTGAATTTAACAAACCTAATTATCAAGGCTTAATTAGTACCAAGGGTGAAGCTTCATGGAACACCTGCAGACTTAATTTATGTCCTGACAGAGAGGAACAAGTGTTAATGGGCTGTATTTATGTTAATACCTGAACCTTAGAGAGCCGATGGGATAAAACAGCCTATGCACTAGTTTTCTGTTTCAAGCTACAGAACAAACAGAAAAGATTTTAATCTTAATATTAGTTTGCACATACCTCCTAGGGGAAAGCGTAGATCTATTTAAACTTTAAAATTGGAGATATAAAATAGTAAGGGGAAAAAAAAAAAAAAGAAAAAAAAAGTCAGTTTAGAAATCGGTATGAATGCAGCAAATATCAACCCAAAAAGCGTCAGGGGCCATTTCCTGCACATCCTGTGAGCAGCTTCTGCTTTTATTAACGCCTCTTACACTCTACCACTGACTTTCTACAGCTCAAACTTCACTTTTCCCGTGACTGATGTGTTACACAATTCTTTGCTTTATGCAGAGGGAAGGAAAAGCAAGACTCCCCACCATAACTGTGGTGCTGGGAGCATTGCCTATGCACACCAGGGCTCAGGGGACATGGTCTGAGGTGACTCTGGGCTCCTCTGCAGAAGGCAGAGCCCTGTGGGGAATGGGGCTCTTGCTGTCTCCAGAGCTCTTGGAGCCCAGGCTGTAAACGGGCCATATGGTACCCGCAGCCCCGGCTCTCGATCAGTGCCAGGAGGGTACAGGACATTATACACCCATGCTGTTCCTTGCTCCATGTGTAGTAAACTACCCTGAAGCCACAGGGTTTCAGGTACGAATAAACAGCTTGTATGTCTTTCCCACTGAAGTTACAATTCTACTGTAGCAAAACTGGTTCATCTTCTGGCACCACAAGTATCCCAGCTGATTCCAGAAAGATGGTGTTTAAATGACACTTTTCTGCCCTTCAGCACTCCTTTTCGTCCTTGGCCACACACACCATTTCAGCAAAGAGCACGTCTGAGAGTATGGCCATGAGAATAGCATTATAACCTCTGAATTGCACAGAGGCGACGGGGGATGTTTATTATTATTATATGCATCTGCCACCCAGTCTGGCTTTTTAAATATTAGGCTCCACCAGTATTTGCAGCTCTGAAACTGCTCAGGTCGCAGAACAAAAAAGCATAAACCCACCGTATGCTGGCCCGTAGAGCTATTTATTATCCTGTTGTTGGTACCTGTAGTCACAGGTAATAAGGATGAAAAGTCATCTCGAAGATCACCCTCTCCGGTTTATCACAAAAGGCCACAGAATGTCACCAAGTGACTGCTGCATCCAACCTGCAACTTTTCCCGAGGTTTCCAAAGATGTTTGAATGCTCAAAACTGAGTGAGCCATAGGTTGTTCTAATGCTTATTTGCCTGTATTATTAGAAATGCTGTGTCCCCGGTGCATGACTGTCTTCTCATACTGGATCCTATTCTGCTTTGCAGAGCTGAAAAAAGTTCTTCCGCAATCTTCCCTGTCAGAACTTACTGAGGGTGATGTGATCACCTCCTGGCCTGTATTGCTGGTAAGTTAAACAGATTGAGAGTAGTACATTTATTCCTACAAAACAGCTTTTCTCATCTCAACTCACCTCATTCTTGTTGCCCTTTTCTGAATGTTCTTCAGATTTCTACCATCTGTAAACATAATACTGATTCTTTACTCTTCCTTTAAATATTTGTAGCAATAACCAAAGATCTACTTTATCCATTTAAATACACATTTGATGGTTTTTTTATGCCATTTGCAGCCCAAATTTACCATGCTAACAGAACGTGGTCTCCACTAGTTTCCCTCACCACACAGAGCATCCCTTCTATATAGGGCTGAATGCAACTTTCCAACAAATTCATTTTCTTAATCCTTCCTCTATTTTTGCTCATAAATCATCAGCAAACTGATTCTCATGATCTCAGACATGAGAATCATTATTATTCACAAATATTTCAATTAATTGAAACTGCAAATATTTACAGTTCACTCTACTAGGATAATTCAGCCATGCATTATTCTCTGTCCTTTCAGATCAAACAAATTATATGAGTAATCAATAAGTTTGAATTATATCATACGAAAACTGAATACACAGTTTGAAATTGCATTAGACAATACTCAGGTTTCATTTTTGTGAGTATACAGAGCACCAAGCTCAGTTCCTGCAACTTTCATAGGAAGTAAATACAAAAGCACAGTAAACAAAGCCAGCTCAACATTCTCTTCGCTTCATACAAATATTGTAGGCACTGTTTCTACATTTAGTTCACTTGTAAATCTATGCGATCACAGGCACACAAGAACAAACATTGCATTTTACACCTAGGTCTACAGAAAAATACAACCTGCCACGATCACACACCACCAGCAGCCATGAGTTTAAAGAACGAGGAGCTCAGAGCATGAGAGGCGTCCGTGCTGGTGAGCCAGCGAGTTCCTGCCACAAGGGCACAGCTTGGCTTCATGCGTGGTGTCAAACCACAGTACACATTCTTGGGCTGTCCATGAAGAGGTGAGGGGCCCAAGGTGCCGTAAGCCTGGGGATGCCGGCTCAGCGGGGCTGCTGAGGTCAGTGAAAATCTGCCCTTTTTCTCTTTTAACCAAAGCCTTGACTCTGCCTTAAGGTCTAAACCAGTTTTGCTCTCGGTCACTTTTTGTAAGTACACCACACTCGAGTCTTGGCAGCTGCTCAAGAGAGAGGCAAGAGTGTTTATGGGACCCATACAAATCCAGGCTAATTTAAATTGGATGAGGAGGACAGTTTGGCCAATTTCTCCGTCTCGCAACCACCCCCCTTACGGGAACAGCAAGATGTTTTTTGTTATCTTTTCTCCTTGTTATTTTATAATGCTCTTTAAAATATTGACACTAATGCTTCTTCCCCTCCTGCTTTTTTTCTGGCAACAACTGCTGATCCCATCTCTACCACTAGCCCATTCACCACATTTCAGAGGCATACAAATCATCAGTGCTTTCCATGGCATCCATAAAGATGTCATCAGGGATGTTTGCACAGCTGGGAAAGTTGGGGCTGTTGCAGGGCTGTGTTTTAGTGCTGTAAGCTGGGAAATGCAGCAGACCCACACGACAACTGGTAGGGATTTCCATTATCTTGCAGGAATCCTTCATCCCCCTGCATCTATTGGGGTCTCCTTCTGTGTGAGGACAAACTTCCTGAGGCTACATTAGGTGCTTACACAGCTTGGAGCAAAACCTGTGGACCATGTGGGCTCACCAAAATACAGGAAGGGAGTTTCACACACTTTCAATCCTTAAACTTGGAAAGATTTTTAAGGACAAAGTGGAGGAGTCATAGAATCATGGAACGGTTTGGGTTGGAAGGGACATTAAAGCCCATCCAGTGCCACCCCCTGCCATGGGCAGGCACACCACCCACTGGATCTGGGTGCTCAAAGCTCCATACAACCTGGCCTTGAACACCTGCAGGGATGGGGCAGCCCCCACTGCTCTGGGCAACCTGGGCCAGGGCCTCCCCACCCTCACAGGAAAACATTTCTTCTTAATATCCCATCTCAACCTCCTCTCTTTCAGCTGAAAATCGTTCCTTCTCATCCTGCATAAAGATCCCCTCCGCAACTTTCCTGTAGGTGCCTTTTAAGGAAGAACTTCCCATCTCATGTGCAGCTTTCTGGCATCCCACAGACATCTCAGATCTCAGGGAGAATGGAGTCAGCCACCATTTGTCCTCCAGAAATGCCTCTGCCATACAGAGAGTCCTTTCTGTACCTTTGACAGGCCAGGGTCAGTGCAGTAATTGCTGTCTAGTGCCCAGCTTGGACCTCCAATGATACGAGCCTCTAGTGCCTCACCAGTTCCCACCTGGTGACCCCAGGACCCTGACCACTTGTACCTTGGAGTGCTGCTGGAAACACTAGCCCAGTCTCCAAGTTGGGGAATACTTTCTGAAACCCTAAACAAGTACCTGAGTGACAGCAGGAATGGAGCTTTGGTCTGGAGACAGCCTCTGCTCTGTGTGTGATGTGTTTTCCCTTGGTGAAATGCATGATAAATAACCCCTGCTTTTCAGGGCAATAATCAGCTGTTTGCATGGAGGGGTGCTTACGCTGGAAGTAAATATGAATATGAACATAGCAGTAAATTGCCCTCTCTCCAGAGTCTCCAACTTTACAAATGGTCTTTTCCTAAACAAGCATAGAATCATAGAATCATTAAAGCTGGAAAAGACCTCTAAGATCATCCAGTCCAACCATCAAAGCACAATTGAATTTTGATTCAAGAACAAGATAATAAAAATAGTCATAACCATTTTACAGACTTTGTTTATTACTTTTATCCAGCAATTTCATATCTTTTTTAAGTACGATTTTACCTCTGGCAAAATCATCAGACCTTGAAATGTGGTTTCCAAAACTGGATATTACACATTAACACCAATCTAATATGTATGATCATTATGGAAACAATTCAAGTGAAGCATATTGTTTTTTTTCATGACCAGCAAGAACATCGATGCATAACACACACAAGTTCTCGTACACATACATATATGCAGACATGTTCTCGTAAATCAACACGGGCAAAGTGTTACGGGAAGAATGCTGTTGAGGCCACGGTGTGGATAGGCGTAGGTTTTTGCAATTCACATACACTTTCATTTTGGTCACGTAACCATGTTTCAGAACAGTGTGTTGCTTGTATAGTTTTTAAAAGTAGCTGGAATATAGATTATAAACGGAAATAAACCATTAATCAGATTGTCAATGAAAATTCTGAGAAGTCAATTACAAATCCTGGACAAAATTAGTCATCGATTTCTCAAAACATCTTTGGTATGGAAAGCCGAAGATCTTTGTGAGGTCTAAAACGTTGATTTTTTAAAAAGCAGAAACAACACTTTTCATACCTAGTTTCAATCAGGCTTTTTTTCTGTTTTCTAATTTCATTTCATTCTACTGTAACATGGCGTTTCCCACCTCCCTCAGATCTTCCCACAGAACCAGTCAGACAGAAGAAACACTTGAGCAGCTTGTTCAAGTGTGATGCCTGAGCTGGTCACATGAACGTGTCCTGGGACACATGAACCCATTTTTTTCAGAGGAAAAAAATAAGGAGATTATTTTCAGACTGTGGTAAAATTTACCATTAATCCAAACTGTAGGATAGAAGGCTGTCTTCAAAACTATGTATCATCTGCTACCAAGTATGGTGAGCCCAAATAAGAGCAAGAAAAGAAAACCTAAACATCTTCTAAGAGTTTATTTTCCACTTGGGCTGACAACAGGGAAATGAAGAGCCATTTTGCCTCAGTAGTTGCATTCCTTTTGGGGTCATCTTTTGCTCAGCAAAAGCGTACAAGGATGAACAGGGATTTACGGGGCTTTTAATTTTTATTCTTTAATGTTTTTAATTTTCATGTTCAAATATATTGTTACTTAATGTTTTGAAATATAGCTTCCCAGTCCAACCTCATTTTAGTTTCCCAAAGAAAATGCAATTTACGTGTTGAGGTGAAAGAAAACACAGAGGGAAAGAATTAAAGTAGTGAAATTCCTAGTATTTCAGGCAAGAGTAAAACCTTTGCCTAACTTGAAATATTTTCCATGCTTGCTTAAAAATCCATAAAATGAGCAACTGCTCATCAACTTAAGAGTTACATATGCGAAATCTCCTGCACACAAGTCAGGGCCAATGCATGACTGCATATTTCTAACCATTTGTTAAATTTCCCACTCTGCAAATGCCGAAGGATTGAAGAGTAAAAATGAGTGAGTGAAGACATGGTTCCAAGTCACTAAACTGTAGAGGTGTCACAATCCTTTTTGGAGGGAGATGCTGCAGTTGCACTGTAGCAAGGAGAAATCTCAGCTGGCTTTGCAGCCAACACAGTACGTTAGACTTTTAGCAGAAAGAAAATGGCAAAGAGAAGTGCATGTGAAGAGAACAAGAATAGGCAGCTTTACAGACAGACCACAAACACTGAACACTGTAGTGTTTATCTACGTGAAACTAAGCATCAGCTGCCGAATGTACATTGTGCAGGCAGCCTATTGACAACATAGAATGATAGAATGGCTTGGGCTGGAAGGGCCCTTAAAGACCATCCAGTACCACCCCCCTCTGTGCTTTAATAAAAGGCAATCCAATATGGATGGAAGTTGTTTTATGACTATGACATAGAAAATTTATCTGTTGAGGTAAACACACAGACAGCATCTTCCTGTGCACAGAGAAGTGCTTAGTTAGACTGAAACTCTGACTAAACAGATTCAGTCAGCACAGGCAGGTCATAATAGTCACTGAGGTTCCTACTTGTCAAAATGCAACCTCTTATCAAACACTATAAACACCAGTGGGCAAATCAGATCTTTGTTGCTTCTTATTTAACATTAGTTAAAATCAATGAAGTGATCAAACAGCAGGCTCCAGGAATCTTTTTGTTGCTTGCTTTTCAGTTAATGGTGAGTTTAAACCTATTATTTATGGCCATTTGTGATCTCTCTGTAATTATGCAAATGTCATTCCAATTCTGCAAGAATTCAATATAAAAAAGGCAAACATAGAATCATAGAATCATCTGGTTGGGAAAGACCTCTCAGATCACTGAGTCAAACTGTACCTGTCCCCTTACTAAACCCTGTCCCTAAGAAACTCATCCACCCATTTTTTAAACACCTCCAGGGATGACGACTCCACCACCTCCCTGGGCAGCTGTGCCAATCCCTGACCACCCTTTCAGTCAAGAAATTCTTCTTAATGTCCAGTCTAAACCTCCCCTGGTGCAACTTGTGGCCATTTCCTCTTGTCCTATTGCTGTCACTTGTGAGAAGAGCCCAGCACCCACCCCGTCACAGCCTCCTTTCAGGCAGTTGTAGACAGGGATGAGGTCTCCCCTCAGCCTCCTTTTTTCTAAGCTAAACACTCCTAATTCCCTCAGTCTCTCCTCGTAGGGCTTGTTCTCCAGCCCCTCCCCAGCCTCGTTGCCCTTCTCTGGACGTGCTCCAGCCCCTCAATGTCCTTCTTGGAGTGAGGGGCCCAAACCTGACCCCAGCACTCGAGGTGCGGCCTTACCAGAGCTGAGCACAGGGGCACAACCACCTCCCTGCTCCTGCTGGCCACTCTGGGTCTGATACAGGCCAAGATGCCATTGGCCCTCTTGGCCACTGCTGGCTCCTGTTCAGCCTCTGTCAGCCAACACCCCCAGGTCCTTCTCTGACAGGCAGCTCTCCAGCCACTCTTCCCCAAGCCTGTAACGCTGCACGGGTTGTTGTGTCCCAAGTGCAGGACTCTGCCCTTGGCCTTGTTGAACCTCATCCCATTGGTCTCAGCCCATCGATCCAGCCTGTCCAGATCCCTCTGCAGAGCCTCCCTTCCTTCAAGCAGATCCACACTGTCTGCACCGATGGCAGCCAGTTTCTCCAGCAGGATACTATGAGAAAGGATGTCAAAGGCTTTACTGAAGTCCGGGTACCCCACATCCACAGCCTTTCCCTCGTCCATTAAACAGGTCACCTTGTCATAGAAGGAGATCAGGTTGGTCTGGCAGGACCTGCCTTTGGTGAACCCATGTTGACTGGGCCTGATCACCCGGTTGTCCGGCGTGTGCTGTGTGATTGCACTTAAGATGATCTGCTCCATGACCTTCCCCGGTACCGAGGTCAGACCGACAGGCCTGTAGTTCCCTGGATCCTTGCTCTGACCCGTCCTGTAAATGGACATAACATTCACCAGTCTCTAGTCTAGCAGCACTTCCCCAGTTAGCCAGGATTGCTGGGAGATGAGGGGTTTGGAGAGGACCTCTGTCAGCTCCCTTAAAACCCTCAGGTGGATCCCGTCTGGCCCCACCAACTTGTGTGTGTCTAACTGGCCAAGCAGGTCTCTAACCAAATCCTCCTGGATCATGGGAGCTTCAATCTCGCCATCTTCTGGCTTAGGGGAATAAGTAACCTGAGAACATCTCACCTTCCTATTAAAGACCAAGACAAGAAAGGCACTAAATACCTCTGCCTTGTCCTCATCCCTTGTCACTGCTGTCCCTCCTGCATCCAGTAGAGGAGGGAGATTCTCCTTAGTCCTCCCGTTGCTGTTAATATATTTGAAGAAACATTTTTTATTGTCTTTCACTGAACTGGCCAGATGAAGTTCTAGTTGGGCTTTAGCCCTTCTAATTTTTCTCTCTACATGATCTCACTTCACCCTTGTAGTGCTCCTGGGGTGCCTGCCCCCTCTTCCAAAGCTCATAAACTTTCTTCTTCTTCCTGAGGTTGATATAAATGTCTCTGCTCAGCCAAGCTGTTTTTCTTCCCCGCCGACTCATTTTATGGCATGTGGGGATGGCCTGCTCTTGTGCCGCAAGAATTTCCTTCTTGAGGAGCATCCAGCCCTCTTGTGCCTCTTTGTGCTTTAGAACCGCATCCCAATGAACTTTATCAAGCAGCCTTCTTCACAGTTTGAAGTCTGCCCTCCGCAACTCTGAGCTGGCAGTTCTGCTGACCCCCCCTCCTTACTCCTCCAAGAACTGAGAATTCTATCATCTCATGATCACTGTGCCCCAGGTGTCCTCCAACAGTCACCTCTCCCACAAGGTCTTCTCTGTTCACAAAATAGCAGATCTGGGGGGGGGGCACCTTCTCTAGTCGGCTCACTCGCCAGTTGTGTTAGGAAGTTGTCTGACTCAATGAACCTCCTCCTCTGCTTCCAGCAGACATCTGGAAGGTTGAAATCTCCCACAAGAACCAGGATTAGTGATTGGAAGACTTCTCCCAGTTGTTTGTAGACGAGCTCATCAGTTTCTTCATCCTGGCAGAGTGGCCGATAACAGACTCCCACCACTGTATCTGGATTACTGCACATTCCACTGATTTTAACCTGTAAGTACTCAACCCTGCCGATACCGTTATTGAGTTCCACGCAATCAAAACATTCCCTAACATAGAGAGCAGCCCTACCACCTCTCTTTCCTAGCCTATCCCACCTGAAGGGTTTGTAGCCACCCATGGCAGCACTCCAGATGTGTGAATCATCCCAACACATTTCCGTGATTGCAATTACGTTGTAGTTTTCATGCCTTGCTACAGCTTCCAGCTCCCCCTGTTTGTTGCCCATACTGTGTGCACTGGTGCAAATGCACTTCAGCTGGGCTGTTGTTTCCACCTCCACATGCTGCACACTGGACCAATTATGCCCTAAGCAATGACTTTCAGGTACCTTCACTGGGTGGTGAGCAAGGTACCAAAGTCAGCCTTACCCTGTTGCAACGCTAACCAGCTCTTAACCAGATAACTCACATTACATCGCAGCATTACCATTCACTTTTTGCAGATGAGGAAAGCAAGGCACAGCAGTGCAACTGAATGACCTGGGACTGTGTAATGATTCAGGAGAAGGGAGAGATCCAGGTCAGAAGTTCCTGATTTCTTTACCTGACTATTGCCTTTTTATGCTGCTTTTATCTCTGGTTCAGCTTATCTGCGTGGGAGTCATTGACACTGAGTGGAGGCAAGCTTCCACCAGAGCTACAACTATGCACTTCTACACCTCATAGCATCTTTATCTTCACGATTTCCATCCTTTTGCACCTCCATCGAGATTCAGAAGACCTATGGGCAACATGCAGAGAGGCTGAAGCAGCTGTAAGAGTGCTGGACCAAAGGCTTCCAACAATGCCAAAGAACACCTTTCCCCATCCTATGGAGTCTGCAGCACAATCCGGATTTTGGGTTGGAATTTATTTTTGTATGTTAGTTCTTCTGAAATATTGTGTTCACTCCATCTATCCCAAACCTTGTCAAAGTTTTCCAGTTACAAAATCGGAAATACTATATTATAATGAGTAAACATTCAATATATTGCTGTTGCACCATTCAAAACTCTGCAAATATAGAGATCAATTTTGCTTTTTTTCCTAGCACTTTCCCCATCCCTGATCCATATTTATTCACAGCAAATACCAAAAGCCTTTCACTAGCAATAACAAGCTTCAGTGACACAAAATTTTTACAGCTGTTAGAAACAAACAAAAAAAAATCTGCTGTCCCTCTATTTAATAAATTCCCTGAAGTGTAATTTTGTGAGTGCTAACGCATAAATCTGTGTTCCTAAACACAGATTTAAAATAAAGGTGTAATCTATGTAGCATGTTACACATCTTCATCCTTGCAGCCACACTGTTAAAGAGAGATACTTCATAACAGCAATAATGAGAGGTTTGGACACAAGTTAAAAATAAGAGGAAACTGTATGTCAAGAACAGTCACCTTCATTTTAAATTATCTCTGCTGTGTCCACATGTCAGTGCAGCTTTGCCAGCTTCCCACGGTAAGCAAGCAAAAGCCAAAAAGTAGGAGAACAATTCACCTCCGAGTTCCAGGCTTCATCCCTGAACGTACTGGCTTCTCTAAGTTTAAGTCAATAGCCCAATAATAACTCTGATTTATATAAGCTAAAATCTTATAGTTTCATAATATCTTTAAATGAAATATTTTTACAATACTCATGTCCCCATAAGCATCCCTATCTTTTCCAGAATTGCTAGGTTCTTTTTGCATTTTAAAATACACATTGCTACGTGGTGTCCTCAAAAAACATCCTGTCCTAAATTATGCCACATTAACCTAGAAAATGGTTACTAGATTACTCAAAACCCTTTTTTCTACACAGCAAAAAAAAGGTCGTTAGCTAAAGAAGTGATCGCATTTTGATGTATATCTCACATGCGGATGGCCTTCTGCTGCACCCCGACATCACAGCTGATCTCAGCAACAGACGCCCAAAATGGTTTCCTCTAGATGTGACTGAGATTGCAATTATTATATTTTTTCTTCCTGCCTCTTGAAAGAAGTAAAATCACATGTATCCCAGCTGCTACCAACTAGTAAATCACAGACAATAATTAGTAAATATTATGAAGGAAGACGATAGAAAGGTTGGGCCTTTTTAACTCACATACATGACTGGGCATTATGGGTTTTTTTGAAGGAAGAAAATTGCTGCTCACAACAAAGCAACAGCCTTCTAAACCCCACTTACACATCAGTACATTCCAGTCTGTTTTCTTTTTATCCTCCTTATTTAACAAAACTAAAATCCAAGCAAGGACATATTTTATTTCATTGTTTCAGTAGTGAAATGGACCAGGACCTCAACAAATCTCATCAGTTTCTTGTTCCTCTCGTACATGAAATTTATATTTCTTGGTGTCAGTGTCCTTAGAAGACGAGTGAACACAGCATTCAGAATCATTAGTCATCTTTCATGCTCTGGAGGTCCTTCTCGACCAATTTAGTAAAGAACAATGCTGTGTAAAAGAGACAGGATGGCTGCTAATGACAGGCAACAGTTCAATATTTTATGCCACCTTAAAAAAGTTTCAGTAACTGAAGGTGTTCTCACATTAATTCTTTGCATCAATTATTGACAGAGAATTTAATTTAAAGGCAACTAGTCAGTAACCTAGGGGTACTGTTTTAAATAATTTATAATTGCTGCATGGGTGTAATCATATTGCTATTGATTAAGATCCAGTCACTTCTACCAGTCCAGCATGTCTTATGCTAATTAATTTTAGTGATATCACCTTTTTAACTCTGTATTCCCTGGTAACAGGAACTCATTATTAAAAAATAATTTAATCAGGATCAATCTTTTAAGTTTATTTGATTAGTGCTTGATAGGATGTTGAAAAAGTAGATTTAAATGAAAGTAAAATTAGACACTGAAGTATACAGATAGTCTGATAATTTGAAGAGAAAAGCAAGAACACTTTAAAGAACTAAGATTTTGATTAGATATAGGAAAGAAGACTAAGACAGAGTTATCGTCATTGCCCCTTGATCCTGAAGTTGTTGCATGCATTAACTGCCGCTTAAATCAATAGAAATTTTGAAGATCGGTAACTTTCCAGTGAACGGCACCTCTCTGTATGGGCAGCTGAGGAGCAGGCCCTCCTGACAAGCTGATAAAACACAACATAACATTTCAAGACAAGAATAGAAAGTCCTTCACAGCATACACTCCTTTTCTCTCACGTATCCTCCCCATCCCTGGAAACACTGAAAGTCAGGTTGGATGGGGTTCTGACCAGTTCACCCCTGACCTGATCCAGTTAAAGATGTCCCTGCTCCTTCAGGGGGGTTGGAAGTGGATGAAGTAAAAGTCCCCTCCAACCCAAACCATTCCAGGATTCTATGATATCAGTCCTCACTGGAGGCTGATTATTGCTTTCCAGCACTTTTCCCACTTTTTCAAGCTGCCCCCAAATTTTGGGAAGTGCTTCCTCATGCGTGTATAGAAATACCCCCTTACACACATCAAATCTCCTTTAGAAATTTTCCTTTGCTGACACATCAGGTAAAGGAATATTTAGGCTGCTTGTGCTTGCTGAAACCTGCTGGTCACAGAGATTTCTCACTGCTTGATTGGTTTTCTATGCTCTACTGTCCACTCCGTGCATCACTAGTCTCCTGTCGCTGTAAATTGGGAACTGTCTTTTTACTCTGGGTGTGTACGTAGATGGTGCTCAGCAAAGTAGAATGACCTGACCTTTAGGTGCTGGAGAAATACAAGCAACAATAATATAATAAAACCACCTCAAAGCACCGGAGTAGACATTAGTTTTCCAAATTCAACAGTAGATATCCCATTCAAGGACTTAATTTCACCCAGAATACGCCCTTTTTGATGTTACTGATAATAGAACCACAGAATGGGTTGGGTTGGAAGGGACCTCAAAGCTCATCCCGTTCCAGCCTCTGCCATGGGCAGGGACACCTCCCACTGGATCAGGGGGCTCCAAGCCCCATCCAACCTGGCCTTGAACACCTCCAGGGATGGGGCGGCAGCAGCCACCACTGCTCTGGGCACCTGGGCCAAGGCCTCCCCACTCTCTCAGGAAAATATTTCCTCTTAAGATCTCATTAGATCTCATAGTTTTCAGCTGAAAACAGTTCCTCCTCATCCCATCCCTACACTCCCTGATGAAGAGCCCCTCCCCAGCTTTCCTGCAGCCCCTTTCAGTTCTGGGAGGCTGCTCTAAAGTCTCCCCGGAGCCTTCTCTTCTCCAGGCTGAACAACCCCAACTGTCCCAGCCTGGCCTCATACAGGAGGTGCTCCAGCCCTCAGGTCACCTTTGTGGCCTCCTCTGGACCCACTCCAACAGATCCCTGTCCTACCTGTGCTGAGGGCTCCAGAACTGAGCAGAGGGCTCCAGAACTGAGCAGAGGGCTCCAGAACTGAGCAGAGGGCTCCAGGTGGGGTCTCACCACCACAGCAGAGCAGAGGCAGAATCCCTTCCCTCAACCTGGTGATTACTGATGACAAATGCTTGCTGTGCATCTAAGGCTCATCTACAAGCAGCCATTTGAAAACAGAGCCTCTGAGGGTACAGTCTGAACACTTTCTTGTGAAGTCTGATGAACCAATTCTAGGCTTTCCCATGAAGGCTTCAACAACTGTTACAGGCAGTTTAAAACTGCAATGAAAGCAGACAGACATATGAACAGTCAGTGTTAAGGGAAATAAAACCTTTCTGAAAGCAGATTTTGTCCCTACTTTTACTCAGGTTAAAGGCAGAGGGAAGGGTACTACTGACTTCAACAAGAGCAGAACCTGAGGCAGTTTTCCCTAATAAGCACAGATGTTTGGAAACAAAGTTAATACAAGGATAAAAATCCTGGATCGTGGAAAGGAAGAAACCAGAATACAAGGAGGAGATAATAAAAAAGCACTAAAGGGGGCCCATTCCTGATTTTTTTAGAGACTCTCCATTAAGATTAGGGTGCTGGATGGGAGCACAGGAAGACAAGACATCGTATATATCCAGTATCAGCAAGGACACAGCTCGGGAACTACGGAGACAATGAGTATAATCATATCTACAGAAGTCAAAACATTTAGCCTATAAGTAAAATGACAAACACAGTAATTTGAACTCGACACATGCTAGGAACAAACATCCACAAAGTAATGCCACAAAGGACATGCAATCTTTGTCCCTGAAGACACCATTATGTAAATTAAATTGAATTGAGTCCACTTTGAGGTTTGCAATCAAATGGGTATTTCTAATATCAACAAAAATTGAGCTTTCCCCAGAGAATCCAAATCAAGCTGCTTTTGCAGAACAAAAGCAAAATGCTGAAACATATACGCTTTTAAGAAAGCTCAATGAATATAAAATTGTTAGAAAAACCAGTGCATTGAAATCTACTCTGACAAATAAACTGTGAGGAAGAATAAACTGATTTGACATTTGTATTCTCTTAGAATAGAGAATTGTTTGGGGACAATAAATTGTTTGGGGACAGCATGGAACATGTGGATACTGGGGGTCATCACTCCAGGAGGCACTGTCCAGCCCCCTGCACAGTGCATTCAGCCTTCATGTCACACCTCTGGTGGAAAACTTCAAAGAACCCAACAAGGACCTGTTGCAAAGGCTGTGGGGAGACCTTAGATCAGCCTCCCAGTCCTGAAAGGGGCTACGGGAAAGCTGGGGAGGGGCTCTGGATCAGGGAGTGCAGGGATAGAATGAAGGGGAACGGTTTTCAGCTGAAAGAGGGGAGACTGAGATGGGATCTTAGGGAGAAACGTTTTCCTGAGGATGGTGAGGCACTGGCACAGGTTGCCCAGAGAAGTTGTAATTTCCCACTTTGGAAATGAGTGGTCTTTGAGGTCTCTTCCAACCCCAGCCATTCTCTGATTCTGTGACTGTCTATGATGTGCTGTGGTTTCATGGTACACAACAGTGACATGTCATGGTGTAAGTGGCTGTTGCGTTCTAGACTCACAATTTTGACATATAAAGTCTCTAATATAAATCTACTATTATTCACAAATACTAAGTAAATGTAACATACTATTAAAAATAAAGGAAGCAACAAAACAATAATTAAGCAAGTATGCTTTGGTTTTTAATAAACTGGTGCCCCATGGATCAACCTCATTGCTAATCTACGTTGAATAATGGCTTTGTGAACAAAATTGTGACTGCAGAAGGTTGTGCTTGACAGTCACACCTAGTAGGATGAGACTATATTTCAAACAGTTGGGGGAAAAAAAATACACTATTAAATTTACTGAATACCTTGGCTAGGGTTAAGTATTTTATGCAGGCATCAGCATCTTTAAGGAGTTCACCTTTTAAAAGGAGCAGGTTTTTTGTTGTAAATGGCACTGACACTACAACAAGAAAGTTCATTTCACAAAGATGATTCATTAAGAAATAAAATATTCATGGCTGACAGCTTGAAGGATCGCCATACAGTTTTATTCTAATGCACCTGTCCTCTTTGTCAAGTCCAATATGGGATGTCATGTCGCCAAAGTTTTATTTAGAAATTGTTTGTCAGAGTGAGCTTTCTAATGTGAATGAAAAATTCATTCCCTCATTAAGAAGATTTTCCATGAAATGTCTAGGATTTTCAATGAACACCAGGACATGAACCAATTACTGTTAAACACTTAAAGAGACAGTGTCCCAGCTCACTCAGCAAAACCCTTCATGCACAACTATATGGGAAGAGCTCAATATCTATCACAAAAACGCAAATGAAATATCAGTTTTATTTTGGTTTATGTGTTCCTTCCCTCTTTCCACTTTTTCTTTTCACTTCTTTTTTTTTTCAGTGACAAATGGAAAACGATGATGTTTGAGAGATCTTACTCAGACACAAATACTCGGTGCTGAGTATTTTCATATCCCTTGAAGGACAAAAACATGAAATAAATTTGTAATGACCCATATTACTTAGACAAAGAGCTACATGTACAGCTGACAATATTTATTTGTGCATGTTTATTTATTTGCTGGAGTCCTCTTCATTCTTTTCCTGCCTTTACCCATGCCAACGCAGCGACAAACCTCCTGAAGCCCCAGATCTGGAGGATCGCAGCACCACCACAATATAGGGAAATAGGCACTGCCAAATCAAATCACCTGCTAAAGTGGAGTCTTTCTTTCAGTCTCTCGGGACTCCCAGAAGAAGTTTAAAAGCAGACTGCCTTCTTTTATTATCTCTGTGCCATACATTTTATTTTTTTCCTTCAAGGAATTTCACTTGAACTGGCACATTCCCTATGACCAGGTCTCCACAGACGTGCACTCTTTTCACCCAGATGCTTCCATCATGGAAAACAATCCAGCTGCTCGTCCCAGACTCCAGGCTGTCAGATGTCTGGGCTGCTGGATGTCTGGAAACCCAAGACACCTTACACCTGATCTGATGCCTTCCCTGTGTATGAGTGCCTGGCATCAACAGGCTCCAGACTGAGCCGTGCCACGGAGCAGGCAGTCTGTATATGTGCAGCTCCTTATTTACCGCTCACTCACTTCCCACCAGTGCCACCTTTCAGAAGTAGCCAAGCTTTGTACAATCGTTAAGGTTGGAAAAGACCTCCAAGATCGTGCAGCCCAACACAATACTATGTCTACTAAATGTCTACTAAACCACATCCCAAAGTGCCATGGCCACATGTTTTTTGAACCCTTCCAGGGATGGAGACTCCACCACTGACCTGGGCAGCTTCTGCCAGGGCTTCACCACTCTTTCAGTAAAGAAATTGTCTTTAATATTCAATCTAAACTTCCCCTGATGCAACTTGGGGCCATTTCTTCTCATCCTATCACTTGTTACTTGGGAGAAGCCTTCTGCAAAGGGGAACAAAAATAAGGGTCAGCCTTGAGACTCTTCAAGGCCGCATTGTGTGTTTGCAGGAACAGCCCTGCTCTCTGCAGCGGTCGCAGGATGACATCTCCCTGCAGGCTGGGATGGACACATCCCCACTCAAGCTGGGCTGCCCTGGCTTGTGTTCCGTCTCACGCTCCAACCCACAGTGTGGAACTTGCAGAGTTTCCACAAGACCTTTCTCTTTGCTGTAGAAAATCTCAATCCTTAGTGAAAAACATCTCTAACTTTCAGTAATTCAAACAAATAGGGTGGGTTTTTTCCCCAATCAATGTTAGTAGCTGTTGCAATCTTGTCAATTCATGCCACATTAAGTTATTCCTGTTAATCACAAGCAGATGCCACAAAACAGTGGGCTATCACACTGTTCCAGCCACCCAAATTTCCCACCTCTTAAGAGTCAGGGTTTATCCATAGTAGGGTTTCTGTCCATCAGGGTTCAGTTTGTGTATGTGTAGCTAACTTTCCCTTCCTTGTACCTCCAGGAATTTCTCTGTTTAATCTATATTTCAGCAAGCACAGACCATTAACTTCGTGCAGCGCTACTCGTAATTACTTTCACTGGGGAAACGGTCAGAAACTATTTACATTCTTTTAAATGGCTACGTTTTGTTCTAGACTGCAGTAGAGACATTTCAAGCGATGAAGAAGTGTTTTCCTAGCAAATCAATATTAATTTATCCAAGTGTGTTCTGATGCTACCCTGAAAGTATTTACTCTGAGCAAAAGTTATTCAAATACGTGTAAGACTAGATAATTTAGAAAAGAAAATATGGATGGCAAGAAGCAACACTGAGCCATAATTTTTTAGCCACTCTTTTACCTTTAAAAGGCAAGAATTCTAAATGGGCAGATAGTGTGATCATTAACCTCATGTAGTGCTGAGTTGGAATTCAAAGTTCAGTTTACTTTTTGTCTTGAAGAGGCAATGCATCCAGGGCTGCAAAAACAAGTTCATATAGTAACTGAGAGTTTATATTCTTCCTTGACTAAAATTCTCCGAGAGGTTATAGAAAAATTCCTATCAAAACTGTATATTTTTATATATATCAAAGTATATATACAATATATCATAAATAATATATGAATATATATGTAGATATATAAATATAATATATAAATACAGAACTAATATAATATATAAATAAAATATATCCATATAATATACAAATAAATATAATATCTATAAATACTATATAAATATATAAATATATAATATGTACTTATATATATATATCAGTTTGTGTCCCATAATGCCTAATAAAAAGCCAGTTTCTTTAATGGTAATATCTAAGCCTAAGCAAGCTGAAGGCGAATGTTAAGATCTTTCTGCCATGTGATAACACTGACAAGAACCAACTCTCTTTTTTCATCCCAGCCTCTATAGTCCGTATTCTACTTCACATGGGTGAATAATTAAAAGCAAAAGCCAGAGGAAATGATTAGTAGTTTTGTCATCTGCAAAGGTCACTCAGTTGTGCATCATAATTATACAATCATGAGTGCAAGGCATTATTATAATAAATATGTGAAGAAAGGAGTCAACACTCTTAGTTTCTGATTTTTTTCTTGAAAATCCCTTTCTCATCATTTTGTTTACAAGATATACTTAGAAACTACAACTATTTTAGTCCTTGCAATCTGAAGATACTTTTTCCTTGAAGTAAGAATAGAACAAGCCTTCCAGCTACCATTCTTTTTTTAAACATCGATTCTACTATAAGGTACAATAAATTATCGCAATAACCTTTCACCCCTCTAGACCCAAGTTCAAATATAACTGATGTTAGGAAGAAAATGAGTTGGTTATTTTAAGGTTAATCACACCAGACACCTAAATCCTCATGAGCAATCCTCATGAGCAAGGTGCTCTGCGTTTAGTAGGCTCGTCTTGCCAAAAGCCCACCCACAAATGGAGCTGGAGAAGTAGGGCTGTGTGACCTCATGAGGTTCAACAAGGCAAGATCCCACACCTAAGTCAGGGCAACCCCCGTTATCAATACAGGATGGGGGATGATGTGATCGAAAGCAGCCCTGAAAAGAAGGGCTTGGAGTTCTGATTGATGAAAAGCTGGACATGAGCCAGCAATGTGCGCTTGCAGCCCAGAAGGCCAACTGTGTGCTGGGTACATCAAAATAAACATGTCCAGCAGGGTTAGGGAAGGGATTCTTCCCTTCTATTCTGCTCTTGTGACACCTCTCCTGGAGTATTGTGTCCAGTACTGGAATCCCCAACTTAAGAAGGATATGAAACTGTTGGAGTAGGTCCAAAGGAGGGCTACAAAGATGACCCAAGGGCTGGAGCCCCTCTGCTGTGAGGACAGGCTGAGAGTTGGGGCTGTTCAGCCTGGAGGAGAGAAGGCTCCGGGGAGACGTTAGAGCAGACTCCCAGTACTGAAAGGGGCTGCAGGAAAGCTGGGGAGGGTCTCTGGATCAGAAAGTGCAGGGATGGGACAAGGGGGAACAGCTTTAAATTGGAAGAGGAGAGATTTAGGTTAGACATTAGGAAGAAATTCTTTAGAATGAGGGTGGGGAGGCCCTGGCTCAGGTTGCCCAGAGCAGTGGTGGCTGCCCCATCCCTGGAGGTGTTCAAGGCCAGGCTGGATGGGGCTTGGAGCCCCCTGATCCAGTGGGAGGTGTCCCTGCCCATGGCAGGGGGTGGCACTGGATGGGCTTTGAGGTCCCTTCCAACCCAAACCACTCTATGATTCTATGATTCTATGAAATCATATCCCTGATTTAGCAATGTATGTTCAACATGTGACCCTACCTGTGTGAGCAGCCCACAAAAAAGGATGGGACTATGCAGGCATGCAAACGTACACGCCTGCCGAGGTGTCGGTAGAACTGAGGGTATCAGTTGTCAGGAAAGGGTTACAACGCTACAGCAACCACTACGCCATTAAACTTCCATAGGAGACATCAACTTGTACTTGCCTGCTATAATACAACATTTTCAAAATGTACTAGTTTTTTAAAGGGCAAATTAGGAGTTCTGGGGCTCTTGGAACTAGCAAACACAGAAAATCAATTAAACTAACATGTGAAGCTTAAATATATCACATTGTAAACTCATATTTTATGCCTCCACTTTAAGTGCACTTAGATCTCCTGGAGGAATTCAAAAAGTGTTATCTTATTTTGTGCCCAAAACCAGAAAAAGAACTCCACTGGGCTTGCCAGGCTGTTAAAATTAAAATAGCTGTTTGAGCACAGCATAATATATGAGATGTTTAAGGCATTTTCCCCTAGAATTTTGGTTTATCTTCTTTAGTTAATTTTCTGAGATAAAATCCAGTTATAAATAACCTGGAGGCACTCTCAGTATGCTGCTTGTGGGATGGCAAATCTTTAATAGCCAGAAATTCTGCCTCTTAGAGATCTCTTGAGGGAATAATAGTACTTTGAAAATTATCCAAAGGAAAATAAGCAACAAAGCATTATAAAAATCATAAAAACCTGTAATTATGCAGGAAGTAATATGATATTTATTAGCTAATGAACTATCACGCGTAGGCTTTTTTTTTCCCTTTTTAAATACAAACATAACAATATTATTTGACTATAATCAATATAAACTGCTGATATTCACCAAAATTGATTATTTAAGACATACTGAAAATAATTTCTGCAGGATAAACCCCTACAGAGAAGTTCCAGACCAATAAAAAGAAATAAAAGCTAACAATTAAACCAGACATCACTAAAGAATTGAAGCAGAACTGCCCAGAACTTTTCCTTTTCAGTAGTCTAGAATCAAGAAAAGAGTTATACCCTGACAGCATGTAAAACAAATGAAATATGAAATTAATACTTTCTCTAAAGCAAAGACTACAATAACAATATCCTGGCTGTCATCCATTGCCTGTGTATATAATTACCGCAGTGCCTACTACTAGAAAAGTAGGAAGCAATTCAAAACCAAAATTGAGTCTGTCAGACTAGATAGCATCAGATTGATTCTTGTCAAAGATCTAGAGGCCACATACAATAACTGAAGTTCAAGCAGTTAAAAAAAAATAAAGTTTAGTGAATGTAAGAGCATCTTTATCTTTTTTTCTCTAAGGTCTAAAACTGCTGTAGAAATCTGCAAGTCAATCACTTCATCAACGTTAGCAAGGAAAACAGTTGAAAGCCACTCTGACAGGCAAGGTAGAAAGCAACGTTTATTTGTAACATAATAGAAAATAACTGGTGGAGATTTAGACTGGAAAAATCTGCCTAACTGTTCTCCTTGACTTTTCTGAGGTTACAGAGAAGGCTGATGATGGCAGTGCAGATGGCATAATTTATTTGGATTTTCAGAGTGCCAGCAATGAAATTTAATGTATGAAAGGTAAGAGCTAGGAGGATGGAGAAAAGACCTGTATTTAAGTATCAAGAGTGAAAACAAATACAAAAAAAGGATGGTTGGGAAGAAGGAATTAACTACACAAGCAAACCCCAGATCTCAGACTGTGCAGATATATCAATTTGATTTGTTGGTTTTAACTCAATACAACTGATTAGAAAAGTGAAAAATAAAGCGTTTAAATTACAGACAATCAAAGCAAATACTTTCTCATAGAGAGAATAATAAAAATGTAGAGACTGGCAAAGCAGATTTGTTGTCCCTGTACTGAAGGGAAAACCACATTTGACTGGGTACCTCACACTGTTAAAATGCAACAAGCTGATGATTGCAGTCCTAGTTTCTTCAATTGTAATTTTCAACTTAGAATGACAAAGAGGAGTCTTTTTTCCAGTTGCAATTGCATTTTCCCTCACTTAAAATAAGATGTAACGAGACAATGCTGAACCTTTGATGCTTATAGTTTAGAGAGACCTTACAAACTCCACTGAAGACATCGCATTTAACAGGTAGAGCTCCTAATGCTATGGAGTGCTGAGAGTTGCAAAATCCAGATGTGCATTTACTTTCCATTGATATTAAGCTCTCATTTATTAACTTAATTCAATGCTGTGGAACTTGCACAGTTGTAAAAACTCTCGGTTAAACTTCTTTTTCCCCAGGATTTTCACAATTTCAGTGTAAGCTGCCTGCAGGTCTTTTCTGCACACGGAGCAGCGTGGCAAGCCTTTGCACAACAGTTCAGCCATCCCCCCGAATAGTCCTTAGATACTGCTCACACAAAGTTCAGATGAAGCATTTCTGCTACATTTTTCAATTATAAATAATCTGCAATCTTACCTAAAATTGGTACTAGGAAATCCATTGCCAGCAATGTGCATTTCTGCATGTGTGTGACAGAGACGCATTTGAATGCCAGTCCCTCCATAATCACAAAGTAAACATTATGACTTCTCCCTTGGACAATGAAGTGCCCGCTTAGTCAATGAAAAAATATATAATTCTGAATTACCAGAATGAACCCAACTTTGATTCAATCACAAGGAGGAGAAGTTGCTGCGAATGATGGAACAGTACTTTAGAGATAGGTAATCGGGGCTGCCTATCTCTCCGTTCTCCTTTACCTTCTTAACAACTTTAGATGCATAAATAAAATCTAGGACATTCCATTTATATTTTTAACTTCAAACCAGGCATGAGAGAAAGCATTTTGCTGAATGTCAAACTCACAAAAATATTATGCATTAAAAATGTAGTTGCAAGACCATTTTTTGAGGTTTCAGTTCCATTAATCACGTTTCCTCTAGTGAGGATGGCTGGGTTTCACTCTAAATAGTTTGTATCCATGCAGCACAGTCTACATTTTTTCTCTCCCTCCTCACTGCTACTGAAAGAAAAGAGAAACTAGTGAGGATGAAGGCTGACTGTGAAGGCTTGCAGAAAGACCTTATGATGCTCAGCAACTAGGCAATAAATGGCAGATGAAATTAAATGTTGATGAATGTCAAGTGATGCACATGGGAAAAAACAAATGCAACTCCACACGCCTGCACTGAACTTGTTCTTCAGATGCAAAAGGAAGGTCTTGGGGTTATAATATAGTGCTGTGAGAACATCAGCTCTATGCTCAGTAGTAATTAAAAAAAGAAATATGAAGCCAAGAATTACCAGAAAAGGAACAGAGAAGAAAATACTGTATAAACTGATGATCTGTCTGCATCTTGAAAACTGCGTGATGTTCTGGTACCCTCATCTTGAAAAATTATCACAACACTGGAAGCCTACAGAGATAGGCTGAAAATATTATTATTGTGACAGAATAACTGTTGTACACAATTAAATCCCAGCTCTTCCTCACAAAGTGGAAGCTGAGCAGACACATACTTGGGGTCACTCAGAGAGAGTGCACAGGGATGGCTGCCTCGGTCCATAGGGGAGCCGAGCACCGTCAGACAGCACGAGCAGGGCCCAGGCTTGGAACAAATAAAAAGAGTCAATGAATTTTTTATGCAATATGAAGTTAAGCTGTTAAACCCCTGTGGGGGGCACTGTGGATGCTGAAAGTTTATGAGTGAAAAATTGACCAATTAATGTAAGTTATTAGAGGGTGGGAGAGATTATGGGAATAAAATCTCTCGTTTACTGATCTCTTTTGATGGCTTCTGCAGCTGCCATTTGTTAGCGCGAGTATACCAGGCTGGTTTGAGCTTCGGTCTGACTCTGTATGGGCTTTTTGTATGAAGAACTGTCACACCTGAAACTTATCATTAAAAGAAACGGAAAGCTATTGGATGAAAAGGTGGGTGGAGTACCATAACGTGCTGAATAACCCCGAGGAACAGCTCAAACAAATACTTTTCCCTGGAAGATTTATAAAAAAGCATGGCTGCCTATATGCTATCGATAAAGACTAACAAAAAGCCAGGTCAGCCTTTTCATTTGTAACCTCCTCCTTTTCTTCTTCACCAAGTTGTGGGCTAACAGAGTTTGATTTAAAAAATAAATACTCCCAAGGACTGCACTCAGCTGCTGTCTCACACCTGCAGCAATAGCACAAGGTTGCCCTAGGACAGACCAAGGTAAATGTTGATGCCAAATCCCATTTCTCTTTGCCACATCCCCCAAAGCATTTTGTTCTGTGGCCACTGAGTGTTCCATACCCAAAGCGATGGTTTCAGGCCCTCGGGGCACAGTCTCTGCCCTTTATTGGAATAAATGTATGTTTATTGCTTTAGCTACAAATGAATCAAATGTAACCATTTAATACCATAACCATCCTGAGGAAGAAACGGAGATGGCAGACCAATGGCCTTTGTTTCTGCATTCATGCACAGCTCTTGCACACTGATCATTGCAAAGAGAAACCCCTTCCAGACATTATTTTCTCTTTTCTTTTCATGGTTCACCTGTTAGAGTGAACAACACAGTGTCGATCCCTGTTTAAAATGCACTCATTTATTTGACAAATACAGAACAGTTCACATTTTAGCCAAGTAAGTCAGAGGACCCTGTCAACGCTGGTCCTCCACAGTGCGAAACCCTGTAATTGGACACAGCTGTCCTGAGGACGACTGCACATCTCTTGTCCCTCCTCTGTGAGCAGAACTGCATCCCTGACATCAGTGTCCAGGGCGAGACACAGAGCTACAACCAGCTACCCCCAAAATACCTAGCGGGGGGTGTAGTTACCCATAGAATCATAAAATCATTTGGTTCTAAAAGACTTCTGAGATGATTGAGTCCAACCATACCTGTCCACTACTAAACCATCCCTGAGCACCTCATCTACCTGTCTTTTAAACCCCTCCAGGGACGGTGACCCAAGCACCTCCCTGGGAGCCTCTGCTGGTGCCTGAGAACCCTTTTAGTGAAGAAAGTTTTCCTGATAAGCTACCCATGCGCAACTTGAGGCCATTTCCTCTTATTCTTGGGGGTGGAAGGAATGGGGGAGCACAATTTAATGACAATCACCCAAGCAGAAATGCAGACAAACATAAAACCCCACCCTAAATAATACATTTCTTCGGGGATTTGGGGTTTGTTATTATCTTCCTGTTCTTCTCAGTTAAAATCACCTTAGAGTGGATGCGTCCCAATCAGTTAATTCCCCTTGTCACTCTTTAAAAAAATAAGAAAAAACCCTTTCAGAAGAAGAGGTGAAGAGGACTCTTCCCTTCTTGAAAGGATTTTGAACCTGTGTTTGAACTGCCTTTCAAATGAGGGACTTCAGTTCCCCTCTGATCCCAGGCCTGGTGGAACAGCATTCAATCCCATTCAGCACCATCATTTGCTGAAGGCTGTGTCTTGGTTTACTGCCAATGTCCTTGATCAGAGCACAGAAGCATTTACTTAGGAAAATAACATTAAATGGCAGCCCATGGCAACAATAACAGCTCTATCGCCAGAACACACTCGCAGAGGATGCATGGGTGGCTCGATGGCCCTGAACACTGAAGTACATTTTTTTCCTTTCAGTTCCCTCTGGTACATTAATTTTTATTGATAGCTTATAGCTATGGCAAGTGGTCTTGGTTTTACTAACTTGCAGGACTGAAGAATATCACTGATGTGGAAAAAACCCCAACATAACAACAAGCTGCCTGGCCACCAGACTGTACGTATGTATTTTTAAACCACAAGCTTTTATTAAATTAAAAGAGCAACTGCTCTTCCCTCTCCTACTTTATCTGCTCACTCATTAATTTCTTTTAAAGATTAAAAAACCATCATTTCTCTGATTTCGCAGAAGTGTTAGTTGATGTGCTGTGCCGCTCTGGGTACAAAGTGCAGTGAGTTTGGGAAATGTACTTCTCCTTTCATAATCTATGCTGAATCCTATAGAAATTTTCATAAATGCATAATATTACATGAAACTGTAAACCTCAACAAGTCACAGGGAGAAAGAAAACAAACATTATTTTATTGCAAAGAAACCAGAGAAAGCTTAATGCTATTTCCTTTTTCCTGCCTGTACCTTTGTGTGTATTAGAGATGCATTTGTGTCTGGTTTTGTCTTAAAAACCTGATCTGCTAAAACAAGCAGAAAAATGACTCATCTGATAATTTGCCTTAAATAACTGCTTTGTTACAAAATTTTTAGGAAAAAAAAATTAAATCATCCAAGTGCAGAGAGTTCTCCTTGACCAGATCTGTAATGAAGTGCTTCTAGAGCCCATGCTGGATGTTGGCCCCTGAATTTGAGTGTTAATGGATCATGCTGGGGTTTGTTTATTTTTTCCCACTGAAATCTTAAGGGACGTTATGTTAATTCAGACTGAAGGCAATTTCTACATATGCGACATAAAAATGACCTTGCATTGCTACACGGCAACAGAGCTGCGCAGTGGTGGCAAGAAACCTGAAACACTCAGAAACTGCTGAGTCAAGCCTTTAACAACAACACAGACACTGGTAATGTTAACGGGACTTAAAAATTCAAAACTTCCATTACAAAGCCCAGAGCTCTTATAAAAGTAGCAATTTTTGACTAAACCTGAAATTAGCTGTGTCTTCAGGGATAGGTTTTATTTAACTGTTCACTGAGACATCATCGTATCCTATTGTTAACCCTGCACAGGCAGGAAGGAAAAGGGGTACAGAGCTACCTCTCCATGTACTCGGAGAGTTCACCTACAGTTTCTCCAGTGTATTGGTGAGTCGTGGAGACAGGGGTGAAACACACTGCCCATGCTCACCCCTACAGGAAACTCAGTGAGCATCCACCACTACCACAGCTACACAGTGCGGAGGGGACCCAGTGGACCTGCTTCAGCACACCCTGATGACACCGCTGAGCAAACCAGAAGGAAGGAACACCGACCAAACGAACAATTTTGTCACAGTTCAATCACTCAGCTTGCACCATTATAATATTATACTGACTTTAATATCACTGCCTTTTGATGGGTACTTGTCTTTGGAGGAAATAATAGTGCCAGTGAGGCTAGGCTCCAAAAGTGTCTGGAATCACTGCTAAGCCATATGAAGCCATAGGATGCTCACCACTCCTGCCCAGTGGAATTCACTGCTAGCAGCAGTACCAGTCATCCCAGTGGCTCCAAAAGCACTGGAATACGTAGATGACTACTGTAGAGATTGCTTTCCTAAGCTGCTGTCTCAGCAGGCATCTCTTCACAAGTCTTTGCAGAGCCATCAGCATAGCAGACGCTAATCACGAGGGGTCTTGGACACCACATCACACAATGAAATATCGCTGATCAGGATGGCATCTAAAAGTTGGAAAATAAGACTGAAAATGGGGCTCACTTCCACTCCTAAAAAGCCACTGGAGCTTGGGTCAGGTTGTTAATGATTAGGCTAAAAAACATTATTTCACAAGCACCTTCTTTCCCAATTAAACAACAATTACACAGTGTGACACAGTAATTACCTAAGCTGCTCTTCATTTTATGGCATAGATGGTGAGCAGTACTCAAAAGGAATCCTTTCATGCACACTCTGGGTGTGCTGCTACAGTATGGGATGACTCCAGATTCAGCTGAGGCGATTGCTAAGGTAAAGGCTTTTTAGAAAATGGGAGATATAAGCTCCTTTAATTCAATAATGCAGCTAATGTTCCTTTGTACACTCTCAACTTTGTTTTGCCTTTCCTCGATATTTGAATACTCTGACAGAAGGTAATGAAACCCAACTAATCAGCGTTTTCAGTGATGAATCTGATTTCCAGGAGCTCTTTGGGAAAAATGATTGAGGCACGTGGTTTTCTAATTCTGATTAGGAATCTGCAATCAAAAATTATGTTTACATAAAGAAACTTAAATATTATCAACAGCATTTAGCATTGCAGAATTGGTACTAATGATAAAAATTAAGCACTAGTGAATAACATTTTAAATTTTTAACATTTACAACAACAGCAACAACAAATCTTTCCCCTTTTAACCACAAGAGCTATGACTTCCTGATGAAAATTCCAAAGGGATCTTCTTCTCTGGAAGGCATATTTCCCTCTAATTAATTAGGGCAGGGGACTGAGGCAAAGTGAAAGGATAAAGTAGAATGTGACTGCTTCCTGCAGGTCTCACTGCGCTTTATAAACTGCAGAGAGAAATTTCCCCTATTCTGCTGTTATTTCAGTGCCTATTTACAAACTATAATCCCACTCATAGAATCATGGAACGGTTTGGGTTGAAATGGACCTAAAAGCCCATCCAGGTCCAATCCCCTGGATCAGGAGGCTCCAAGCCCCATCCAGCCTGGCCTGGAACACCTCCAGGGATGGGGCAGCCACCACTGCTCTGGGCAACCTGGGCCAGGGCCTCCCCACCCTCACAGCAAAACATTTCTTCCTAGGATCTCCTCTCAATCTCCCCTCTTTCAGCTCAAAACCGTTCCCCTCGTCCTGTCCCTGCACTCTCTGATCAGGAGCCCCTCCCCAGCTTTCCTGGAGCCCCTTTCAGTACTGGAAACTGCTCTAAGGTCTCCCCAGAAGCCTTCTCTCCTCCAGGCTGAACAGCCCCCACTCTCTCAGTCGGCAGAAGCAGTGACTGTACATTAGTCACCCCCACACTGGCCAAACCCACTGGTTTTGGCAGTAGAATGGTTCACAATGTCATCCTGAGAATGGGCTCAGTACCAGAGCTTTTACTGTCTTGACTGAAGCAAAATACTCACCAGGGCTGCTTTTAATATGCTTCCCAAATTAGTATTTGTTTCCCTTTCTTTTCCTTCAAGGCTCCCCGGTAGGTGAGTGTTACAAGCACCTCACCAGCTCCGAAAATGTTCAGACCTATATGTGAGGTTTCCTATTCCTATGTGAGGAGAAATACATTTTACCTGAGCTGAGAAACATCTTTTATAACAGTGAGAGATAAAGAGGGAGAAGGTAGATCGTTCCACAATCACATAAAAGGCTTGTCCTACGCTTAGATTGAATAAGAGATAGAACGGGTCTCCAGCCGTTTGTTTCCCAGGTTTTTGACTGGCTATCGCAGTATGGCAAGTGTTACCATAAACATCACTGAATGGCTGCAGGAAGTTTTATTGTCTGCCAGATTCACAAATTGAAATTGATCTTCATTCCACCAGCACCAGTTTTGCCAAAGTTTCTGCAAAGCAGACACAACACAGTACAGGAGGCTTTCAGGCTCCTCCTGATTAAATTCACATCGTTTGTCTTGAAAGAAAAGTTTCTTTCTTTTTTTTATCTGACTGCAACATATAATTTTAGTCAGCTAACACTAAATTAGACACCCACTCAGATTTATTATGATAAGAACATTCAGTAAGCTAATTTCAAGATGATGACTCCTATAAATTCTTATAATTTATTATTTAGTACTTTGGTTTTTAATCATTAAGTATGTGAAGACTTTGTAGGTCAAACCTGTATTAATGAAGACAGTAATCTATTTTTTAAACTCTCCGCTCCTCACCCACCTTTCAAATTGTAAATTAACAGAAATATCTTTAAACATATGTGGAAGAACAAAGGGAAAAATTGGGAGTATTTGCGGCACCATTTAGCAAACCATTTCTGAGACCATGTCTATTAAATCCATTTCCTCACAATTTTTGCAACTCTTACCAAAGGGAATGCTGAATTCAAACAAAACAAAAGATAGCCCTTAAATGAGCAATTTTAATCATCAGAACAGCAAAAATGAATTGAAATTATGCAAACATAAGCACTAAAGTTTTCATTAGATTGTTACATTAGCACAAATGGGGTCATTAAGAAGAACTTTCTCTTGCTGGCTACAGGTTTCTGAAACTTAAATATTAACCATATGAATTTTTTAAAAGGCAAGTAAAGATACCAGAGCAGAACTTCTCTTTCACACAAGCCCATAGGAGCACAGGCTGCCTCACGACTCCTCTACCCGGTGGTACTGGAGGGAGCTCTGCTGCCATGCTGGCCTCCGACTACTTGGAATTACCATTCTGATTTACACTTGCTGGTCTTCAGCACATATTGACCTTTTACTTATTATGCTACATCTGTTTGTTTTTACATCTAATGTTTCATTGTCCTCCATTCCCTGGTGATTTTATCCCCCATGGGACATTTAATCCTTACAAAAACACTGGACGTTCTTTTCAGGAATGCATCGGGACTGCAAATCTGAATATATCGCACCCAGTACAGCATATTAAACCATTCAAGGATGCTGTAAATCAGTTGAAATGTATTTTTAGGAAGAACTCCTGTAACTATTGCAAACCTCACACGCATGCATTTATCTTTCATCCGCTGTTGCAAACTTAGCGACTCACTTGTTACTGGAAATAATAGTGGTGTCATTTCTTCGTGCAATTAATAAAGCTTTGTGTCATGGGTACCTTGTAAATGAAATTCACAACAGGAAACAAAGCACCACAAACAAAATGCACTTGCTAGAGCTGAACCACATTACCAATGGTTCACTGGTCTTTTCCTCTCTTACCAATCCAACATAGGAACAAATATTTCTGGAAAATATGTAACATTGTGTATGTAGGAAAAGCCAACATTGCAAAAAGTTTTACTCAGCCTATAGACAGACTCCTCAGCTACCAAAAATTTATTTGATGTTGGTGGACATGGTATAAGAAAAGTCTCATCTTCACTCAGACGTATGGAACGTGAAAGAATTCCAGAAGAGGAATAAAGGACATAAAAACTGGAATCCTTTAAGCACTGACTCATATAGCCATAAAAAAATCCCACAAACCAAACCAAAACAATGGCAATCACCACGTTACTCCAGAGGGCCCTGGGGCTGTTTAGCCTGGAGAAGAGGAGACTGAGAGGAGACCTCATTGCTCTCCACAGCTCCCTGAAAGGAGGTTGTGGTGAAGTGGGTTGTTGGTCTCTTCTCTCAAATAACAAGTGATAAGATGAGAATAAATGGCCTCAAGTTGCACCAAGGGAGGTTTAAATTAGGTATTGGGAAATATTTCTTTACTGATAGAGTGGTGAAGGAGTGGGCCAGGCTGCCCGGGTGTGTGGTGGAGTCACGATCCCTGGAAGGGTTCAAAAATGTGTTGCCACGGCATTTCGTGACATAGTTCAGTAGGCACAGTGGGATTGGGCTGATGGTTGGACTGGATGAGCTTAGAGATCTTTTCCGACCTCAATTATTCTGTGTTTATAACTGTGACTGGAGCAACAGCCAATTCCTTGGTCCTCCATTATGTCCTCAATTATAAGCTCTGCCAAAATATAATGTCTTGGGAGTGGTTCGGGAGGTCACAGGGGACAGGAATGAAGAGTGGAAATCAAGGAAGAAACTGGGCTTGTTTGTGGCCAGGAAAAGAAATGAAAGGCATGGAAAACTGGAAGTCAGCATCTCTATGAGTGTCCTACAGCCAAGAGGTGTAAATAAGCTGTGGTCCAAACAGAGGTGATATAATGGCACTGGTCACGTCCAGAGGATGGGAACAAGGAGAAACAGGGCTAGTTCATGGACTGGGTTTTTAAATTGCTAACAATTCCATGTTCAAGAAAGCATCAGGCAAGTGTGTAAGAAAGTACATGCAGTGCTGGCCTTGAACGCGCACACCCTGCCTTGTCTGCTGGGCTTATAAGCGTAAGCAGAACACACTGCAGCCAAAGGCAGAGCTTTCTGAACCCAACCGTGTCCACCACCCAGCTCGGGTGAATATACAGCAGTGGCACTCACCCACAGACAGCCTGGAGGAAACCTCAGCTACCTCACTGCCTCCCATAGACAAAAAACCTTCAGAAAGCTCCACACGTGCCCTGAACATCTTTATATCTCTTTGAAGGGAAAGAAAGTGACAGAGAAGGCAACCAGCACAAACAGATATATTTTGAACACCATTATCAAATATTGCAGAGAAATGGCAGTAGGTGCGAGTGGAGGTAAGATCAAGATCACAATGTGCCCTGGAGAGCAGGGCACACGAGATTAAAATTTATCAATAAGGCTTTAAAAAAAAATTAGATTTTTCTTAATTTGAATATGCATACGTCACACGAGGTGGGACCACCTTTTCTACATTTGTTATCACAATTAATAGCAAAACCTGTATATCATTCACTTACAAACCTATAGTGGTAAATGGGTGTAGATTGTTAAACTGATGGCAATGGACTTGGGAGTTCTTGTTCAAATCAAGCTCTATTTTAAGAAGCATGTCTGGGAATTTACACACTGAGGAATGCCCTGAAGGCCTTTACTTCTCCTTTGTCTTAGGATTCCAGGATAGGCATTCATGAGACAAGGAGAGAAAAACTTCCAGCAAACAATGCTCATCTGTATCCTAACCTGGAGGGACCACTTTCAGAGATCAAGCAGGGAGCTCCTTTGGAAAGACCATCTTGTTCTTGGCCTCTCCTACTGGAAGGATTCACACCTCAGGATTTTCAGTGATAGTCTCATACTCCAAACTCCAATCTTTGAGATGATGGAGGCCAACTCCTTTTGTTTCACGAAGAACAAAACTGTGCCCATCATAGTTGTTGTTGCACAGATCCTTGCCTGCTGGGGTGTAGACCAAAATCAACAAATCTTTCATAAAGGCCACTGAACAGCTGTGATATTATAACTTTCAGGCACTGCAGATTTGGGTTATATTTGACCCAATGATCTAGAAGTGAAAGTCTCCTTAATCCCATTACCAATGCTCTGATTTATCCAGCTCCTGACTGCAAAAATGTCTGCTGAATCCCTTAGAAAGTTATGTTTTAATCTGAGAATATTAATTACATTTAAAATTATGACTCCCCCATGATTTATAACCTTGCAGAAACTATTGCATTTCCATATGAGGTTTTGCCATTTCCACTTCTATATACCTATCATTTTCCATTGTTTATTTTCCTTGATTGATGGTAGGGCTTTGGAGGTTTCCCATTATGAGCTTTATAATTATCACTGGTAATAGAGAAGCTCTTCCTATTATATTCGGTGAGACTGCCCAAATTATTCATTGTAGACCACTGGTACAGGACTACAAGAAAATAAGAATTTATTTCCAGTCTCAGGCATATGCTAGATAAGAGGATGTATTTATTTCTCCATGTTTCAAAAGGATTAAGGTTTGAAAAAATAAATATCACTTAGCTTGTCAGCATGCAGAGCATTATGGTGCTGAGTTTAAAGTCCCTTTTCCTGGGTTAAGTACGACAAATCTAAAAATGGGAGGGAGGAAATCTCAACTATATCCTTACTCAGCTAAATAAATGAATACTATATATTTTAGCTCTTAAGCAGGTTTGCAGAACAGACTGCACAAAACTGTATCTTGGCTTTAACAGTATAATGTGCTTATTTAGAGAAATGCTACAAAATTCCAAAAGTCCTTGACCCTTGGCTATTCCAAGAGCTCACGGAATACATCATCTGGGTTTTGCTTAATTACACATAATTAGGATATGTAATTATGCTATTCAGTGCGATTGTGCCATTAGGAGCACAGTGGACAGCAGCAACATCACTAGGATACAGTTCCTGAAATGAAAGAAAATACAGACTCCTATATAAACATACAATTTACAGGAAGACCAGTAGACTCTAACATTAAAAAAAAAAAAAGCATTTTGCTCTTGGTAATAAAAGAACATGGGTTTTAAAAGGCATTTTTCCAGTCTTTTTGTTCAGAGCATCATTTAATGATATACCCATTTGCATCAATTATCTGAGTGCCACCAGATTATTTTCTTGTTCTTTCCTTTGATATGCTCACTTTCCAACATATTTATGACTTTTTGTCATTATTTCAAGTGTGAAAATTCATCCAGGCCACAGATTAGTGCATTATTTTAATTATGCCATCTCTAAGAATGAAAACAGTTTATTCCCATGTTCCTCCCTGTGCAAGTGGTGCTAACAATCCATGATTTGGAAATGCTGTCAGAAATAAGCTCATTCCCAAAGCTAAATTTACATGGCTTGGTAACATGGGAAGGCAGCTATTTCACGCCTTGATAACCGCCCACCAAAGAAACCAGACAGTAGATGAATGCAAGTTGCCAAACAGATATAAGGGAAGAGGTCTGATCTTCCAGTATATCCCATCGCTGCTGCTTTTGTTTATCATGTTTTAACTGCCTATTATAACAACTAGCTATAATAAAATAATACACCCCATTAAATAAATTTGTTACTTGCAACGTTCACTCAATGCTGAGCAATATTTCACCAAGGTCTACTTTAGCAACACAGCATTGAGTCTTTCACTAGGCTTTGCCCTCCAAAACTTCATGGCAAAGACAACCGCAAGGGCAGCCTTTTCCAGTCCTGTGGTGGAACACAACCAATACTTTTTGTACAGATCCTGGGAGAATTTTACAGGAATTGGGATGCATACCCCCTGCATGCCCCCTGCTTGCTGTGGAGGTCTCAGTCCCTCTTGGGGGTCAGGCGGAGATCATTGTAGATTAGCAGGAATGGCAGTGGTGTAATAGCGAGGCAGAGGGTAGTCTTAGAGTGCACTCTCCATCTGCCAGCTCATTTTGTTCTGCCATTTGGTGACAGCTTTCCGAGCCAAGCTCAATCTTGCAGGTCAAACACAGACAAACATTACACTCACCAAGGCAGCCTCCAAGCTCCTGAGGAAGAAGGTGCTGAAGGGAGACATTATTGCTCTCCACTATTGCCTGAAAGGAGGTTGTGGTGAGGTGGGTGCTGGTCTCTTCTCCCAAGTAACAAGGGATGGGATGAGAGGAAATGGCTTCAAGTTGCACCTGGGGAGTCTCAGATTGAATATTAGGAAAAATTCCCTTACTGAAAGAGTGGTGAAGCATTGGAAGAGGCTGCCTGGGGAACTGCTGGAGTCTCCTTTCCTGGAGTTGTCCAAAAAGTGTACAGATGTGGCATAATGGGACATGGTTCAGCAGGCACGGTGAGATTGGGCTGATGGTTGGACTGGATGAGCTTAGAGATCTTCTCCAACATTGATGATGCTGTGATTCTATGACCCTGTGGCACAGAGGATGCCATGAGCTGCAGGGGGATACTTGGGGCCACCTCTTAGGTAGCACAGAATGTGAGATCTCAGAATCAGCACCCCATCCCTCCGCCAACCCAAACCAGCCCTGTATTGCAGAGAACTTCAGCAGGAGAGCACCAAAAGAAGTCTTTCAGAGTGCATGGCACAGGTTGCCAGCACCGTGGGGGTCCCCACACCCCCTGCCACTGGCACCAGCAGTACGACCACCCTGGGAAACAAGGTGGGACTTTACTTCAGGCAGCAACATTTTCCTCACATGTTTGCTTTAATCTCAAGAGCATCTGAAGAGAGCAACAATTTTGTAGTAGCACTTCAATTGCTGTTGAGAGCCTGTTTCTTCGCAGGATAAAGTCTTAAATCCTATGGAGGCTGATGTTTGTTTTTTTAAGAATATAATACTCCACAAATGCCATATATAAACCATAGGATGCTAAAGGCTACACCTTTAGTATCACAGACAGTTTGAATTGGATTCAATGTTCTTTCAGCAGCGAGTGTTCACCTCTGCCACCGTGCACCTTAAACCGTGTTTTTTTCCAGAAGTAACCACAAGGACTGAGGCAGGTGAAGGAACGCACTCTGTTTACGGTGCCTACCAGCTCATCAAGCGTTCAGAGCCCTTTTGACACATGCAGTAACCAAGCATCGTATACTACCTTTATCAAATAAATGTAATATACACTAGATGTAATCTAGACTATTTTTATCTGCATCATACATCTTGCTATCTAATATAAACTACTTACACGTTATAATTACTGAATATATTTACTATTTGGAAAAGAGTGTAGCAGAAGATATAGAATTAAGATAAAATGTAAGGGAATGCAACTAATTCGTTACTTTAATTGCTTCAAGAAGCTAAGATGATGTTATTCTGATATTAAAATAAGTTCCTTAATTAATCAGCCAAACACACTGACAACAATCCTTAAATCTAGATTTACCAACAGCAATATTGTGACAAATGTGTTTTTTGAAAACACAACATACATATTATAATTAATTGTAATAAATCTATTTACAAACTGCACTTCTATTTGCCATTACACCTCCTCAATGCAAACAGTTCTTGTGACACTCTTTTCCGTGACTCTTTATTGCAAAGGTAACAGACAGCAACCAAGCATTTTAAATATCCAAATAAATCTGTGCTGGTAATTTTGAACACACTTCAAATGACGAAATAACATTGATGGCCGAGGTATGAATAGTCCCCATAGCTGAGGGGAAGGGACAAGCCACAAAGGGGAGGGGGGATATTAACAACTGCAGGGAGACCCTTATCAGTGATACATCTCTTGACTTTTCATAGAAGAACATCTGAGCGCTTTGAAACCCTTATAAAAAACAAGATTACAGAAATACATTTACAAGCAATCCAAATATTTCTTGAGATCCCACACAAAGGAAATAGGACTTGTGTTAGCTGAGCAAGAGGATAAGGACAAGAGGAGGAAAAAAAACTCCACATAAAGAAATATTAGTACATTGGATATTAGTTATTTGCTGTTATGATTTTATCTGAGTATCTGTGGTGAACCAACCACTGAGAGAAACTCTTCAGCACTTTGGTAAAAGAAATGTTTCTGAGAATCTCTGAGCTTTCCTGCTGAAGGAATGGCACGTTCTCAAGTTGTTTCCACTGCACTGGAGTTTGTGGTCTTGCTCAGAGGTTTTAAGCTCTACAGACAAACTTTCTCTTACAACTGGACTGTCTGGATACAACAACTGGGCTTTTGGTGACAATGGCTCAGCAGAAGAAAGAGAGCAGAATAGGCAGCCGGGCAAGGGAGGAGATTGTCCAGCTCTGCTCTGCACTGGTATGTCCCCAACTCGAGCACTGGGGGCAGTTTTGGGCACCACAGTATAAAAAGGACATAAAACTCCCAGAGAGTGCCCAGAGGAGCCACAAACCTGGTGAAGGGTAGGGAGGGGATGTTGCACGAGGAGTGGCTGAAGTCACTTGGTCTGTTCAGCCTGGAGGAGACTGAGAGGGGATCTCATAGCTGTTTGCTGCCTTCTCACCAGGGAGGGAGGTGAAACAGGTGCTGAGCTCTTCTCACTTATGACCAGTGAGAGGACTGGAGGGAATGGCAAGAAGATTTGCCAGGGGAGGGTTAGATTGGACATTAGGAAGAGGTCCTTCACCCAGCGGGGGGTGGAGCATGGGAACAGCTCCCCAGGGAAGCAGTCACGGCACTGATTCTGCCAGCATTCAAGAAGCATTTGGCCAATGCCCTCAGTCACACAGTATGAGTGATGGGAGTGTCCTTTGTAGGGACAAGAGTTGGACTCGATGATCCTTTTAGGTCCCTTCCAGCTTGGGTGATTCTATGATTCTATGAGCCTTAACTGGGGAAGGGGTGTCTCATTTATAATAGACAAATAAATATATTTTTAATATAATATATTTTGTAGATATTTTATATATATATATACACACACAAATACTCCAAAAGCAAAGCCTTAGAACTGACAGCATTTAAGAAATGATCAAGATAGGAGTGAAAACAAAGAAGTCATCAAACAAAACACACAATTTATTCCCCCTCATACTCAAAATTTGGACACAGGATGATCTTGAAGATTTTAACAGACTGCACAACAAGCTGTTTAGGTTTTTATCTGCATCGTCATTCAACTGATAATGCTAAATTTGTTTTTAAATGGAGTCTTGCATTTTTCTTCCAAAAAGTTTCTATAAACAATAAAAGTGAAAACACTTCCAGTTTACAGAAGGATTGTTCTGAGTCCAAAGTGCTTTCTGACGCTTACTCAGTGGAGCTCCATTAAAACCCCACAATTTGGCTGCAAAATACGAGGAGAAAAGCCTTGCTACACCTCAGAAGCGCGCAAACTTTGAGCTGTGTCAAAGACCTTTGAACAAGCTTTATAAATGACATCCATATTTGTCCATTTTTGACTTAAATTGCTTTTGGTTCAGCTGCGTGCAGCACTGAATTGCCTTGATGCAATGTCACATAGAATGACATAAAACACAGAAAAAAGCAAGTTGCTGGCTAGGATTAGGAAATAAAGGAGTCACGGCCCTCGTTCAGTTCAGTAAGTGTTGGAGGAAATGAAAATGAAACTTGGGTTCGGGGGTAATCTCTTTGAAGCTCGATAAGAGCAGGTGACATTTTATAAGTCTCAAGTTTTTCATGTTATATTTAGCAGGTACAATGAAACAATTTACATACAGCCCAAGACTGCTCATGTTCCTGTACTCTTTCTCAGAGCAGAGAGACACGTTCTGCACTGATGCTTAGTGTACAACCTGAGGCTGAAATCCAGTTTTACCACTAAGCAAGGAATCTTCCTCACAAAATCTTTCACAAACCAAAGGCAAATGCCAGCATTTGTGTTCATCTGCCCCAATCCATTTCTATCAGTGAGATTAAGCATATATTTAAGCCTGTAAATAAGAATTTTATACATTTAAATGTCGTGTTAGTTGCTTAAATACAGAACCTGCCATTGGATTATGGGTTCTCAGCTCTCAAATTGAGATCTTTATTAGCATTTCTTCATGATTTATCCTCAGTTTTGGCAATCATCCTCATAACTGCAGCAATATTTGCAATCCCCTGTGAGTTTTCTCATCCTCTACATCAGGAATGTTAAACTCGCAGCCTGCGGGCCGAATCCGCCCCTCCACCTTGTTTTATCTGGCCCGGCGGCAGTGCTGAGCTCCTTGCCCTGTGCTTCTGCCAGCGCTGGGTACGTGTGGCGCGCATTACGCTGCAGAGCAGGAGAGCAGCAGGAGCCGTGAGTTTGACACCCCTGCTCTAGATATCGGCTTCCTCTGCCCTCCTCACGGCTCCCATTCCAGCCTCTCAACTTGGAATCCTGCACGCCACCAGCACAGCAAACAACCACTTGTGGCGCTGACCCGTGCTCAGCAGAGTGTTTTGAGTGACATAACCCAGCTGCACCCCAAAATGCTGTCCCTAGGACTGCCCAGGATGCACCACACCGCGGGAGTCATGTTCTCATGAAGTTATTTCACCTGCGTCGGTTCTGCTGCTGCACCCGGTTCCTAGGAAACCCTTCCTTCTTCCAGAGAAGAGAAGGCTCTGGGGAGACCTTAGAGCAGCCTCCCAGTGCTGAAAGGGGCTCCAGGAAAGCTGGGGAGGGGCTCTGGATCAGGAAGTGTAGGGACAGGACAAGGGGAACGGTTTCAGCTGAAAGAGGGGAGATTGAGAGGAGATTTTAGGAAGAAACGTTTTGCTGTGAGGGTGGGGAGGCCCTGGCCCAGGTTGCCCAGAGCAGTGGTGGCTGCCCCATCCCTGGAGGTGTTCAAGGCCAGATTGGGTGGGACTGAATGGACTTTAAGGTCCCTTCCAAACCAAATCATTTTGTGATTTTATGATTCTTGTTTTCATCATGCACTAACAGGTTGTGAATCTTAGTCGGCCAATGATTCTATGATTCCACAAATTCTTCTTCCTTCACCCCTGTATATCCTGCTATATGAGACATATTTAAATGTTGCCCACAAGTTATTCGGAGATTCACAACTTTTGCAAGTGCAACTACTAATTTAAATTACATCCATCTTTCCATGTATCCTATGAAAAATCCGGATATTCAAAAATCCCACAATGCAACTGAAAAGGTAGTATAGTTTTCCACATGTGTTTTGATGACATCAAATGGGAATGTCTCTTGTGAAGCTGAGACTGAGGGGCCTGTGAAGAGCACTAGTACTTTGGATGCTGACTGTTTGTGCGGATCTCCTTGTAGGAGTTCACATCTTTCACGTTTTATGCAAATAAAAATAACTCAAGGGTTTTATTCATTGGAATAGAAGTCTTTCCCACAATCTAGGCATTTTTAAAAGCATCAGTGTCTTGCTATACACAGAAGCATCTATTTCCATGAACTCCTGGAAGGTTTTATGTTTTTTAGTTATCAATAAAATATTCAAATATTCAATTTGTAATTAATTTTGCTGTTTAGAAATCCTTTTGGAATAGCATATAAGTATATTATATAGAATGCACATTACAGACAGATCTAGCTAATAAATGTAAATACATTTGTCATGTTTTTTCTTACAGATAACCTCAAATTACACAGAAATTGCTGTAATTCTCACATGACTGTCTTATGTAGGTTTTTTTTTCTTTATATTAAGATAAAATTAAGACAATTTAGTTGGGGTAAGTTTACAAGCTAACACCACTTCCTTAATTATTTAAATATGTTTTTAGCAGTCCCTGGCTTCCTAAACCTTTACAAACATCACCTGATTCACTTCACTCTGCTCTCCAGAGTGGGGTAGGCAGGGGAGGTTAAGCCCTATAGAAAGAGAGGGAGCCGCGTTGGGGTCATGGACAGAGTACAGAGGCTGAAGCTTGTAAATGACACTGCGAAAGAGGTGCATAATGAGAACCTTGACCTCTTTCTCATTAACATACAGTATTTAAGGAAGAAAGCATTTTCAAATCAGACAGGTTAAAATAGTTCCAATGTAAGCAACACCACTCACTTTTTTTTTTGTCCTGGGAATTGAAGGTCAGAATTTGCAGTCATTTCAATATTTCAGGGTGCATTTTTCAAATCAGCCTAAATAAGAAGTTTCATTATGAACAGCGTATCCACCAGTTTTCAGCTGCTCTTGAAAGTTTACCCTCTGCTCCTATAAAGCAGGCAGGATTTTACCAGGAGAATGAGGACGTTATTAATTCCCTGCATTCAATGCCTCTGAAAGGGTGACTACGAGCTACACAAATGGTTTTGTAATAAATTTGTAATAAATGCAGATAACTACACTATTATAACAACAAGAGCCCTGTTCAAGGAGATAGAACATCAGTGACAATTTGAGTGAACACAAATGAAAACTAACATTCATATGCCAGCAGCTTCTTTTTAGTAGTTTTGACACTGTTATGCTAATGTTAAAATAGACGGCCTGACATTACTTCAGTCCAGACTGGTATCTGTGAGAAATTCAAGAAGAAAAAAATTAAACACTACAAGGTAATATACCATACCCATCTATACTGCACACAGAGAAATAGGGATAATTTATTTTGGAGCTTAATAAATACCTTCAATAGAATGGCTGATTTGCAGAAGCCAGGAAATATCCTTGATCTGATATTTAAGATGGCAATGTCTTCAACACCTAATAAGTTTTATCAAAGAAAAGTATATTAAATCTATGTATTAAATGAATGCCTCAAAGAGACAAGCTATTCAGATTTGATCGCATGTATTTATTAGGTAGAGCCCCAGCTTTGAACGTCTGTGTTCTCAGCAGCAGGGTTACGCTAATGCTGTGAACAGAAACCAAACGCGCTCATTGGTTTTTTCTGTGAAAATGTATCTCCTTTATATTGATATTCTATTTCTAAGAAACTGAGCAGTAGTTTTCAGTGATGGAACCCCATGGTCCCCTCCAGACAAACCAGCTAAACTGGTAAGATGGTCCCTGTGTGAGAGGAGGCTGTGGGAAAGCAGGGCACAACCAGCCACTGCAGCCCCTTACACAGCTTGCGCTCTCCAGGATGTCCCTGGGTGCTCATGGGGAAATGCAACATGGCGACACAGCTGGAGGGCTTTGCTAGTGGTGAGGTGCGTGTGCCCAGGCTGGGCACCGTGCTCCTTCACACACAAAGCATCGCCCGTGCCCTTACCTGCAGCTCTGCAGGGGAAAACACAAAGCGGCTCCATACTGACCACAACAGTTTGGGATTTTCCTTTGAACTGAGCTCTAGCAAGAGGTAATTATTTAAAGCAGACATTTCCCAGGTGGTGTTCAAGGATCCCTTGTCTGAAGGGAGAACTTTGTGAGTGCCCCAAATACAGGAACTGAACAGGGACACAGACTTATGCCTAGAAAAAAAGCAGGTATCAAATGTAGAATCATAGAATCATGGAATGGTTTGGGTTGGAAGAGGCCTCAAAGCCCATCCAGTTCCAACTCCATGCCACGGGCAGGGACACTTCCCACTGGATCAGGGGGCTCCAAGCCCCATCCAACCTGGCCTGGAACACCTCCAGGGATGGGGCAGCCACCACTGCTCTGGGCAACCTGGGCCAGGGCCTCCCCACCCTCACAGCAAAACGTTTCTTCCTAAGATCTCATCTCAGTCTCCCCTCTGTCAGCTGAAAACAGTTCCCCCTTGTCCTGTCCCTGCAGTCCCTGATCCAGAGCTCCTCCCCAGCTTTCCTGGAGCCCCTTTCAGAACCAGGAGGCTCCTCTAAGGTCTCTCTGCAGCCTTCTCTTCTCCAGGCTGAACAACCCCAGTTCTCAGCCTGTCCTCACAGAGAAAATGTAGGTTTTGTTTTTAAAGTGTGACTGTTGCAATAGAGCATATGTGAAAACTAGAGACAGGTTCATAAATAAGTCTCAACTCAAACAGAATGCAGTGGGATTTTGCTTATCTATAGTTGCGCATTTTTTTTCCCCATGGTAAGCACACATCACATCCAAACTTGGTACAATTTTGTGCCAGCTCTGTCACAGATTTCAGGAACAGCTTTGCATAAGTCACTTGGCCTTTGTTCAGTTTGAACAATGCAGAAAAAACTTGCCTACTGCATTTATTTTTTTTATTTTATTTTTTTTTTGTAGCGGGGAAATACACCACTCAGCCTGGCATAATAATTTATGTATCAAGCAGATGTGAAAAAGACAAGATCACAACCTTTACATCCAATCCTTGTTCCACTAATACTACTAACATCCCATCTAACATACTTGCTTCAGTACAGCGACACATTTGTTTGCAATGATTGTTACATTGCTTTTGATTAATAATTAAAGAAAGATGCCTAACCCAGGACGAAATCCTAGGGAATGACAGAAACATCCATTTATGATGGCAAGGAGGCAAAGTAGTACAGCAGTCCCAAGAGATCCGCCACAGCTCAGATGTTACCTCCAATACATGCTGATGCCATCCCGCACTGTCAAATAAAACTGAACAGCACAATAGAGATGTGTGACCAAAACTGTCAGCACCGAGAGGGACTGCAGAAATTGCGTTAGGACAATGGATGTACTGAGATTCAATTTTTGGATTGTATAAAGGTTTAATTTGGCGACCTTGTAGGTCTCCTGGTGGAAGAAGGAAGAGATACCGCAGTATTTAAAGAGAAAGAAGAGAATCATGCACTTTCTGGCAATGCGTATTTATCCCTCCCTTTGCAATCCAGCTGACTGAGGATAAAAACCAGCCTGTACAACACAACGCCTCTTTGTTTCAGTTATTTCTTCTTGCATGTAATGATCAGAACTCTGCTTGTGTTTAGACTCCTCTGTGCTTGGGCAGCACAAGGAAGGGAAACTCTCGTGTATAATGTTACAATAATGTTATAAGGCCAATAAGCTGTGAGCACCGATGCATTTCCCTGCCCCAAAACATGAAAGGAATCTGGCAGCTAAGTCCACAGGTGAAGTGGATGCAAATTAACCGCTACTTATTATTAGTTTGGACCTTTAGGCATCCTTGTGCTTCACTTGAATCATATCTACGGTATCGGAAGAGCTCCCTACTGAGGCTAGAAGTATATGGTTTTATCTGTATAGAGACTAAGGTTACCACCTGCTACTTCTCGTGCATTGTCCTCCGGTTGCTCATCACTGCCTTCCTGCCTTTTTCCATCAGCACAGGCAGATGACCCTTCCCAGTCTGTCAACAGAAAAGTTAGCATAGAAAATTCTCTAATTCATTTTGATGTTCTGGGTTAGCATAAACTTAGCCTAAGCTGATGCTCCCGCTTCAGCCTGCAGTGCGTGACGGGGTTCAGTCCTCCAGGAGGGTGGGGGGTGGTGAGGGAGAGGACCAACTCTGTCCACAGCTTTCAAGGGCACTGATGTTACAGGCAACAAAACCCTAAACCTTTCTAAACACGTTCATCATACGGGTAGGCTGCATTTTCCAATTTGCTGTGATATATGAACCTAGAATTAACCAGCATGCATTGGAAAAAAACCCAAATACATCAAAATTATTTCAACCACCTGCACAATATCTCTTGATTGCCAAAATACATCTCCCAGCTGACAAATGGGAACAAGATTTCACATTAGAAAAAACCGTGCTGTTGATGGACTTACATCGTACCGCCCGCTATGTACTGCTGTCTCCTTTTTTCACCAGACCACTTAAGCAACAAAGTGATAATACAGTGGAGAAGAACCGAATTTATCACACTTCACCACAGTCTTCTCTCCTAACGTGCTGCATAACAATACAGCAGGCTCAAGCACAGCTTTCTTTGGAGTGATCTTTCAATACTTTCTCTGTACTGCCTCTCATGCATGTTCTGTCGATGACTTTCAGAGGAAGAGAGATGCTCCCTCTTCCCCTCCCGTTCCATGGACACAAGCACAAATGGCAGCACAGCAAATGCACTGGGGAATTAAAAGTCAACACAGGGCGCTCTGCTAGTTCATACATTGTTTTCAAAAAGACTGCAGAGGTGAAGCTGAAGGTAGCTTTTGGCTTTGGAATCAGAATTTAGGTTATTTATTTATTTGCAATGATAGTGATGGAAGACCCGGAGGATGGCTGCTCATTCCCCTTTACTACGCTCTGTTGGTTTCAAACACAGCAAACAGCCAGCAGAGACACTGTGTCCTCTACAGCAAGCACAGTTAACACTGATGTGCGCAGACCTTCGGAGACAGAACAGAATGTGGAAGTAGCCTTTGAAATACATGTCATATGAACCCCATGTCCCATCTGACACCATACTGAGCCCTCGCTGACTTCAGATGTTATTGCAATTTACCACCATGCCGTGTCACATATTCATGACCTTCCAGCCCACTAAACACATTATTATGGGATAAACTTATGATGCAGTAGCTTCAAATCACTGTACAGTTGTGAAGAACTGTTACTGCTATATCCTTAATAACCATCATCACAGCTGGCTATAATTATCCGTGTAAACCAAGGAGAAAGATGGCAGTGATGAACAAGGAAAGACAACAAATAAAACTCATGACAGCAGTAAATATCGCATCCTGGTGTTATGGCTAAACAAAGCCGTGTCAGCGTTTTCAGCAGTGCTTTTAAAAGTATTACAAAATTATTTTCCAAACTGCTACAAAGGAAATGATGAAAGTTCATGTATGAATTTTAGCCAAAAAATATGGTTTTGCAAAATGTCATTGAACCCAAACTCCGGAAATGTAGTCGTCCTGGGATCTCTTCTGGTTAGTGACATTGGCTATGTTGTGTTTCTGAGTGGAAAAACACAAGCCCTTTTGGAATGATGTGTTTTAGGAGGAGGTGGAATACAGGTCAAATTAAAGCAAAAAAAAGGCATAAAGAAGCATTAAGAATGCAGCTGTGTATATAAAAGCTTTGGCTTTCCAGTGCTGTTTGCAATTCTGTATGTTTTTTTAATATCTTCATAATCAACAAATGATTAAGCCTGGCTACTGTGTACTGCAGGTCCTGTTCTCATAACATTTTCATACAAAACCTGCACTTATTTATATTAGCAGTGTGGAGTCCCTACAACAGAACCTGGCTGACACTTCACAGTTCTTTATTGGCTCCCTAGTTTCTAACATTTTCATATTCATGGATATTTTCAACCTTTTATAGAATTATGACATTAATTGAGAACTAGATATAAAGTCTGTAAATGTAGTACTTAAGTTTTGGTTTATAATGGGTAAACTCAAAGCATTTCAAAGTCATTCTTATGTGCCTCAATTTTTTGAGCCAAGTGCAGCCTGTTTATTTAAGTTTATGCAACCTCCCAGGGCCCTGACAATGACTAAGCACAATAGGGAGAGCTAAGAATGGCGTCGGTATAAAATTAACACTGATTTAGCTTATTTTTGTTGGTTTAAGGCAGAACTTTCACCTTATTTTAATGTGTTCTTATTCCCTACCTCACAATTCAGATGGAATAAAGATATAATAATGTGATAATCGAGTGCCTTCACAGAGCGCACCAGTGCATTACGGCTCCAACATGCAGAATGCAAACATCTGCTGGCATCATTAAACCATTTCTATACTCTACATACCAGGACTTGACCCTGTGACCATTTCTACCATTAGATTTGAATGACCTCAGCAAAAGAGCTGAAAGGCCAGAGTATTAATTCACGGAACCACAAGCTCAATTTAAGATTTAATTTGAGATAACTAAGAGCAACTGAAAGTGTATTCAAACTTATAAGTGCGGAATAAAAGATCTTACCCTGTTTTTCAAGTTAAATATAAATTCAATTATTTTTAACAGATTTATTCGCGACTTTACAAACAAGGCCAAGGTTCTTTTAGAATACCTCCAGCTTAATATCTGGCAATACGATGCTTCTGTTTAGCAATTTTTTTCTAATATATGGATGTCTTTCCTACAGGGACTTTTCTGCTTCCTGATTATATCCCTAAGGGGAAAATGCTTATGATCTATTCCCACTGTACAGCTTTGAAATGCTCACTTTTATTCTAACTCAAATTAGCTAAAGCTTGCTTGTTCAATCACGACGGTTTTACAGCTAAAATCTTATCGTGAAAATTAAAATATCTGAAAAGTTTACTATTCAGCACACAACAAATTATACAGTGTTGGAGATCTTTCTTCAGCTGGATGTCTGGTAGGTTTCACAGCCCAGGCTGTAAAGAGACACTATGGAGGTACAATATATACGCACACAATTAATGCCTACCACCACACCCATAGAACTTTACAGATGTCAGAAAAACAGAGAAAGCTGAAGGGCAGAGCTGTGTGCCAGGCCAGGTAAGTGAACCTTCATGTCACCACCTCTCTGAGGCCAACACACCTCCTGAAGATCATCCTGATAGCCTAATCCAAAATCTGTTCCATTCACTTTTTCATTTTTAAATGACCCTGCTCATTTCATGAGCTCTCTTGCTTCGGGAAATCACAGTGCCAAGATTTCACAGGAGTCATTTCACTGGCCTGGATGCAGGATAAGTACATCGGTCATGACTGACAAGGTCATGGATGACATGGTGCTCATTCCTGTTGTGACAGAGAACTGACAGAGAGGGGAGACTGAGATGAGATCCTAGGGAGAAATGTTTTCCTGTGAGGGTGGGGAGGCCCTGGCCCAGGGTGCCCAGAGCAGTGGTGGCTGCCCCATCCCTGGAGGTGTTCCAGGCCAGGTTGGATGGGGCTTGGAGCCCCCTGATCCAGTGGGAGGTGTCCCTGCCCATGGCAGGGGGTGGCACTGGATGGGCTTTGAGGCCCCTTCCAACCCAAACCATTCTGTGATTCTATGATTCTGTGCTCTGGGGAGAGGTGAGGCAGGCAGGCACACAATAACGCAGCCCTTCCCGTTGAAGAGATCACTCCCACATTCCTAGGGCAGACATAAATACCTCCCACCAGGAAACCTGGTTCAGACGCAGAGCTATGGCTGGACTTTGCCACTGCAGAACAGCGCAAGACAGATCTCGTCCTTCACGACTTTGCCACCTGCATGCCATCCCTGAGTTTGCTATGGAAAAATATTATATAAACTCTTGGATCCCATCCTTACTTACTTTATAATTAAAACTGGCTACAGAAATGATAAAGCTAAGCCTACTCTGCTCTCAAAGTTAATTTTAGATCATATTTTAAAATTGCTTTTCTTAAGCCAAGCATTTTGAGATGAGCAGCTGTTCAGCCCCGTGAGCCTTACTCACTCACACCTGACTTTCATCTAAGACACGACAGCACAGTATGAAACGCACATCCAGAAATTTGAAAACGCTGTGGAAAATGAGGCATTACGCTGGAGTGAGAGGGTATCTTCACAAAACTGTGATGACTTACTAGTTCTGTGTGAAAGTGTTTTCTAAATGATCAGGACAGAACACACCTGGAGTAAAAATACTCAAAAAGCACAGCCGAAACCACAGCTCCCTGGTGTCACCAAGGGGAGGACGGTACAGGTCTATTTAATGCAGAGATACCGCACAGATGTTTCAAACAAAGGCTTCCCCTCTATGAACACCATAATCAAGATGCAAGGGGCCAGGCACACCACTTGCTCACCTGAGGGGAAAAAAAACCAGATCCACTGAGCACAACATAATATGCAGCATATCCTACTTTTCTTCTTCCCTGCCTTCTGCCCTGCACCCCTTCGTGTTTCGGAAGAAAACCATTTATCACTTTGCTCCTAGGTGCAAGAAGCGACTCTGGTTAGGTAGGGCAGGTTAAAATTTTCCTTGACTCCTCAGCACATTTGTCATGCAGGCTGTCTGCCTGCCGAGGGAACCTTTTCACCCTGGGCTTATTGTGAGGACATACCCCATGAGAATGGAATAAGGTGAAAAATGATGATGTCACTAGGTTGTTGCAAGGTTAGCACACCCTTAAATGGAGGAACGGCAAACGAAGCAGCTGCTCATCTCCCTACATACATGACATTCAGCCTCCCATCCTGTAAAAGCGCAGGACTCGGTGAGGACTCAGCTCTAACTACTTGTTGACATAATTAGTGCTGGCTCAAGGGCTCCTTTTAATGGCCAAGTTGGCTGCAGTTTGCACGCTTTCATTGGCGAAATTCTAGTAAAGTTCAGCCAAGTTCTGAATCTATTTTGTTTTCTGTCTTATGCATCTCCCAACTTGGAAAAAGGAGCCAAAATCTCCTGGTAGCTTTTCAGTTTGGTGGTAGTTGGAATTTTAAGATGATACTGGCTTTTAAAATATACAAACATTTTTGAGGAAGGGCAACTCACTGGGAAATATAAGAATAATAAAAAAATTATAGGAATAAGATGAATTAATGAGTCTTGGCTTGTTAGTGTCTCAATAGCAGACTTTCTGCACATAGCACAAGGCTTTGAATCCTTTGTCCCTTGAGTTTTCCTCTATCAAGACAGAAACAAAGTTATCTCAAACAAAAGAATAAACCATTTTTACATCATTTCTTTTCTTTTCTAGTTTCATTAAATGTTGAGTAGGTTGTAATCAATTTCACTTTCAAAATTTCATTTCATTGTGTTTGGACTGTGGGACACTGAATGTTTATTTGCTTTCTGTGCAAAGTTGGTTCTAGTTTGCCAGAATGTTTCTGTCCACAATTTTTAGTTGCTTGTAGAAAATAATTTATGTGAGAAGTGCTTTTTCCCCCCATTTCTTCACATTACTTCAAGTCTCCTCTACTTTGCAAACAGTTCCTAAATGTCTTGGTAAGCAAAATGAGATAATGTAGTTTCATACTGCAATTTTAATTTAAAGGGAAGGAAATCAGTTAGCTGTGCAATTACGTTAACTGTAATGCACATTCTGTTACATCGCTTGGTGGCAATAATCCACCCTTGGGTCATATTCAATTGTTTCACTTTTATCAGCGACATACTGGGGTATCCTATTCCACACAGGAGTTTGCAATGCTTTTACTAAAACACGCTTACAACTGTTGCAAATATTAACACATTCCATGCACCTTTTAATCACAGATTTTCCTTCTTTCCTATTTTTAAATACATTTTCATGCTGCATACAAGATACAAACCACATCCAGGAAAAATATTCAAGGTGCAAATCTTTTTAAAACTCCCCCTTTTGCTCCCACTTTTCTGTTGTTATTTTGAATGTGGCAACATTAATGCCTTTCTTTGTAAAGCTCTCGGTTTTGGCTTCCTTCTCCCTGCCACGGATCTGCCCCCAAATTCTGCTGGAAAGCCTCCTTCTCACTGACTGGCACAACCACCAACCCAAGCACACAAACTGAAATGCTGCACAGTCGAAGCCAACCAGCAGGGAAAACTACCTTATATAGAGATGAGAATCTCTATATTTTAAGGCAAACCCCACTTATATTAAATACTTATTTGCCTATGCAAAATATTGTACATATATATATAATTCTGCAAATATTTTCAGGATTTGTGTGAGAAAAGACCATATTTCAATGTTATGGTAATATTAAGCTCTCCTATACAAATTGGTGCTTCAGCATCACCCTTATGATTAGTAACAGGCAAATACATTATAAGTGTTTGTTTCTCTGATAACCAAAATTTGTTTGAAAACTTTTATTTTGATATTGCATTTAACCAGATTGTTTCATGATCCCTGCATTGGGTTGGTCTAATACATTGCAACTGGGAAAATTAGTCAGATGCAGGCACTGCTGTTCTGAAACCCGACAAAATAGTCGCATGTTTTGTGCTTTGCATCCCAACAGTAACACTGACTTCGTAGTTAAAAACATGTTCTTTTCATAGAAGACTGCAGTTATTCCTCCCTGCACCAGAAACATCATGCACTGACCAAACATAACATACATTCACACTATTTGATAAGAGAATCATCCAATAAAAAATATATGATAAAATTAATGCAGTGATTAACAGCAGACCTTTCCTCTACTAAGGCAACATAACTAAGCATACAGCATATCTCAGGGAGAATGGCACATAGTCACATTCCTGAGATAGCATGCAATTTTCTGCCATGTTTAATAAAATCTGAACTACATTTCAGGCAGCAGAAGACAAATGTCCAAGGGAGAAATGCGCGGCTTCTTATTCACAGAGAGTTCTTTCTAAATAACAAGAAAAATAAATAATGTAAGATAAAATGAAATTAAATTAACAAGTTGTTAAATAGAATCAGCACTAGTTGCCTGAGAAGACAAGAGGGAGTTTCAGTTAAACTGAAAGAGGGGAGATTGAGCTGAGATCTTAGGCGGAAATGTTTTCCTATGGGGATGGGGAGGCCCTGGCCCAGGTTGCCCAGAGCAGTGGGGGCTGCCCCATCCCCGGAGGTGTTCCAGGCCAGGTTGGATGGGTCTTGGAGGCCCCTGATCCAGTGGGAGGTGTCCCTGCCCATGGCAGGGGGTGGCACTGGATGGGCCTTGAAGTCCCTTCCACCTCAAACCATTCCATGACTCTATCCATTCCAGAAAGTAGCCCTTGGAAGTATCATTTAAAATAAGTGATGCACAGGTCACAGAGCCTGCACGGATTCCAGCAGGAGGTTTATCCAACAGTGGTTTCCATGTACCCCACAAGACTCTATCTGGGGTTGCATTTGGTGTTCTCATCAAGAAAAGTAGGATATGACCAAATCCCTCTGAGATGTCCAGGCTGCTTTTCCGAAGACAGTGGAGAAATTCTTGGTGCAGTCTTTTTGGATCCTCGCAGCTTTGTGCACACTGTTACGAAGTAAATAGAAAGGACAGTTTTGCACAGTTGGCTTTGCTCTGTGTCTCACGGGAGTCTGTGCTATAGTAAAACTCTGCTCCCTTCCCGCAACCACCCTCACTCATGCCAGTCCATTCAAACACCCACAGGAAACCCCAGTCGTGGCCTGTGGGGCAGCAGGAACCTGCCTGACAGTTTGGCAGCCCAAGGAGGATCTGCAGAGAAACCACAAAGAACAGTGTGATGGGTGAATTCACAGAAATGCCTATTTCTATTTAAAACAGTTCACGATGACCAGCGTGGTAAGTCTCAGTCATGAGAGACTGAAGACCATCTGCATCTTCAACTGCAGCATCACGTGGAAGACTGAGTTACAGATTAATTAGCTGCACTTTATGAAAAGTAGATAGCAACAAATAAATACTTTTTTATACAGTTGAAGAACTAAACAAAGCCTTTTACATTAATTGTTCACTAATTTTGCCTCATCTTATGTCCGCTGTGTTAAGTACCGCTGCATCCTTCAGATTATTACTTTTAAAAATATATCACAGAATGATTTTGCAGGGGCAAAATGGTGCGAGCACTGACAAATGCCTGAGAGTAATGTGATTTGTGTCATTGTTAGAGGATGTATGCTCACTATCAGAAGTGCTTTCATGACAAGGAAGGTATTGAAATTCAAAAATGTTTAATAAAATGTAAACTTCATAATCTTCCAGGTATTTATCCTGCTGCTAATTACTTCCAGGGGGCCTGGCACACATGTACAAGAGCAATGGATATCAGCAGGGAGCATTTGCTAACTCAAAAATTTAGAAAGACCCCTTTCCCTAGAGATAAATAGCTGTTAAATCTGTCAACTTAAACCTTAATGCGTAACATCTCAAATAATCTCTATTCTCCTAACAGACAGCCTGTAGGAGAATTAATGCGGTAGTAATCTGGCAGGCAGCAACTGGGAAGAATTTAAAAGATACGAGACCCCAACCAGTCCAGCCTGACCAACTGTTTTGGGAGGTTATTGCCAAAAATGACGGCTTCACAAACGAAGACAGGATATTCTCAGAATATCAGCTGAAGTCTCAAGCAATGGTGCTTTGTATCACTAGAAATTGCCTGGGAAACGGTTAGTGCAGATGTATTTCTGCAGGGCCATGTGCACCCAGCTCCATCCCCACACCTGCAGACACGCTCCCAAAGCAGCTGGCTACTTCAAACACAGCGTTCGGGTCGGTGGCAGCTCCCAAGGGTGCAGTGTTCAAGGTTACCACTGCAAATGTGTATTCTTCAAATATAGCACCAAATTTCTTCCCCAAATAAGTATCTTTACCTTGACCAAACATATCAAGTGATCCTTTCAAACTGTGAGCATGAAGCCTAAAGCTTCTTGTACCCATGATGACGGGAGTCAGGCAGCAGGTTAGCATTCAGCTAGCCCAGTCTTCTGGGTTCGGGGCCTCCAGAACAGTGATGTGCAGTTCAGGATGCACACACACGTGCACAGACATGAAATAAACAGTCCTTACAGGGTCCTAGCAAGAGCCGTTCCCCAAAGACCTCTGCAGTATCTAATCTAGACAAATGACGCCGTCAAAAAAAGCAGCTGTAAACTAGCCGTGGTTGCTGACGTTGCACAACTAGATGCGAGGGTGAAACGAGGAGGAGGTTAAAAACAAAAAGGCAACAACCAAACCAAGCCTAACCCAAACCCAACAGCGAAGGCCTGGGCCTCCTCCTGAACTTGGCTGACACATGGCACATGAAATCAATGCTGACGCACGTAAAGGACTACTCATCGGCTTGAAGTAAACAAATACCAGATAAATCTGATTGATTTAGAGCAGAAGGAATCCAAAAAGGACCTTGGGATAATGGTAAACTCATTGTTTAAAAGGACGGATGAAGTGATAGGGAAAAACAGTGATGGCCAGCACATCTCTTCCATTTTACACGTTTATACCCACAGTTGCTTGGAACTGGAGTGCATGTTCAGTGAAGTTAGACCAGGATTACTTAATTCTCTAGCAAAGCCCAGCCAGAATATTGTGTCACCACCTTATAAAATGATATTAATATAGCACTTGAAAAGGTATTAAGAAAAGCAGAGAAGCTGATTCATGGGCTAAGAAGTGTGAGCTTATAGGACCCAGGTTCACATAGCTTAGAAGGAAGATATTTAAACAGGAATTTGAAGCCTATATATATATATATTAAAAAACATGGAAACCTTTAAAGCAGAAGAGGCCAGTTGCACTTGTCTTTTTTTTGAGACCATACATTAGGAACAATAGTAAAATCTAAAGAAAAATACCTTTAAAATACATTAAGACACTGGCATAAAGAATATTGAGGACGAAAATACTTCTCCTCAGTTAAATTAAATTTTCCTTCACCATTTGCCAAGGATAGGGACGAAGGTACTTTTGAGTGACCAAAATAGGTCATACTCACTTCCACGCAAAAGACAGAAGCAAAAATAAGATGGAAACAATAATTAAAGAAAGCCCAGATGTTTCTCTTGTGCTGAGAGGAGCTCAGAAATGTCCTGCACTTCATGGAAGTGGTTGCTCCCTCTGCTTGGAGCTGCTCATTAATGCAGGGGAGAGAGAAGGCAGAGAGTTCTTTCCTTCCTCTCATTCCTAGTGCTGTCTCCTCCTGGGACCAAACGTTCTGTCAGGAGTTTCCTAGGCACCACCTTGCCTTCACTGAAGCTTACAGGACACAATCCTGAAGGGTACCAATGCCCAGAAACTCTCCTCTCCATCTGCCTCCTCCATGCCAGCATCAGGACAGCTGTAATCTAACTCAAGTGAGTCCTATCTGCTAAAATAAGAGAGTGCAACCTTCAAGTGCTCGTTCATTTCTCTTAACCACCACTTTTCAACATTAAGGATTATTAGCTTTAATGCCATTGGTGAGAAACTTTATTATGTTTTCAAGAAATTGCTTTAAATCAGAACTGCAGATAAGGCATTTTTCTCCCCTCAGAATTACATGGTTGTGTTGGCAACCAGCAGGAATCCATTTGAGCAATAGAATTACCACCTCCTGGAGGTGAAAAATGGGACAAAGGCAGGAGGAGGGTCTCTTGCTTAAAAGTCAAGGGAAAAAGGGCAAAACAGGAAGGAATGGAAGCCCTGGGAATGGGAAAAACTAAACAATCTGCTGTTGACTTAAGCCTTAGGGGAAATTATCCTAACATAAAATAGCAGCAGTCTTGTAGAGATTTCACAGCAAAACTGCAGAAAGCAGGGACAAAAGAAGTAAATCCCCCCTTTTCCACTCCAATCACAGTCCAAGTTCAATATTCCTGTGAGATTGCAAGGTCTTGGTGAAATCGGGGAAGCGGGACCATTTGACGTCAGTAAATTGACCCCACGTTTCAACAGTAAAGAGGCTGAGGCAGTTTTCAGGAGTACGAACATTCAGATGCCTACAGCATTTTTCCTGAATGAGCTCTAACTCTTGGAAGTGAAAAGATAAAAAATGAATCAAGATATCGCTCTCTGAAGATATGATACCTGCTAAAACTTTTCAGTGTCTGGAGTACAACGTGCAGTTGGCTTCTAAGTAAATACCAGGAGTGTATGGAAAGTGAAAAAACTGTGTCATGCAGTCAAGGTCTATGGAGAAAAAAAGCCTTCGGATTTCAGGTCCATTTTCCTCTCACCATTAACAAGAAGTTTAAATAGGTATGCAAGAATCAACAACATACGCATGCTAACATCTGTACAAATGTTTTATCTTAACAACAAGAAAAGAATTTTGTATTTAAGTTGACATTTCATTTCAAAGATTTTGCACAATATCTTTCTGCTGGGCTGATTTGCTCTCCTGTTAAAGCTTACAAAGTCCTTTTATCGGAGTTACAAAGCCAAGGAAAATAAAGACGCTTTAATGGACACTACATTAACTCTGGTATTCTGAACATGGCGCAGCAGTAGAGACCAGCAATATTTCTTCTACGTGTAAATGTACAGCACAGTATAGGCAGCACGCATGGATAGTCACAAATCCCTAGCATTATGCCAAGATGACAGAGTACTTGTCTTTTTTTGTTCTTGAGCTGTAATTTATCTTAAAAAAAATGGACTCAGGTTTTCCTGCATACTATGAAAAGTGTCCAAGAGAATGTCATAACGGTATTACTCCTGCTAGAAAAGCTAATCTGCTTTACCCTGTCCTCCCTTACCAGGCACTGTCACTTCCCAGAGACAAAAGCATCCACATAACGCTTGCTGAAACTAAGTTGTAAAGCCATGTCAGGTGCTCTGCAGAGAAATGCCAATTCTATTGCATGTCTTCCTTCGGCTTATAATATATGTATGTTTGATGGAAACTGTGCCAGGGCCTCATTCAGGCCCACATGGTACAAATGTTCATAGAATCATAAAGGTTGGAAAAGACCTCTAAGCTCATCCAGTCCAACGATCAGCCCAACCCCACCGTGTCTACTAAACCATGTCCTGAAACACCATGGCAACACGATTTTTGAACGCCTCCAGGGATCGAGACTCCACCGCTGCCCTGGGCAGCCTCTGCCAGGGCTTCATCACTCTTTCAGTAAAGAATTTTTTCCTAATATCCAATCTAAATCTCCCCGGCACAACTTGAGGCCATTTCCTCTCATCCTATCCCTTGTTACATGGGAGAAGAGAACACCCACTTGACTACAACCTCTTTTCTGGGAGCCACAGTGACCAATGATGTCTCCCCTCAGCCTCCTCCAGGCTAAACAGCCCAAAGTCCCTCTTCTGCTCTTAATAAGACTTGTTCTCTAGACACTTCACCACCTTTGTTGCTCTTGTTACACCATTCTCGATGGTGGAAAGAGACGACAGACTCAGCAGTAAGGATCACAGAGAGTGGCCCTCTTGCAGCAGCCAAGTATGGGAACAGAACGATACCCACAGGCAGGGCAAGACCACAGCCTTGCACATCATACTATTGCCTCCGCAGTAATGCACAACACCTGCTGCCACTTCAGCACCAGAAATATTTCAGCCTTTCACATCATGGCTTCTCAAGCTGCCTGATTTTATTCTTTCCTTTGTCTTAAATTCATTTTAACTGACATCTTTCTATTATCCAAGCAAGATTTAGGGCACCTGAACAAACTCTTCTACTGACTACATTGGACAGATGAACTTCATTAATTCAATAGGTTCAATAATATCCAATGGAAATTTCATAGAGTTGAAGTTCACCAAATACAGACTTGCTTACACACACATCCCAGTATATTTTGTATTTGCTTCTGCCTATTTATTTTCTAGGCAGAATCTTTAATTCCCAACTTTGTGGCATCTCAGTGGCAAAGATGACCTGTTCACAAACAGCCACTTGATCTCACTTTTTGTTCAGCCCCATTTCTCAAAAAACTAACATTAATACCAAACACGTTTGTAAAAGCCAAGGCTGATTAAGTCATTTTGTTAGAGGAAATAAATTTTTACAGAACAGACAAGAATATAAGGCCTGTATAGAAATTAGTGTCTGGAATTCAATCACACTACACCAGAGGACAGTAATGTCAGAGAAACTACCCTTACTGAAAAATCTATTGTTTGTCAGTTTTGAATCTGAGCTGTTCTTTCAGAATGGTTTTTCCATGTGCCTAAATATAGAATCTAAAGGATGTCACCAGATAAGAGGAATTTAGCAATACCTCTGGTAATTGGTGCTGTTAACTGACATAGTAAGCAGTTCTGAATAGCTTATTTCAGGACCTAAAAAAGAGGATTAAGAAAACTAAAACAGAATTTTTTGTCATTTTTTCTACTAGAGTTCTAATCTACTGAATGATTCTATTGGCATTTTATGATTTCTGGCCAGCTAAGAGGTTCCTGTTGGGGACATAGAATAGCAAGAGGAGCAAAAGGTACAGAGAAAAAATACTAGGGGAAAGGGCATTGCAAAGAACAGCCTTGGTATGAGCTGCGAGGAGATAAGCAGTCATTCCTGAGGACAATAATGTGCCTTCAATATCTCTCAAGATTTATGTTCTATTTGGAAAGCAACTACAACACCAAATCTGTTCAAGATTCCTAACAGGCAAATGACTAGAAAATTACTTCCTCTGGTCTCAGCCTTACATGAAACTCACTGTGCCCAAACACAGGATTATATTCTGCAGCCTCTTCACTTGGGCTGCTTGCATTTGTCCTCTTCTAGAAAGCAGAACCCTCGGTTGCTGGGGGTGTCAGATCCGTTGTCTCTGCTAACGCAGCTTCTTGTACCCAAAGGAATCTACAGCACAATGAAATTGCACTGAGAAATAAGATTTCTTCTAGACTGCTTTTTACTTTTTTTATATTCTTTTGTTAATGGTTTCTACAGATCTTTTAGTTGAACTATGAACTACTCAGTGTCAAATGTTAGTTCTGTTCCTGCCAATTTAACTCTGCTTAATTTAGAGCTTTCCAATTCTTATTTTAAAAACATTTGCTGCTTAAGAGTACACGTCTGCCCCATGAAGATCCATTTGGAAGCAGAAAAATGGCAGAGAGAGAGAGAGAATTACACAGAAAATATCTTTTCTTTCAATATATTCCATAACCTGTGATTTTTGAGAAATAATGATGAACAGATAAACCTAAAAGTTTTATCAACGCTATTCTGTTGATTCTGACCATGGGTCAAATAAAAGACTGTGGATTCCAGCAATATATATCCTGATGTTATAACTCTTTTGCTGAAGCTTTATCCAAAGCATTCCCACCAGACTGCAGTTTACATTACATGAACACATCCGCCATGTTCTGTAAAATCAGTCAATTCAATTTAGTTATCAATGTATTATTTTACACAGTTTTCTAGATGTTTTCTTCCAGGGACTCAGACCTCAGGGATCAGCAATGGACTCGAAAGGAAAATGTTGATAGAAAGGGAATTGGGAATGCAAGGATAGGACAAGGGGGAACGGTTTTCAGCTGAAAGAAGGGAAATTGAGTTGAGATTATAGGGAGAAATGTGTACCTGTGATGGTGGGGAGATTGCCCAGAGAAGTTGTGGCTGCCGCCTCCCTGGAGGTGTTGAAGGACAGGCTAGATGGGGGTTTGAGCCCCCTGATCCAGTGGGAGGTGTCCCTGCCCATGGCAGCAGGTTGGAACTTGATGGGCTTTGAGGTCCCTTCCAACCCAAACTGCTCTACTGTTCTATGAAGACTTGAGCATGAACACACAAGCACGCACAGCTTGTATGCTGTATAAGCACACACATGCAAAGTCCCATAGTTGTTCTGTCCTCTGGCTTCATACCCATCTACCCAGACCCATAACTAAATCCATAAACAGAAAGACTAAAAGACATTAAAGTCCAGTATTTGATTTTCTCTCTGATAGAGTAAGCCCTTCCCTATGAACAGCTGGCACCATTCAATCCGGGCCGCACACTGCTGCCATAAATGATAAAAAGTCCTATGATGGATGCGAATCCGCATCCTTATGTATTTGATACCTCTAAATCAGGTCATACAGTCACTGTTAATAATTAGAAACAGTGTTGAAGTAAAAACATTTTAAATAAACCCAGGGACTGAATGTTAAAGCTGTCATTTTTTACACGGCCTCATGATTCAAGGATTAATGGACCTTAAAACAACCATAAACCACCGAGGGCTCTGGTCTGGTTTAGAAGAATAAGAAGAGTTTTATTTCTGCTTCAGTCTGCCAGTCTTAAATTCATTGTGTGTCAGTAGGCACTGTAAACACTTTTAAGTATTTTGACATTGTGGTATAAGATGCTGCTCATCTGTTTCCTGCCTGACCTTCACCAGCAATGGGCACCTTGCGACTCATTGGAAAAAGAAAAGCAAGCAAACTAATGAAGAAGAGATCTATAATTCATACACTTTATCTGTATGCACAAATACTGCCACACATAGAGAGCTGGAATAATATTTGAAATATTTAGACTTCACATTACAATAACCCTTTCACAGAAGTCTTTTCTGTACCCTTTTTTTTTCGGTTACAACTTTTTCTCATATCCATCAACAGATGTAAAGTAGAAGGCAAGGGGTTAGGGTATTTGTGAGCCTTGTCAGAAAAAACGGCTGCAGTTTTGAAGTAAGATCAAATAGGCAGAGTACATTTCTGGAAGGCCAACATGATTAATTAATTGCTACTGTTTAACAAAAAAAATTATAATGATATTCAGCAGTAACTCAGCACAACGGATGCTGTGAGTTGTGAATACACTAGAATCCAAGTATGTGCAGTTATCACTGGATAGAGCAGCAGGACACTGACCTGAGCAAAATAATAACCCACAAACAAAAAAAAATACTGGTTGATCTCTTTTTAATCTTATCTAATGTGAAGGTCAGACTTTCTGTGGTTTAAGGATCAGAAAAACAAAACTGGAAGCTTGGAAGGTTTCAGATTCCAACTCTAAGAACTGACTTTCTGACTGCCCCTAAAAACAGTACTTGGCCAGGTTTTACTTCAGTCTCACAAACTGAACACTGGGAACAGAAAGCAACTGCATCTAAAGTAAATGTAGCATGGGAGAGAAACTTATCTTGGTACATAAAGTACCCATCAATTTTCACTGGTTTCTAGAGTATATAACCCCCTTGCTCAGCTGCCCCTCGGCTCTGAGCTGTAGCGCAACAGTCAAGGAGAACTCTGTCTCATGGGCTGTTTGCCTGACTTCTGTTTTACTGCACCCATTTCAAATGGGTTGGCTACCAACTTATTTCCTAAATTCTCACAAAAGAACATCAGAAAACAAAACCAACAAAATTAGATCAGGAGGGATCTTTACAGCTATTAGAATAACATGCCATAAATGTTCAGCAGTTAACATGACCAGGACTTAAAGTTTATCACTGGAGCCCATATTCGTTATGCAAAATAATCCTCTGTCACTATAACGGGCATCATAAATACGTTTGTCATTCACATTCTAAAGGACTTCAGTTTTTACCATCAAAAAAGAGACAAATGGTTTGTTTTGAGTATAAATTAATTACTTGTTTTTCAAAGCCATTTTAGTATTGATGATTTGCGTATAGATAGATTTATACAGACTTTTTCCCTTCAAGTCTACCTATCAAGGTAACTTTTGCTATAAACAGCATTTTAAAATTATCACATAAAAAACTATCAAGCACTAAATTAGAAAAAAACAGAATTTTGAAAGTGATAGTTAAATTTATGAAGCAATTCTGCTACACTCAGGCTCACCGCTCGACATGCAAGCAAATTCTAGGGTGTATATTTGATATGCAGGTGAACTTCTTCACATGGTATTAAAAGGTGGGAGAAAGGATGAAAGCCACAAAACTACACAATTACTGTCCTGCGCAGAACACGTGTACTTTGGACTTAAGCTTGTTTGCATGACTAATAGAGATAATATTGAATGTCTTTTCCCATAATTTCCTTTTTTTTTTTTTTTTTGGCTCAGTGCCTCTTTTGCTACCTCCAAGAGCTGTTAATTTTGTTCACTGCTGAGCAAAAGTCAAAGTCAGAGTCTAAACAGCTTGTAATGAGTTTTCAATGGCCCATCTCACTGAAATTGAGGGCAAAGGAGCAGCAGACTTAGACAGTGTCAGCCCTCTGAATTTATTATTGAGGGAGCAACGCGTTCGGGGGAAAATACAGAGAGGAGGGGCTAAGAATTCGGTCAGATTTGCATTAAGCCTTTAACAAAGATGTGTATTACTTATGCAAATACCTTGACAACACAGATAAACACTCAGAAATCAATGTAATGTTAGCTCAATTAACTGCGCAGCCAGACTGGGAGCAGAGTGTGTCGCCGTAACTGAATTTGGCAGCCACTTAGTGCTGGACTTTCTAAGTCCCGCTCCAGAGAAGTGATTAATACTTTGCTAAATACCTTAAAGTCACAATGAAACCGGGGGTTAAAGGTTCTTTGCACTGATATAGCCCTGATAAGGAGTCAACGATAACTCCCTGTATCCTCAGCGACCACTCTGTGCTCTGCCCGGGAAGGGTTGTCCTTCACCTCTGCAGCCATCCTGCCGACATCCGAGCCTGTCAGGCTTCACTTGCTGCCACAGGGCTCTCCAAGAAGTTTCTGTAGCTGAATGCTTTTCAATAACCTCTACATAAGCTCCGTGCTGCTTAGTTTTTCTCCTTCACATTTTAATTAGGTTCTTGTTTTGTTTCCTACTACTGTTCTTATACACTGTGAATCCTATTGCTTTATCTTTACTGAATCTTTAGATAATTACAGATGGAAGCAGATCCAGCACCTCTATTCTTTCAAAAACAAGCAATAAAGTTACTATCAGGGCTTGTAAACCCAAGAAAAAGTTATCAACAGAGAACTTCTGTATTTGTAACTACAATTCTTCCTTTTCCCTGGCTGCCTGTAGCTAAGTTCATGTTATGAAGGGCGTCAGCTTTTATGGATAGATTGGTGAACAGTACTGTATCATTTTTAAATCTTGTCTGAAGGAGTAATCCCAGAAAAGGGGAGGAGAGAACAAAAGGGAATGGCTTCAAATTACACCAGGGAAGGTTTGGATTAGACATCAGGAAAAATTTCTTCATCAAAAGGGTTTTTAGGCACCGGCAGAGGCTCCCAGGGAGGTGGTTCAGTCACCGTCCCTGGGTGGATGAGGTGCTCAGGGATCTGGTTCAGCAGTGGGCAGGGATGGTTGGACTCGATGATCTCAAAGGTCTTCTCCAACCAAACAATTCTGTTCTATGAAAAGAATGTATACAAGAAGCGAGACTGAATAGCAGCGGATGAGGGGGCATAGTAGCAAAGATTTACTGGCCCTTATTTGGGATGATCTGAAAATGCACCTACGGTTTCAAACACTATCATCTGTTAGCTCAGCCTTTCACCAATCAAGCCTTTTATTTCTCCAGCAATTCTATAGACGCACACTTCACATTACCTTCCTTTTTTTCTTATAAATAAATACATGTAACGAACTACGCTTTTGTGATATTTCACACTACTTTTTCATGCACCACTATTTACACAGCGAATAGCGCTGAAGAAAAGCTTGCAACAAAAACACAAGGCTCTGCTTTGGTTGATGTCATTTGGTTTAATCAAACACCTCCAGATCACAGGAATATCTGATTCAATGACAGCATTACTATGTTCCAGTTTTCTAACATCATTAGATAAAACATGCTCAGCACCTTTATCCAAAACTTGTTACCTATCATGAAAATCACATTCACGGATGTATTGAAAAAAATATTTACATGTCTTTTCTTGTCAGACAATGCCAAAGATATAGAGGCTGAGCCTTCCATTTCCTTTTTTTTTTGCATAGACCATCAAAACTCTGAATTTGCCTCTAAGATAGCCGTGGGTAAGAAATTTGTCAGAGATTAATAAGTGTTTAAGTGAGTCAGAGGCCATGGCATAACTTCCGCTCTCAAGTGCAGTTTCAGCAGTTACCTTATTTTCTAAAAAATCTAAGCAAACAATTTCCGATTCAGTGCAACACATCAGAAGTTCCTCTGAGGTTCAGGTTCATGCACTGAGTAGGTTGGACAACCCTCATCCCTAGCATCCTTCCAGCTCCCTGCAATTTCTCTAGGTACCCACGTGTGAAGTATAATAGAAGGGTTGTCCTGTGCTTACTGTAGTGCCATGCCCTATTAGTGGTTCTTTTCAGAAAGAAAAAGAGGCAAAGTTAAGTTCTTGAACTCCCAGACAATGTATTGTCCTGTTCAGAGGCAGCGAGAGACCGAAATGTCTTTTAAGAAGACAAATTAACAATATTAAGAGGACAAGAAACATTTGCACCACATCACTCAATGTTGCACAAAAGCACAAGGAAGAATTGTATGGAGTCAATAACACATGGGGAGAAAATCACATGATTTAATTTAACTTACTGGGAATAGATTAAACTCTGCTGTATTCAGTATTATTGACAAGCATTATATTCAGGTAATTGATGGTTAAATGCAAATGAATGAGAACACTGTATCACCAGCAACAGAATCCACACGGAGCTACTGCTGCACTGAGAATAAGGGGATAGAATGTGTGGCAGCAAATAGAGAAGTGTCGACAAAAGGTACTCAAAAACACAATAAGAAGAGAAATGAAAACTTAATTGAAGGAAAAATATTTTACCCTGTTGCTAAATCTTTCCAAACAGATTGTGGCAATCTATCCATTCACATCCAATCTCTTACATTTTGCAAACCAGCATCTTTTAGGAGACCATACACTTAGGGTACTTTAAATTTTAAATTCTAATTCTTTTACTGGCAAAAAATAATGCGCAATATGTATTTGGTAGCACCAGATAAAAGGGTTTGTATAGTTTCAGAGGAATGTCACATCCATCCTTTTTTGCGTATGCATCACATAATAGCCTGTTTTATATAGGACATAAGACCTTTTCAAAAAGGGCCCGGAATGAATAATGTACTACGGAGTTGTGTATGTCATCACAGATAATAGAAGAGTCTCTTGCACCATGTATTAGTGAGGAGAAATCTCCTCTGCAATTCTATCATCACATAAAATACCTTCCAAAATTGTCATAGTCAGGGCAGACAAAGCATTTCAATTTTTCATTGCCCTATTTCCAGTTCTCCTTCCTCTCACGTTAAGCATTGTCAATGGACTTCAGACACTCGCGCGTACCACTTAGAGAGAGTAAAGCGCAGAACAGCAAATCATTTCAATAGCAGCTGTCCACTTCTCCATCTTCCCAAGGATGCTAATTTGGATGGTGCGGTCTAGTTCACAATAACATTTATTTCCCATAGACAGTAAACTAAGGAACAAGCAAAGTGCAACGAATTATTCCAGATGACTTCCAGCATCTCAGACAGCGAAAAGGGAGAGTTCCTTGTATCATTATGGATCAAAGGTGGGCATGAGTTTTTCTTCTTCTCAAAGCCTTAACACCTCCAAGCAGAAATTAAAACACTGTTTCTATGCTGAAAACCCTCATAGTTCTAGAAGCAAGAAATTTGGCCCTCCGCTTGCATTTCCCTATTATGCCAATATTGAAAAGCTCCATTTTTTTCCATGGAACAGTGAACATTTATACAATAATTAAAAGCTCATCTTGCACCATATTTTTATCCTTCTCAGTTTTAATACATTTTTATAATTGCATTGAGGATATTCTAACCCTGTTTTTAGTGCAACAATAAAATTTATGAACCATGACAAACGTATCACACCAAAGACCACTCTAAGAATAACAATGTGTGTGTCAATAGGAGAAACCTGTGCTGCTGCTCCATAGGAATTTGGGATTTAGGGAGGGGGGATGAAAATACTTAAGACAGTATCCCCTTGATAACTGTGAAATGGTAACAAGATCACACTTTCTTTTTCTAAGCAAAATGAAACATGGTGTTGTAAAAGGCAATTTTTTACAAGATACTGGGTAGACACGTTTAGGTACAATGAGATTCCAAACTAAAAGAATTTGGTCCATATGCAGATTTTATTGATTTCATCATTCTGTTTTCTGGATAATAAATGTGATATGTAATTACCTTACAGCTCTTGCTGCACAAGATCTATTTCCACACCTATTTGCAATGTTTCTCTTTTTACCTGTGCACATTTCTGCGCGGCCCCACTCGGTCACCACAGCTGTGGACAGCCCACTGCACCAACCCGCTGGAAATGATGTGCTCAGAAAGTTAATTCTTCTCAATTAGAAAACCCTGAGAAACAAATCTTGTTTTCACACCATATTATTGATTAGAAAAGCATTTAAACATACAATCACTAAAGAAGATGTCTGAGAACTCCTAATTTACTGAATTCTAATTTTGTTTAAAACAGGTGTTTTCTAATTAAATATTTGAGAGTGTGTGTATATTTCTGGAGTTTCCCTGGTGTTTCGGAATATAAAACCACATATCTAAAATAAATAATGAAAATGAGGGCATAGGGGAAATCCATTTCAATACTTGCAGTTCCCAGATTATTCTAAGTCTCCCTAATATTTCACTTTTTTTTCTCCAAATAAAAAAAAGAAACAAACAAACAAACAAAAAAATATCCTGATCAGGTTAACACCAAAATACACATAACCTACCTGAATTTTTTAAACAGTTGTTGTGCCAAAACGAATTGAAAAGGTATTGTAGATACAAGAATACATAAATGAAATGCATCCCACTGGAAAAGCTTTTTTGCTCACATTGTCATTTACAGCTTCTGAATTAATAGACCAAGAAAGGCACCACAGGCACCAACAAAATGCAGTAAAACCATTGGCAGCCAGTGGTGTCTCAAAGTTTAATTCCCCTGGGGAGAAAAGGACACTGCCTAATCTGTATTCAGTCCTGACATTGTCCACATCTGATATGGAACATTAGCTACTAACTCTCTCAATAGACTAGTGTCCTTCAGTTTATATTACTTTATGTTAATAGTAGAAAAATTACACACAACATCATTTATCATTGTTATACTGTACTATACAACCCATAGCTTATTTTAATATATTTATTTACCCCTAAGAGGTACAGAAATTTAAACATATATCTTTAAATCTATATAAATTTAAAGATAAACTTACAGTGCCAGAACCAGCTGTAAAAGGGAGATCTCCCTTAAAAATGTGTTTTAATTGTACAGAAAATCTAGTGAGTGATCACACCATTTTAACATGAGAAAATCACATTATTTGTGTTATAAATCTTACAGAACCAGCACATCACAGTGTTGCACTTTAATCATAATTTATCTTTTGATTTTTTCCAGTTCCACTGCAGCAGCTCTGTTGCTTTCTTTTCAGATCCCCCTTCCCACTCAGCTACCTACCCTTACACTATTTACCTAGAGCACAGACAAGCAAGCTCACTCCCTCTTGGAAGTAAAAAAATAATTCAATTTGTGAATCAACAAACAACAAGGATTTCTTTTTTTCTGGACCACAATCTAGATTTCAACGCATCTAAACTTAAATTGATGGGTTTACAAGCACTCCCGTAGGCAGTGACGTGTGCTGTGTGCCTGGACTGTCCAGTAAAGAAAAAAGACAACAATGAAGGAGAAGAGAGAAAGAAATCTATACTCTACATAGCATTTTAACTTTAATTTTAAAAATCTAAGATGTCAAAAAGCTTATTAATGATGGATTTTTTTTTTTCAGAAGGGGTAATTAGCTACAATCATCCAACCACATTGAAGTTCAGGTAGTAATTCCTACATAAAGATCAGATTTAAAATTTTATTTGCTAATGGAGACTGCTTTTATTTAATTTCCAACAGAAATGTTCATCTTCCTGTAAAGGTTCAAGTACCAGAAAATGTCACACGCAGCCACAAATACATTTTTTTGAAGAGTTAGTACTCCTCCTATCATAAAATTATATCCTATTTCCAAGCTGAATTTGTGCAACTTCAGTATGGAGTCTTTGGCTCTTGTTCCACCTAAAGTTATCCCATCATGCCTCAGTGCTGTAGAACAACTCATTGAAGTCTGACTGGTTTTAGAAAAGCTATTCCAGATTAAATTGGAGTGACTAACAACCCTAGAACATCTGTGGATGGTGAACACTCTTTGGTTTTACTACTCAACAATGAATGGCTTTGCTAAACTGCACTGAAAACAAAGCAAAAACAAGCAACCCCCTCATACGTGTGATAACTAAGCATTAAGATTTTTAATACTTAAGATAATTATGAATTAAGTCTGTCTCTACAAATATTCAACGAGATATTTTCTCAGGTCAGATGGTTTCCAATAGCTTTAACTGAGCAAGGATACTTGAACATTCCCCAGGTACAAACCAAGTTCAGGTTCTGACACCCTGTTGAGTCTTGCAGCATTTGTCAAGAACTGATGACCACAGCTTCCTTGTGGCAAGGAGAGCAGGTTACTAAAGCACCTCTTTTGTCATAAAACACAAGAAGGATCAGATTCTTAAACAGTCACAATTTCCATTTCACAGCAGTTTTTTCCAAGTAAGAACAGAGTGATAAATTCAATATTCGACCTTAGAATTGGTAGGGTGGCAATGAGAGAATATATTCCGTCCAACAGTGGCTTTAATCTATTTTAAAGTGAAGAGACATGTTCACACTTAAGATTGTTTTGAACTTTTTACCAATTAAAAATTGGGTGTCTGTCACAAAAAAAATAATAAACATGACAATTCAAGAGACATCGAACGTGAATGTTATCATAACTGCACCAGCTTCTATTCACAAACAGGATCAGCTTCCCAGTGGTGGTGGTCATTCATTATTTGTTCTACAATCATTACAATGGGAAAAAAACCCTCTACCCTCAATCAGATTAAAAGACACATAAAAGAATCGGTCGTTTATACTGCAGTGCAAATATCGATATACTATTCTCTAGCAAAACGAAGGCAGACAGACAGGCTGGCAGACAGACCTTCCTGCTTTCTCATTCATTAAGGTCATCTGCTGACCCGCGCACCACTGAGGAAAAGGCAACAGCTGCTTCCCGTATCGCCGGTAAGAATGATGGAAGGGAATTAATCCACAGATGGAGACCAGCACCTGAAGGGACCAGTCTGGTGAGCAACAACAGTTTGTGCCTGAGAAACACACTTAAATGTTACCATATGGAGCGCTAACAGGAGACAGAGGGGAATGGAAAACTCTGCACATCGTGTTATTGCCACAAAAGCTTAACTATCACATTATTGATAAGGATAGCAAAAAGACTGCCTAGGCATTTCTGATTTAGAATTCATAAACCATCAAATTAGTTAAGATGATTAAATTTCTGAACTACTTGGAAAGATTACACTCAAATAAAAGAGTGTAAAATCAGACCGCAAAAGAACAGAGCTCAGAGATGCAAAAGACCCATTAAAATCTGAATCAATTCCCCCCGCACGCTGTATCTTCCAGACTGAATATCCCTCAGCTGTTCAGCCAATAGGACACTTCTCGTTACTCAAAAGGCTGAAAAGCAGAAATCATGTTTTATTAAAATAATTACACTTACTGAGCTGGGCTGAGGGGGAGCACTAGAGGCCAGAGAATATAATGTCTCTGAACTTTTCCATTTAGTATTGGCAGCTCAGACACAAAAACACAAGTGTCCATCTTTATTGGAATGCATTTTCTACACACGGCTTCAGGGTCTTTTTGGAAAAACGGATGGGAAGAAACAGAGCTGGACTATCAGATGTGCTGAAAAACAAAGCTCAAATCTATTGACAATGACGGAGAACTGCACAGCAAATATTTGGAGATCGTTGGCCAGTTTCATCACTCCCTTATGAACCATAAAACTCACTAAAGTAAGGAAAACAACTGCTTGCAGTTAGGCAGGCTGTGTCCTGCAGCACGGGGGGCTGCGCAGGGCTGGAATTGCACCAGAGCAAAGAATTGCACCCAGAGCAACAACCAGGGTGGAATCGGCCAGCTTCCCCTCTGCCAGCATGTTCTGGTACCATCGAGGTCTTCTCTGGGCGTTTCATCACAGCAAGAAATTCCAGATTGAATGAACCGGCTGGGCAGAGCTGCCCACTGCTGCGAACACGCACATGTGTAAGCACCATGCTGCACGCCCTGCGTCCTCACCCAGGTTTATCCGGCACTATTCAGCAGAAGCGGTTGTAAGCCCTTAACAAGCACATTCCTGTTGCAGAACGAATCAGAGGTTTTCCTTGATTTGTGCTTCCTGAAGTGTGCCCCAGGGTACCAGCTCTGGGACGATTAGATTAAGCAGTAGAGTGTGTGTACACTTCTACTTCTGAGGCTTTTTTAATGTTTACATTAAAAAAATGCATTTTAAAGTAGTTTTAGAAGGCAGATGTCAATAGATCTTTAAACTGAGACTCAGGGAAGCAAGATTTCGGTTTACTCAGGCAGCCTTAAGTGAGGAGGAAAGGTTTGCCTACTTTAAACATACTTCTACATTTCAATAGATTAAAAAGCTTCACTCCAAAAGGAAAATTTGCAAGTCCTTTCCTGATTATGATTTAATCACTTTCATTTATTACCACACAAAAAATAAGCCACTGTACATAGGAGGTAATCTTGACTGCTTAGCAATTTATTCAAACACTCACAAGTTAAAATCACTTCTGGGCTGTTCACTCATCTGAGTGCAGATGGGTGGTAGTCTGAGGTATTATTCGAATATCTTTGAAATACAATGCCTAATTTATATAGGTCAAAGAGGTTTCCATGCTTGCAGATTCAAACTTGTACAATATGAAGAAAGATAAATTTCAAGGTAGGATCCTGTGAGGAGATTCATCTCCTGCGGAACATACAAATACATGGAATTTTGCCTGCCCTGTTTTCTTTGTCTGTAGCTTCTACTAATGAGGAACAAATCCAGCTGAGGTGGGAGAAGGAACCTGCCCTACAAAGCCAAGTAAATATCAGTAAGATGGCATTGCCTTCTTCAAGGATCATCTTTTTTAAATTGTTTCCAAAGTTTTTGTTAAATCCCTGTTCTCCAGCCCCAACTGGGAACCCAAATCTTTGCCACTGCATTCGTGTTGCTTTTGCATCAGGAGTTTTGGTGAGGGGATTTGGGTGCTGGGAAGTATTTCTGTGAAGCATTTTTCCAAAGTATTTTGCCCTTGTCAGGCAGCAACAATTTGCATGACAGTGCATCCAGTCATAATTTCCGAGCATGTTCTCTACTCCATGGGGCTACCCCATGGCAGTGTTTAAGTACATCAACTATGTCTCTTTAATTAGGTCATTAATCACCGTCCTTCAGAGCTCAAGAGAGTCCTTTTTTTTTTTTTTTTTCAAACTCCAAGCTTTAGAAAAAAGTTCTCAGCTCTGACACTAGTAAAATACTTTTACCACTCCTAACAGAACAATAATGTCCATATTTACCCATCACTTCAGCTCCTCCATGCACGTGTTCTCATCCGTGCACTGGCTGTTCCTCTCTGATCCTGTCCAAGAAAAAGGCACAGAGCTCCTTCCCAACACCCTGGGGGAAGCTCTGCTCTCAGCTGTAATGACGTAAATCCCGAGCAACTTATTTACATCAGTGAAGTCATCGGGAAATCACAGAGAGCTTCTTCAGTTTCCTTTGCTTCATCTTTCTGCTCTGTCCACTACCTACACCTTTTAAAAACTGACACATGCTGTGAACTGAAGTGCATGCAGCAGAACTCTGGTTGCAAAGTGATTCGCAGTTTCAAATGTGGGTTTAGAAATATTCTGCACAAAAACTGTGCTGCTAAAACTTGCCTTGGCTCATAGAAAGTAAAATGCTTTCTGACTAGACTATGAGACTGAATGGGAGTATCCCATCTTCCAAATTTAAGCTACATAACACAAATCACTGAATTGTATCCAGTTTCTTCTGTATTCAGTGCAATCACTCATGTATGACTAAAGCGCATTTCCCAGAAACAATCAGTCTTGAAACACCCATAAGTATTCCTTTTACAATACTGTTGCTGTTGTGTATTACTATAAATTAATGTGAACAGAGAACTGGAAACTCAGTTGAGCTGCAGATCCCACAAAACCTTATCCAGTTTGGAACTCCAGGTATGGAATTCGAGTTTTGCCCTGTAACGAGGTTAGTTTATACAACCACCACACTCTGAGCCAGCAGGCAAAGAAAAGAACCTTCGCAAACCTGAAGTATATCTTCCAGAGAGGCCAAAATCCCTGGCAAATAACTAAAAATGCCATTAAAATTACCATTTTACATGCATCAACTGCAAAAGACAATTTTTACATGGTCCTTGTAGCACCTCATGAGTCAGAGTGGCGATACCTTGAAATCGCCATACCTTTCTATTGTACAAGTGGGTGGAACTGAGGTGAGGATAGCACAGAGACATTGCACATGCAGGTGTGTGTAGTACACTTACAGCACACGCTGGCACCAGCGAAACAAAATTAGAACAGCCTTTTCCCAAATGTGCTTCATACCAATGACCCCAAAATGGGGTCAATACCAAAAATCAGTAGTCAGTATTAAGGTTTTTGTAGTTCTTTACTGTTTACTCCATTTTAGTATGAGTTTTGTTATTTTCAGTTTAATTTAATAATCACCTAGAAACTGCTATAATGATAATAGAATCCTAGAAACTGCTGTGCATCCATGACTTCTAACGACATCAGTATGAATAGTACAGGTCTGCATCTCTTAGAAGTGGGCCCCCAAATCCATACTTTTCAGTTTACTTCACTTTCTATAATGTGTCATCAACGTTTTCTGAGGCTTGTAAGTGGTAATGCCTGATTCCACGATGGACTGGGATGGACTATACTGAGTTGCTTCTGAAATGACAGTAGAATGCGGAGATGTGGTACCCAAGAGAGTCAGTAATTCTAAGCTGATGGAAAAAATGAAAGAGAATGGGTAGATAAGAGAAGCTGGGGGAAGGAGGAGACCAACAGCAGAAAAGTGTAGCAGCCGGTATAGGTTCAGGCATAAGAACTGTAAAGATGTGAATCAAATAAAGAAATGTATTGAGGCAGATTCTTAAACCATATAAAATGCTATAGTTGCAGCGACAGAGGCAGAAAATCTTCACCAACGGAACCTCCTTTCCACAGAGCTTAAGCTTGGAAAAGACACGAGAGCAGAAAGAAAAAGAGATAAGGAGCAAAAATGAAAATAGAAAGACCACAAGAGCCCTTTAGAGGAAGGTTGGAAATAATGGTATTGCTCTTCGAGGCTGGTAGAGTGTCCATAAAGTAGGTTGCATTTGTATCAGTTCTCATTTGTGGGGCTGTTTCTGGAGTGTTGGAGCGGTTGTGAGTAAAAGCTGTGCCCAGGACAGAGGTGAGAGCTGCCCACAGCCAGGAGTCAGCTGGAGCAGGACACGAGCACTCTGATCTCCTGCTGGTGAGACCTGCTGCTGCCACAGAAAGGGAACTACTGGTGCTGTGGTTTTCTTGTCTCACTTGGCATAACTGCTGGCAAAGGCCACTTCATCTCACTTTGCCTAATTCTCGATAGCTAGTCGTACCGAGTCACGGCTTTTGTTTTTATATATTATTATAGAATTAGTTTTATAGCTGTTATTTCTCAATTAATGTATTCCTTTCAGGCAGCTGTAGCCTTGGAACTTCAGTTTCTTTCTAGATGAGGCCACCATTGCCATCTCTAATTCATGAGACATTTTTTATACATCAGTCATCATCACCGCTACCCCACGCTGTGGGCTCTCTCTTTCCCATAGCCAAAAGTCACAGAGGGCCTCACGTGTCCTTGGGTTTTAAGAAGAGAGAACCTCAGAACGTCCGTCTTGTGCTGCTCATTATGCAGATTCTTAGCTAACTTGTTTAGCTTTTCCTTGCAACGACTGTGCTTTTTTCCTTTTTCCAAGTGCCAAGTATTTACTGCATAAATTGTCAAGAGTAAGCGAGAATCTTCTCCGTGGAAATGGTGGCACTTAAATGAGCCTCTGCTTTCTCCAGGCACAAGGACATTAACAGCCATTTAGATGGCACAATTCTTTTGTTTGTTGTGAAGAGTGTCCTTCATTCTGTGGAAGCACAAAAGCAAGAAGATGCTCAGAAACCTCTCAGTGATCGTTTTTGGCAAGGGTTGACTTCTAAATGCAAACCATAGTCAGCTGTCACAGGGACACATGGAAGGAAACTCCTTACCTGTTCACTGGAAACAACTGGTAAGAGCCTGCACTTCCTAATCGAAAGGAAAAAGATACAGATGAAGACAGATGTGGATAACATATCTAAAAAGTGGGCAACAGTAGTAAATCAGTTCCATTAGCATGAAATACAAAGCTTTCTGCTTAACATAAAACCAGGACACGGAAACATGAAACTGGAGTAAAGTATTCCCACCCTTGTTCCAGCAACTCCACATGAAACAGCTGTCAGGAAAGGCCTGCCATGCAGCAGAGCAATCACCAAAATAAACACAAGCTTTGAAACAGTACTTGCAGCTGCACCGCGTGCACCCAAAGGTACTCATGGCAACAGAGAATACTCTTAGGGCACTTCCACTCTGCACACTTCTTGCATACCATTACCACCAACTGATCGAATGTTCTATAGACAAACCCCATAAACTCCAATGTATACAGAGTCTACATTTCAGATTTCTATTCACCTGCACTAAAAGTTAAAACTAGTTCCATACAAATAGACAATTAATCTCTCGAACGCAATCAAGGTCAGTATTTTGACTATGGCACAAATAACTCTGAAATTCAATTTTGTGCTACGAGGTGATGATAGAAGCTTTGATGAATGTCTTTGTAATATCTAGAACAGAGCTTCCCACATGGACTGAGATAAATACCATTGTCTTAACTATCTACTTGAAATATGAAAGGCAAACACCAAGGCACAGAGTGCATTCACTCCAAAGGCTTGAATATGATTTTTAGATATCATTAGCAAAATAAACTCAGGACTTGGCTGGTGGGTGTCTGTTATAGTGCATCTAGAAAAAAATGGTATGCTTGGGAGGACTGGAATGATGAGAGGACTAGTGGCTAATGTCAGGGACAGTTGTCCCATCTATTTCTTGTACACATTCCAGAAACTGGAACTCCTTCTAGGGACTGAAAGGATTGCCCACCCCTCCTCTCCTTGCCCTGCACACTGATACACAGGAACTTCAGCTCTCAGCACTACAATCCACCAAACTGCAAATAGCATAAAATATTACGAAGGCACGAACTGAAGGAGTAATTAGGCATCCCAGCATTCGTGAGACTCCTTGTAGAAGCTATTGGGGGTTACCAAAAGGCAAAAGGAAACATGTATTAAGAAAGGGAACACGGCTTAAGAAAGGAAATATGCTTTTACCACAGTGAAATAAAAATGCATTTACAGATAGTTATTGGCAAAAATTGAACAAAATAACAGCTTTCTAAATAATCCTATTTTAGCATGAAATATCACCACACCAGAATATAAATATTTTTTGTGGTACTTTATCGTCTATAATTATTTGTCCTGGTGAATTAATGATATGCATTTACTAAAGGAGTTCTGAAAAAAAACAAAACCAAAAACTTTCCTAAGAAGGAGGAGGGAAGAAAACTACGTTAATAAATAATTCTGCCTCAGGTCTCTGGAAGATGTTCTTTATACTTTCAGTAGTTTTACAACTACTGGCACAACTTATCTATAGTCCGCACCAAATTACAACAGCATTTCAAAGAATTCTCCCTGTCTGTTTAAACGGTGGAAGTTTGTCCTTCTTTTGCTTTCGAAGCAGAGCTTTCCTTCTAGGGATGTGTATTGAGCAGCTCTTGCCTGACCTATGGATTAATCAGAATTTAAATACTGCGTTATTTCAACAGGCACTTCTAATATATGTGTTTCCTGCCATGAAATGTAATTAGGGAAAATTAATTTACCAGGGGACCTGTGAAGCTTTACCTTCTTCCCCACTGCTATTTGCACTGGGCGACATGCAAATGTAATTCCCTTCTATTCCAAGTCTATCAGGACTACCTCCCCTAGACCGCCTCGGAGCAGGAAACGTCACCTGGTATTTGGAAAGCTCACAAATGTGATATTTTTCCAGTAAAACTGTACCGTCGCAGTCAGCTTCGACAGGTTTGTCATCGCTAATGAAAACAATTGAAAATACACTGAACATCTTGCTTCATGACTTAAATCAGTCTCTAACTGTATTAGAGATGCAAGCTGGTGCTCCAGGACACATTATCTCCCTGGTAGTCTCTGGTGGACCTTGCCTGTTTGTAAATGCAGCGGATACTCCCCGTTGTCAGGTAGGATAACAAACGAGGTAGAGCTCAGCTCACGTCCTTTGTATTTTTTTTTATGTTATCTTCTTAACTGATAGCACTCTTTCTTGTTCAACACTGATTCTGATTTGGAGGCCACATAACAGTATTCAGCTGTAGTGTGATATATTTATAATCATAGAGTGGTTTGAGTAAGAAGGGATGTTAAAGCCCATCCAGTGCCACCCCCTGCCATGGGCAGGGACACCTCCCACTGGATCAGGGGGCTCCAAGCCCCATCCAACCTGGCCTTGAACACCTCCAGGGATGGGGCAGCCACCACTGCTCTGGGCAACCTGGGCCAGGGCATCCCCACCCTCACAGGAAAACATTTCTTCCTAAGATCTCATCTCAATCTCCTCTCTTGCAGCCGAAAACCATCCCCCTCATTCTATCCCTGCACTCCCTGATCCAGAGTCCCTCCCCAGCTTTCCTGGAGCCCCTTTCAGCACTGGGAGGCTGCTCTAAGGTCTCCCCAGAGCCTTCTCTTCTCCAGGCTGAACAGCCCCAGCTCTATCGGCCTGCGTTTAGATGAGAGAACTTAAAAAGATCAGCTTCCAAAATCTTTTTGCAGCCTGGACTCAAAAGCTTTGTGGGCTGACAGCTGAAATCCCCAGTTATCTGGAGACAGCAATGAAGAACCACCTTGAATCCTCCACGTGGTAAAGGCAGCCTGCTTCTGGCAGCAAGGTTTCCAGGATTTTCCCTGTGAAACAAAGGCCAGGGCAGTCTGCAGGGATGAGTTACAGAACTATATTCTATTTAACTCAACGGTGTCAGGCATATAACGTGCCCTTTCTATCTATAGTTTATTTTAACACATATCAAGAAGACAGAAAATTAGTGATCAATGTAGAAGGGAGCATGAGGTTTCATTATAAATTAATGTAGGAAGACTCAGATTTCAATGATGAAATGAACATGAATCTTAAAAATTGTCTGTCTGTATGAAACAGATGAAAATTATTACAGTATATAACTTTTTGGTGACATTTTACTGCAAAGGGCATATTGTTAGAAAATTCAGCAATGCTATAGCTAACAGAAATACTGCAGGCAAAGATAAGATTATTTATGTAACATGATAAAACATGAAACACGGATGTACTGGGTTGCAGAGTGGGAAAAATACTTTGCCCTGCTCTGAAGCGAGCCCTCCTGTTAAATCAGCAACCCAGAGGGGACTTGTTTGAAGACTAGATTACACAACTGCAATCGGCAGTCAAACACAGGCCACACAGATGTGTTCTGGTACCCTTATTTCAGTCGAAATAAAAATGAGAGAAGGACAAAGTGCAGGAAAGGTTCAGACAATTTCACTTTAGTAATGAGTTTTTCCCAGATCCAAACTATCCCTGCAGCAACATGAGGATGCACCAAGAACCGGACAGAGAAGTCACCTACTGAGACTGAAACAGAGTGAAAACCAACACCTGCAAGTTGTGACGACACAATACAGACCTGGTGAGAGATTGTGGCAGAAAAATTCTACTCCTCAGGCCACAGCTAAAGAAAACTCATCATCCGGAAGTGACCTTGCCTTAATATTTCTGGAGGTCTGGAATTAAATCCAGATTCTGAGACGTTTCTAAAATGGAAAGAACACATCCATTGATTGACTCAGATATATACACAATATACATGATTGATTTCTAAGGAATAATCACTAGAACACAGAAAGTTCTGAGTTAACAGAAACAAACATTTGGCAGAATAACAGAATCTTTATCAGCTCAATGAATCTTGAATATACAATGATTTTTAAAAAAATACACCCCCCATATCAAAACCAGACTGACTTAAATGCATACATTTCTCTAATGCAAATATGATGGAGAAATAGATTTTCACACAAAACTAAGGTCAAAACTAGGTTTATCTTGGAACAAAAATTTTAGTCTTACTTAAGAAAATATTTTCCCATCTGTAAGTTTTCAACACTATTCTTGTTATGGTTGTACAACTGAATTCAGATATAAATTACCTGTTCTCCTTAATTAGCAGAACCTATATTCCATCTTTTTCTGATATTTTTGTTTCTCTTTCCTTGTCCTTCCTTCCTACCTCGCCAGGATAAACCACTCTGTTACATTCACAGGCTTCAGCTCTACTCATACCACTGTGATTTCCTTTAAACAAACAGAGAGAAAGAAAAACAGTGAGAACCACCTGCAAACTATTATAAATCCTAAACACACCCACACAGCTTGAAAGTTATAGGTAAATGGAAGCAAGAAGATTCAAAGAGAGAAGTAAAGGGAGGGTTGGGGTTTTTTTTTTCCTATATAGATATGGCACAAACAGATCATGCAAAGATCTTCCAAAAAATATTTTTACACTTTTGGTTTGTGAACACTACAATTTCTATTTCCTCCCTTGACTCAGGATTGTTTAACACCATCCCTGTTATCTGCAGTGTTCAAGATGGGCTAAATCCTTACTGGATGAAGATCACTTAGTATCAGGATTGGGCCAACCCACGCTCCAGCAAAAAGCCCTGCAATGGATGGTTTTCCTGAATGGCCAATTTTCATCTGACAATCACACCGATAAGTTTCAGTTGTTATCACTTCCTGAATGCAACTGAGAGAACCTGGTCTCACAAAGCAAGTCATTGCTTTGTTTCTTATGCTTCAGAAAGCTTTCTTGTCTCTCATGTTGTCATAAATAATAACTCATTTCTTCTATCTGAAAACTTTCTTTTGTAGACCAAAGTCCTAAACTCTATTCTATACAAACACCTCACAAGAACTTTCTGTACCAATGGATTTCCATCAAAACTAACTCTTTTAGGAGCAGAATCCAATATTGTTCAGCCGTGAACCACCTTCTAATGGTTAACTGTAACAGAAGGCAAAACCCCAGAGGTGATTCACGTCTTTGTTGCATCCAGCAGAATTTTGCTGTGGACACAGTAAGCCAGGTTTTCACCCAATAAATATGTAAAACATTGAAAGTGATCTAAATTATTTTTCCCTGGGAATAAACATAAAGAATAATAAATTCAGTGTACTATATTAAGATTTATTCATTTTTACAACAGATCTATGGGCATTCTGTAAAACTGAGCACCTCCCTAAGATGTCAGTGTGAAAAAACCCCAACTACTTGAGTATTAAAACACTTATCACTTACATAGTGACTGCACAGAACCCAAGTAAATGAATTAACTCCATTGTCACAGAATGTACTGGAAGAAGTTCAAGATTAGAAAACACAGGATAATTTTTCTTTCACATATCTGCCTTACTGTTCAGCTGTATATAATTTAACATAACTGTTCTTTTGTTTGTTATATATAATAATAAAGGCATAATAGAAATACTATAAAGGTAAGAGAATGGTGCAGTATTTGCCTTAATGTGAAATAAACAAAGGACACATTTATGAAATATGAATGCCAAGAATTACAAAGTCTGAGCCTGGCCATAGAGGAAATAAATAGACGAAAATAATCTTTTTTAAAAATCCAGAGAAGTGTTATGAGAAAAGAAGCCACCCGTGAATTTTTTTGGTCTCAACTTTCATCAGGTTAACACAGATATACACACACACACACGAATATAAACAGATAGATAGATAGATAGATAGATAGATCGATCTATCTGTATGTATCTCTATCTATATCTCACTTTGCATGGCAAGTTGCCAGCCTTGGGGCACATCAAACTGGGATCACACAGCATAACTTAGAGCAATAAGCAAGATAAAATTATAAGACTTCATGTGTATCACAAACAATACTGTTAAGTGTTTACTACCACTTATTTAATTTTACTTTATTACTTTCTTCCCTTTGTGCCTTTGTTTTCCACCAAAGGATTTATTTATCTACGCATTCTTTATTCTTTAGTTGAGGAGTGGTATCTCAGTGGTCTGCCCTCTTGGGGCAGGAAAGCTGTGGATGGAAGCTTCTGTGAAGTTCCAGGTTTATATCAAAACATCAAGTTCATCATACGAGTTCACCGCCTGCCTCTCTCACCTCAGTTTAACCACTGACTCAGATACAAATCATCACAAGTTTTTGAAGCTTTGTCTGTAAAACAAATCCAAACCAAATCCAAACTGTGAGCAAAGCATCAGCTCAGTCGGTGGAAGAGCAATGATTCTGTGCTTTGATTTGTCACACAAGGACACTGCTATGTGGGACCTCAGCTTCCTCAAAGTATATCAGCTGTTAAAAATCCACTGCGCACTGACAGAGCAGCTGAGTTTATGAGGTCAAAAACTGTTCACCTACTACAATGACAGGCTCTTGATTTCTGTAGCAGACAGAGACTTTTCATGTCTGACCAACAAAGGCTGAGCTCTGGCAGGGAAGTACCCGCCAGTTGCCTGCAAGTCAGAAGGTGCCGCTCAAGTAAACGCAACAAACCCTCCAAGAAAACTCCCTGTCTCCACTAAAATGTTGGAGGACAGGAGCCAAGGTAATGAAAAACAGCTGATTACTGGAGGCTGCAGTGCTTTCCTTTTAAAAGTCTTCTCAATTGTTCCTGACCTACTGTACTAATGACCTACCCCAAACTGACTGGGCACAGCCCAACCTCACAGTGATGGAGCAACAAACAGCAGACACTGCTCCTACAAAGAAAACAGTGTTCAAAAAAGAACAAATATAAATTTCTCCTCCTCTCTGGACAGTCCTTCCCCAGCGAGTTGGGTGCAGATTGTGGGCAGTGTTTGGCTAAACCTAGTGAAAACGGTGGGGACTTACTTAACAATTTCAGTGCTTTGAGTTAAAGTACCAGTATGAAGTCCTGGTAATGACTCCCATGCAATTTCCTTTGGGTACATGTATTTATGATGTGGTTATATGCAGTTTTTGTGCACACAATTAATAATCAAGCTTGTGATTCAAATGCTCTGGAGCAACACACGTAACATTTTCACTTCTTCTGTGAACCAGTTGCATTACCTATCTGGAACCAGTCATTTGCACGCTACGTCAGTGCAACAGTGGCTACTTCATTATTTGGATATGGCCACATCGGATATACATGGACACGTAAACATGTGTTCTACATGTGTACTTATGTTATGCATATGTGTAGACACCATGTATGTATGGATGCATAAATGCACATGTGTATGAAAATAAACTCTGTAGGAAAGCCAATTAAAAAAAAGGTTTCCTACACCTTTGTTATCATTTCTTGGCCTCCATGACTTCCTGAGTGCAGGGACATTTTCTTCTGTGGTTGTAGGATCTCCTGTCATTGCACCTCCTCTCTATCACCTCCTCTCACTGAGATTTTCTACAATGCTGGCATCTGTGTTTACATGTGCAAATTTTGTAGGTACACATCCATCTGTGTCCCAGAGCTATGAAAAACAGAACTTGAAAGAAATGCCTTGAAAATGTGAAGTTTTCCATTTTCACTTTTATCTTTGTCTGCAGATTTTGGACAGTTTATTCATTTTACATGTTTCATGAACTACCTGTCCAGGCGATTAAATCCAGAACCAGCCCAGACACGAAAAAATCCCTTTATCTCGTGACTTTTTATTTGTGAAATATCATCCACTACTTCTATGTAAGAGACCCTGCAAGAGACATCGCTGAGACCTGAGCTCTGGTGCAGAGAGCACTATGACTGCCGTTTGACTCAGTACTTCCACAAGACACAAGCCACCTCCCTGACTTGCACTGCTGTTGGAGATCTGGTCGCCCTGTGAAGTGCTGCTTATCCCTCCATGGAATAAATCTGCAATGGTGATTATTCCATGCTCAAGCCACCTGTCCTAATGAATAACGCTTCCTGTGTAACTGCTTCCAGATATTGGAGTTACTTACTCAAGCTTGAAAGACAAGTAGTGAAATTAATAACTGGTGCACACGCTCCTTAAATGGCACAGGGGCAAAACATGGAGAGAAGAATTCATTGCCATGGCTTTTCTACAGTATTGGAAAAGGATTTGTGAGTAGCAGAAGACCTGCATCAGCATGAACCTGACCAGGCAGCTAGGTGAGTGGTGCCAGGACTGCGGTCTGGCTTAAATGTAGGTAATTGAATGCTGGTTATTATTTTACTTTGAATTTCTGAAAACAAGAAAGACAGACTTACAAACAGGTCAGTGTAGGGTTACATGTGTTGTTTAGTAGCTAAAGGAAACTGAACCAACAGCCCCCCAACCTAATCCAGAACGGCACTTGCACTACATTTTCCCAGACTATTGTTATTTTTAAAACCAGAGCTGTTTCAGTAGATGGGTTTGCATTATACTTAGCTTTTGGAGTTAGAGTACTGTTTATAAAAGAACCCTGGTGAATATACACTAAATCCTTTTGCCAGTCTTTTCTATCAACAGCTCCTCCTGAGCCAAGCAAGCTGATGGCTTGGGAGCTCATGCTGCTTTTTTTGCCAGACAGTGCTGGATTGAGGAGTTAAATTCTGTAACACAAATACACACATCATAACAACTAATGTCAAAGAAGCACACATTTCAACAGCCCATGGAAACTTCAAAATCTGCTTTTCATGTGCTTGAAGTCGAAACAAGTAAGCAATACTGTTGTCTCCTTAATTTGTTGAGTTTGTTATTCCTCCAGACCTGCAAAACCAATTCAGCGACGTGCAGAAAAACAACTCGCCTGGTCAGCAAACGCCATGTTACATACAGAGATGAATCTCTTTGTGGATGCCATGGTATACCGAATGTGCTTCCCTATTGCACTTATTTGCTGTGTCACAAAAAGTTATCTGCATGGAGATTTAATAACACTCTTAAATGCAATTCAAAGGGACGTTAAGCATACATATAAAGTACCCTGATATGCAGGACGCCTATGTTTAGAGCTTTTAATTCAAACAGATTGGTTGATTGCAGATGAACTTCAGTTAGCTGGCAGCTTTGTAAGGGTAACATCAGATACTCTGCGAATTACTCCATTGAAGAAAAACATGGAAGTATTGAAAAGACCAGAAAGAAACATCAAACATTCCCCAGTATTCCAATACATCAAAACCGTTGTCTTAGAGGTGAAGGGACAAGATTGTTTTGGGCGCACATTTCTAAGCAAGGCCCAACTGCCGTTTCACTTAGTCAGCACTCTCTCCGTTAATGCCTCTCCCACCCACCAGAGCTGGCTTGGTCATGTTCTCTCTCCAGCTCAGGTACTCTGGAAACAAAAGTCATCTGCTTTATGGCTTTGCTAACTGGTGACTACTTCCAACTTGATAGGACAAAACTGTATGTTTCTTTTCCAACACTGCTTACAACCATAAACCCACTCTTAAAGAGTTTCCATTCTCAGCATCTATTATAAGAGACCAATACTTGTAATCTAATGAGCCTCATACTATAGCTACTTATATTTATAAAAATATGTTGGCATTTATAGAACACAAAAACTACGGATCCACCCTGATGTAGGAAACACTGTGACACCTCCTCCCAAATTTGTCCTTCCACTCCTTGCTACGGAAGTTCAAAACAGCAACCAGTGACACTTGACTGCAGCTCTCCAGGAGCAGTTTGGTGCCAAATTTCAATTTTCCCAGGTATTGCTACAGAAAAAAAACCCCAAGAGCTGCTCACTCCACACAACTGATTTTTTGTTGTAATTTCCTGCAGACCCATTCAATCCAATGGCTGAGAATTACACATGCTCCTTTCATAAACCAATCCCCCACTGTCAGAGCAGAGCAACCCAACAGCCCCTGCTTTTGAATATTATACAGCTGGTTTCTGTACTGCCACGAAACTCCAAACACTAACACTGCCATGCAATTTCTATTTATTTCATTGTTATTGTCTCAGGCCTTGGAAAGAGATTTTCTAAAGGCTGTGTTGCGAAGGCCAGATCACACGACAAGCAATGATCATGCTGCTGTGGACTGTGAGCAGATTGACTCACTTTTCTTTTTCCTTTTTTATTCCCTTTTAATGTTTGTGATTTGCTGGAAAAAATATTTAAGAGAGAAAAAACAAACACTCCCTCCCCTCCCCCCTAAATCCCAACTGTGGGAATGTTTGCTTTTTTTGGCAGCACTAATATTTATCCCTTACTTAATAGGAATTCTCCCTTGTGTTAAGAATGTTGGTTTTACAGCTCGAAGATCTAAACATGAAGTATGTTATCAGTATTCTGTTTTTCTCCCCTCCTCTATGCAACTTTGGAGCAGTTAGGAAAAAGCAAATATTAAAACAAAAATTACTGTCTTTGAGTGTCTGTGAAAATTTATGTACTAAAAAGCAGCGATAAAATTTTTAATGTTTAAATTAATGTTTTATGTTTACAATAAAACCTCTCCAGCCATGAAGGGCTTTTAAAAGCTACATGCTAAATACAAGCAAAACCCAAGCAAACAATAGCACCCTTCGTGAAGCCCAGCTTCAACACATGATAAATGGCTATATAAGACTTCTATGTAGACTTCATCTCTTGGAGCGAGTTCAGAGGAGGCCACGCAGATGATCAGGGGCTGGAGAACCTCCTGTACAAGGGCAGGCTGAGAGAGTTGGGGTTGTTCAGCCTGGAGAAGAGAAGGCTCTGGGGAGACCTTAGAGCAGCCTCCAGTACTGAAAGGGGCTCCAGGAAAGCTGGGGAGGGGCTCTGGATCAGGGAATGCAGGGGTGGCATAAGGGGGAAGGGTTTTCAGCTGAAAGAGGGGAGATTGAGATGAGATACTAGGAAGAAATTCTTCACTCTGAGGGTGGGGAGGTCCTGGCCCAGGTTGCCCAGAGCAGTGGTGGCTGCCCCATCCCTGGATGTGTTCAAGGCCAGGTTGGATGGGGTTTGGAGCCCCCTGACCGAGTGGGAGGTGTCCCTGCCCATGGCAGGGGGTGGCACTGGATGGGCTTTGAGGTCCCTTCCAAACCAAAGTTTTCATGTCTTGCTCTGCTAAGAAAAAAACATTGTCAGACTGTCAAGGCTACAAAAAGAGCTGGTTAGAATACAGAGGCAAACCCATTTGTAATTCCTTACTAATAGTTTTTTCTGCAATTCTGAATGTATTTGTGATGGTCTGGCTGTGTTATAAATAAATAAACAGCTTCTCTCCTCCACACCGCTGCCAGCTGTAAGCACTCTGCCCTCCAATAAAGTCTGAAACAAATGAATAGGTTTACCAGAGACCATTATGCACCAGCTAGTGTAGACTGAGGAGATGAAAGGTTGCCAAATCATACGCCTTCTAAAATCAATAGGAATTCTTATTATTGGATTCGATTGCAGTATAATTACTTTCTAAACTCACTCGCTTTATTGATAATCTGAGGTTTTTTACCTTTTTCATTCCTGTTCCCCCTCAGATATGGAGAAGTCTCGTTGTTCCAAAGTGCTCAGTTTGAACAGCATTTTAGCCATTTTTGCCTGAAACAACTATGGCACAGGCGAAAGAAGGGAAACTCACAGCACAATAACCTCAATTACTTACACTAAAATTCAGCTGTAAGGTAACACCAGCCAGAGCATCGCCCAGTCCCCAGTAGACACGTACAGCCTTGATACTCTGCATTTTTTCTCCACCCTGGACCCTGGGCATTGTTTTCTCAGTGACTCGCTCAGAGCAATCCCATTTACTGCATCACCACCACCTTCTCTTCCCCTTGCAGCTCAGTTTTCTTTTGCGGGTCTCGATGCAGGGGGACTAAGTATATTTAGGATGAATCAAATATAAATCTGTCCCACAACTTGAAATGATTTTCAAAACCCCATCAAGGTAATTACAAGAAGATGATATAAATAACTTCCCTTTGCAAGGTCTAAGTAAGGATGACCAGGCATTTACATCTGCACGCTGGACTCCAGATCAGCCACTGGGGAGTCTTGAGCCCACCTCCATTAATCTCCCGATGACTTGCCTTTATAAACAGTGTTTTAAACAACAACAAAAATATAAAAAGCTACACCATCCCCCCAGGCCCAAGAATTAAGTTCTCTTTTTCGAGATTTTTTTCTGTACACAGACTCATGATGGCTTGCAGCCAAATCCTACGCAAATAGTTTTAACTCTTATCCACAGTGCTATCTTCATAAATTAATTTGTCAGCCTTGACTTCGTTCCAAAAGAAGAGATGCAAGAGCACTTTTTTAACTTCTTCTTAGTTAGAGATAGTTAAAAAAGTTACTGTGAAGCAATTAAAATGTTGAATATCCTTTTTTCTTCTTCTCTAGAAACATGAAGAAAACTCCACTAAGACCAACTCAAACAATATTTTCCTCATTTCTCTCTTATTTGTTTGCAATAGAGAATATTTCTCATGTCAACTATGTTTTTAAAGTATGCACAGCTCAAAAAAAATAAACAGAGTGTAAGTATTAACATAGAAACTGCAATGTTCATTTGGATAATTGAATTAAAATTTACTGCTGGTGATAACAGTGTCTTCACCTTCCTACACTTGAAGTCAGTTGTTCCACTAAGCACAACCAAAGGTGACCCTAGAAAAGACCAATCCTGCCTAGTTAGGACCTTACAAGAATAACTGGCTACTGCATGTAGCTTCTAGTTTTGAGTATTTCCAGTTCTTGTCAATGCTGTAAAACTTAGGAGCTGGATGGGTTTGACAACAGCACTCTCCATTCCCACTGAACTCTCTTCCAGCAGCAACACTTTAAAGCACTGAAACCCAAAGTTCTTAAGCGTCCTCTCTTCGAGGATGAGAGAAAACTTTCAGAAATAGGTAAGTGTGCACATATAAAATGTATAAATGTGCATACAGACAGGTAAACATCAGAACAAATTTCTGCAGAGAACAAATCAAATCACTACTGTAAAGATCCTGAAAGAGATTTTCTGAGGACTCATTCTAGAAAAACTATACAGAAACTTTGCCTAAGCGCAACCCAGCAGAGATTGGTCTGAGAACGTCGAGGTCCTAGATATGGCTTTTCAAGAAAAGGTCTTACAGCTGTTTACAAAGTGAGGTAGCACTACTGCAGAGAATGCCTTTAAGAATATGTATTTAGATTGTTTCCAAGATACCCTTTGTGTATTTAGCACAATCCTCTCCCTCCCACCCATTGTCACCGTTTGCATGATGAGGTTTTTTTGAGACTATCTCTGTTCAGCTCTTCTTTCTTCGTGTATCAACTATTAATTTGTCCATAATCATGATTAATGACTTTTTAAACATGCCGAATACATGCACTGCTCTTCTGTAGATGAGATATTCCTATTGCAGAATATCTGCTGAAAACAGATAAGGACTTTAGACATTTTATTAGTTCTATTAGTTCACATTATGTCTGTGACAAGCAAACCAATTACATTTAAAGTCAGGTAAATAAAGATTAAGATATCTTGGTTTTGAAACACCCAAGGGGGGGGTGGAATTAGATTTTATTTAGTTTTCCCAAAATTTGAAAGCCCTTGTGCAACTTTGTCTGGCAATTGTCAACTCAGAATGAATACAGTTTGACAGAAACATGGTGCACGGACTGATAGCACCGGGGAACAGAAACAAAGGGTGTATTCTCCAACAGCCCCACTACTGCTGATGGACCAGCAGCCTTTCAGACCCAGTAAATGAGGATGTAAAGCTTGAGTTAGTATAAAAACACAAGAACTGGTGACATTTTAAATAAACTATCCCTGTATGGTCTGTCCATAGCCATAACCCTCCGGGATTAACAATGCTTTGATATCACGCTATGTATTAAAATTAGTATTTCTTGGCCTTGGATAGTTTCAGATCAGGGTCCTCATGTGCTGGACGTGATTCAAGAAAGCTGCTTCTCCATTGGGTAACTGACCTTTCTCGTGTGTCTGTAGTTAACATTTAGTACTTCATCGTTCTAGTTAAAGTTTACCGATTCAGGCCTGAGCAGTGGGGAGGAACACCAAGAGCAGCCACAGCACCACTGCAGTATCATGGAGAAGTGAAACTGATTTGAATAGAGTAATTCTTAACTACTGTTTATCTGTAGATTAAAGACAAACAGACACAGTTAAACCCCAGGGACAGGGATAAGCCTGCACTTTCTGAAAGCAATGATTTCAGAGTAGAAATGGGAGATTTTCACTTACTGAAGAGGGAATTTGACAAGCACGCCAGTTAAAAAGCTAAAGATTTCTTTATCAAAATCTATACTTAGAATTATCATTAACAACACAATCTTTATATATGGAGCTCTATAGAAGAGTTCAATATTGCTATCCCCCATTATGAACAAGGAAAATGATGGATGTGAGGATGAGCTGATAGTTCAATTCACAAGTATACTGGTAGTAAATCTGGGAAAAAAGTACCATTACCCTCTTTCTTAGTGTTAGTACGGCAGCACCAATGAGTCCTACCGAGGGAAAGTTTCCCTCACAGTATCCCCAGTGATCTCCTCTATAGCTCCCAAGAACTTCCATGACTAAAGAAGACCTACATGTTATTTCATTTTTCTCACTGTACTTTTTTTCCCAGGACAGGGCAAAGAGGATCCATTGGCAACGCTGTTGTGGTCACTGGCATTTCTGAAAAGTCACAATAGAGGGTATTTTGATGTATTTTGGCCTGCCTCCTGGAAACCCAAAAAAGAGGCTTTACTTTGAACAGCATGTAGGAAATGTGAAAGAAAATTCAATAGAATCAGTCAGATTTTCTTTCTACAGGCATATTTTACATTATCGTTTCTACTGAAGCCTGTAAGATACAATCCAGATCCTCCTGCTGAAGAAGTTTGCATTTGATTGCTTTCACTACACAAAAGATCCACTGGAGTTCCCCTCTCTGCTTCTATCTGAGGTATTTGAGTTGGCTCTTGGAGAGGGACATTTTGCCCTTATGCTGTTCACTACTCTAATCTGCTATCCTCGAGAACAAGTGGGCACCAGATCATTGTGCCAGTTACCCTCCCTAATCTCTAATTAATGTTGACAGTAAAATATGAGCCACAGCATTAACTAACAGATAAGAAAGAGTAATCCTGAGGCTTGTACATCCCAGTCAAGTGGGTTTCATTAAAGACTCGTAACCAATAATACCAGACAACTGCAACATTTTCTTAACCTAGAACCAAAATAAAGCTGACTCACTTATCTTTGTACTGCTATTTAGTAGTGATTTGTTTCTCTTCCCTCCACCTCATTCCCTCCCACCATCCTTCAATCAGATATTGAGGAGAGAGAGGAAAAAACCCAGTGCCAGAAGTTCAACAACTCTATATTTAGGCTAAGTCATTCTGCAATATCACAGCTGTTGAGTATCAATGGATCCATTGGTTCCTCCACGGAGTGGCATGGCCTACACTTCCTTCATTCCCCAAGGGACGCCATGCCCCGCAGTCAACAATGCAGTTGAAGCTTAGTTCTTCCCATGGCCTCCTAACAGTTGGGTTTATTTCGGTTTCTGCATTGCAGCGCACAGTGTCTGTGTATTTACAGTGCCATTTATAGTAACACCTGAACCAACAAACAGCGTGCAAATACACCACAGTCTTTTTTGGATGATATGGGAGAACACTGTTCTGCAGCAATGTAGTGTTCCAAAGCAAAGCACTTAATCACAGAATGGTTTGTGTTGGAATGGACCTCAAAGCCCAACCAGTCCCACCCCCTGCCATGGGCAGGGACACTTCCCACTGGGTCAGGGGTCTCCAAGCCCCATCCAACCTGGCCTGGAACACCTCCAGGGATGGGGCAGCCACCACTGCTCTGGGCAACCTGGGCCAGGGCCTCCCCACCCTCACAGCAAAACATTTCTCCCTAAGATCTCACCTCAATCTCCCCAGGATCATAATTAAAGTAAAATAAACCTCTTCCACAGACTCCCAAGTCCAGAGTACCCCAAGTCGCTGTCACACATCACCAGAACAAGCTCCAGGTATGCTCAGAAAAGCAAAATGCCTCCCAGGTCACTCCACCCTCACCAAAGGTTCCATGCTGGTGCTCTTTCCTCTATAAGTTGTCAGTCTCCTTACTCACAGTATGTCTTTTTTATGTCATCACAGATACAATTGTATTTAAATAAAGCAAGCCCAGCGTCTTCATCTAAATTTTAAGGAAATATTTATCAGTGCAAAGGCAGTCTCACCCTGTACAGTGTTTACAATGTTTTTTATCTCCAAGCTATGTTCGGGTTTACTGTGAAATGATTATCTGGAATGTCTTGTGAATCACTGCCAAAGGTGGTTGCACCAACCTTATTGCAGAGCCTTGCACAGCAGTAACCAAGGGGCAGTCCTGGCGCTGGGAGCAATTGGAACAGAAGAGCAGTATAAAGAGATGAGATGGGCTGCTCTTCCCTCGCTTAATCCCTTCTGTTGAAGCACTCTTAAAAATCAGAATAAAATATGAACTAAGATAACAGATGCCCTTAATGAGGCCCTCTGTTACTCTGCCAGAGTATCTCTGAAAAAATATATAGATGCTGTATCAGCAAGTAAGACAATAGAATTACAGAGCGCAGAAAGTTTGTGATTCTTTGGGGCAGAGGGTTATCACCCGACAGGAAGGAATAGCTGGGGTGCTTGGAGGCAGCGATACAAGCAGCGGAATACTGAGATATCATCTGTCTCCAGCTCTCAGCATGCTGCTCGATACCAAACCCCACTCCCCTCATTAAAACTTGAGGTAAATAAATAAATAACTCCCTAACAGAATAGATAAAAAACATGCAAAGGCAATTCCCACTTTATGAGAAAACCTGCGTATGAAGAAGTTTTAATGCAGTAAAGTGCCGCTCCCTGTCTAAGGAAACATCCTCGCTCCCTTTGATAATTGCACATCGCTCTTCTTTAAATGGGTAACTGCAGAATATCAGAGAAGTTACACTTAGAAAATAAATCTGATAAAAAAGTGCAAAATTGATCTTACATGATTTTAGTTCTATGAACAAAACCAAATAAATAAATCACTATAAAATTCTAAAGGAGATGTCCAAATCTTATAAAAGTCATTTAAGACTCAAAAATCTTCGTATTTAACAGCATTTTGGCAACTGTACATGATCCACAGAACACTTATGGCAACTGCCTCTTGTGGGACGTAGCTACAAAGTGATACTCCTGATTATCCTGCTCTAAATGGCATTTGAACACAGTGAACCGTACCGAAGTACTAGTAACCTTCATCTCAAATGTGTCATAAGACTACATGTAAATGCAGGGGTGATAAGCACAACTTTGCACACTACAAAATATTTCATTTGCCTGCAAACATTATCTGGCTTTTTCTTTCTGCTCCTGGAAAGCAGTCTTATTGTATGAAATAAAGCTTTATACTCAATATTTCCTAAGAACGGTATACTAAATATAAAGTCACTTTATAGATCTTGTTAAAATAGACATTTATTGTCCTCAGCATGAATTAAATACTGTATTGAAGAGGAAACCATTACAAATTGATTTGTAATGCAGTTGGAGAAACTTTATACACAAATTCCTAAACAATTAAAATGCACAGATTTCTAGTAAAGCATCATCTTCTAATATCATTAAATTTCTCTGTGTACCTTGATATGGTCAGGTCCCATTTGGATCCACGGCCCAATCTGAACAAGCCTCAGTTGCCTCTATTTACATGCGTGCTGTTCACTAACACTGCAATATGTTCCTCTATTCCTCTACATCCAGATACTATGGACTATGCAGAGGTTCAGCAACTGATTGCTCGGGGTTTACAGAAAACAATGAAATGCAAAGACTCCAAATTCAGTACGCAGCGCAATGACTTTTAGTTCAAAATTGCCACCAATAATTAAAACACAAGGGGAAAGTCCCATGGGACTTGTGTGCGTGTCATTCCGGCCTTGCCAAAAGAACCGTATTTTAATCCTCTTACATCACATATCGCCGGACATCTGTACTCACTGCAGTAGAGGAGGAGAGAAAAGGGGGAAGTTATATATTTTCAGGCACTAACAATTCAAAATTAAGACAAGACCGAATATTGTTAGTGAAAGCAGCAGACAGTGGGGAAAGCAACTCAGCTTGTGGAATAACAATATTGTTAAATAGAAATGGTTGTTTTCTGAACACAGTCATTTTAGAAAATGTACAGTAAAGCTTTTATATGTAAATTACCCAAACTCAGAAACCTTTCACTTCAAATTGAATTGAGAATAGCTTGAAGTAGAACACTTTAGTGATAACGTGCTTAAAATGAACAAAACCAAGAACAACTATGGGGCACACGCACTGTTTGACTGGAAAAAAAATACTGTAAATAAATATTTGATTGATGTACTGTTAACAAAAAGGATAAAAAATGGCTTCAAATATATTTTGATAGCCTCTTAATACATGCAGGTTTTTTCTGTAGGTACTGATTATATTTGTTAAACTATGTGTATTGTCACCAAATATAGAACTATGTTACAAGAAAGATTAAAATTATTACAGCAAAGCTACATTGTACAAATAATCACATCATCACATTTAAAAGCTCCCTCTTCTAACATACTACAACAACGTGATTTCCCCTCAGCTTTTGAACTAATTCATGTGATTCCATCACTGTATTTTTAGGTTTCCAATATCACTTAAAATAATCCAATCATACCTGCTGGTCAAACCTGAACTGTTCCGTTCCAAACCACCACGCTGCATAATCCACGAAGGGACTGTGAGATGGAACCTGTGCATACAAAGCTACGTGGATTTGTAAAGTTACATATGAAACAACTGCAGTTTCTGCCATCGCAAATGCATTTGTCTCCAGGTATTCCAGCAAGGCTGATGGTACCGGCTGGAAAAGAGAACTGACACAGGCCATGTTGCTGGAATGCCAGCCCCATATCTTTGATTCTGGTATAAATTCCTGGCAAGTGAACAACTTTGACAAAACTAGTTGTAACCCACAGGTTTCCATTCGATCCTGTGTGACTATGTTTTACTCAACTGCTGTACCAGGGCCTTGCACAACTGAAGCTGTCTCATGGCAGGCTCCTGCACTGTGGCTGTGAGCCAAAGGGACAAGGGGGCACACTGAGGTACCTGGCTGTGGGTAAATCAAATCAGAGAAAAGCAATGTGAAGGAAAAGAAAGACTAACCTCAAAAGGAGCGTACAGACCTTATCAAAGTAGAAGTGTTCAAAACTACTGTAGTCGTGGCACTTCGGGACAAGATTTGGTAGGCACGGTGGGGTTGGGCTGACGGCTGGACTGGATGAGCTTAGAGGTCTTTTCCAACCTTAATGTTTCTATGATTCTTTGATTCTATAACCTATCCATAGACTCGCAGGTTATTAAAACTCTCAGCCCATAGTAGCATAGGAATATAAAGTAAAGCCCGCAGTAAAGATATTTTGAATTTGCTTATTCACTGTATATTTCCTCCTGGCTGAATATGGAAATCTGATTTTATTTGATGCTTGTAGGTTAATTCTCCCTTTGGCTTTGGACATGGCTATCAATTACTTGAGTAAGAGCCAGGGAGATATTTGTCCTATAGCCAAATTTGGCCCTTAATTTACCAGTTTGTGAGGACAGCAGGCAAATTTAAGCAGTAACCAATAAAAGAGACTGATCCTGATGGACTGCCTTAACCTAAATAGTGATCTTCCTCACAGCAGTTAAGAATAAAAATAAATAACAAGAAAGAATTACAAATTCAATACTAAAAATAAATGGGACCAAGTTAAGTGTAAGTGCAATGCACAACTCCCTTAGCCTGGAACCCGAGAAGCTTTGAGCTGGACAGTCTGCAAATCTAACTCCATGTATGTAAGAATGCAGGGAAGAATACCAATAATACTCCCAAAGTGTTCTTATAATCCGCAAATGAATATGGCACACTGAACAACATCTGCATAATGACAGAATTGGTTACAAACTGGAAACACAAGTACCAAAGCCAATAACATCCAGGCACATAGAAAAGACAAACTAAATTGGATAGCTTGTATTTTCACTATAAATATACATGGAGACAAAATAAAAGCTGTATTTCAAATCACCTTCTGTAAAGTGAAAAAGGTTTGCAGTTTGGCAGTTTTATATCATTGTCCCTTCACAAGAAAAAACAGTATTATATTAACATTTATAATATCCTTGCCATTAAAGCACTCGCTGTGAAGGTGTAGCTAAAAGATATAGTATTTTTATATTAGAGATAAGGCAACTTAGTGTGACTGAAAATCGGAGAGTGAAGCTCCCTCTTCCCAGTGATGAATCAGGTACATTCAAACACATTATCTCCCCCAGCATCAGCGGAGGATATAATGCAGGAGAAAGCCAGAGATGTCATCTCCCCTTGTGACATATTGCATCCAAAAGGTTTAAACAATGAAACAATAAGCAAATGTTGGGAATGGTTTACATTTGAATATTTTTTGTTAGAATGACCCTGTTTGTTAGCTGAGACAGGAGCCTGGTTCCACCTGTGCTGGGTTTCTGTAGACACTGACACTAGTGAGGAGCTGCCAGATTACACTATGGCGTTAGTCTATGCAGTTATTTTGAACTTCAAAAGGACTTGTTGAACGTTGCCAAAGACTTTTATCAAAAGATAACTCAACATTTAAAAAACATGTTAATTTTAAAATCTGATCAGCTTCTTTTAAATTGCCATTTCTGGTGACCAGGATGGGTACGGCAGAGCAAGTGCCACCATGTGACTCTCCTGTGTGTTTGTGTATGTTGTGTCACCCCTGCTCTCCACAGCTTCCTAACTGCACGGAAACAACATCATTTCTTCCTTTCAACCCATATGTAACAGATTTACAGGCCTCACCATCCTCCAGGGTCAATGGCACAGCCATCACTTTGGACTAGATTAAACTTAAGCCTTTGCCCTTATATCAGAGAGTGTAAAGTTTCAGAAAAAAATACTATGTGACATAATTCATTGGAGCTCTGCTTGGGCTACCTTGTGTTTAGCCTGGTTAGCTTTATCAGAAAAGAGAAACCAGTATTTTATTTCTCCTCAAACTTCACAGGTATCTTTAAGGCCTCCGATGCTTAATTCAGAGTCCATGCAATGACTCAAAGCCTTTCAAATTCCGTATTGCCCCAAGTCAGGAGCAAAATTCAGCAGCTGAGGTGCAAGATCTACTCACCCGCATTTGCCACAAAGCTGGACAATAATGAAAAGCCCAAACTAAAAACCAACCTCCATTACCAAAGGGAATTACTCATCTGGGGTGGGGGAATGGTTAGAACATTGCAAGATGATATTAGTACACTTATAAGCCAGAAACTAAAATGTTTCTATATGCCTTGCTAACTGATATTTCAACTTTTACTCCTGAACTCCATCTATCTTATCCGAATGCTTTTACACTGTCTCTTCCTCTCTGTTGCTAAAGGTGTGTACGGTACCATGAGTGAGACTTGATTATATTTTAAGAAGATATGGGAGGGATGCATTTGACTTTTTAAATCTTTCCTACTCAGCTTCAGCAAAGGAATCAGCAACCTGCACAGTTTCGCTGCACTGTATCTTTTGGTGAAAGCAGATAGACACTTTTAGCGTGAAAAAAGACATGAATTTTTGAACATTTATTAAAAGCAACACTGCGTAATATTTCAGGAAATATAACCCACCAGAAACCTTTCCGTGTTTACATCTAAAAAATTAATACTCTCCCCTGAGAAAATGATGTATGTAATGACAGGAGACTCAAATGCTAAAAGCACTTCCAGTATTTTCAATCATTCCTGCACACGCTTGTGTGTATTTCACTTTTTTAGAGGCAAGTGTAGTCCGACTTGTTAATAAAACAACTCTATGTTAAAAATTATCTTTACAAAGATAATATTGTCAAAATGTTCCTACCATCATTACTATAAATGTCCCTTCCTGAGGCACAAACAGCAGGATGGTGGCTGTGTGGCCACTCTTAGTGAAGGAGAAGAAAGGAAAGGCCTCCACTTTGATCAAAAGAGCATATTTTGCTCCACATAGTCAGACACAGCAAATTGCAAACACGAATGAGGCCTTACTGTTGATCTTGCCCTGCTGCAAAGGCAAAACCTTTTAGACAGAAATGTACCTGAGAAAGGAAGACCTTTGCAATTCAGAGGTCCCCAGTTTTCTTAAAGCACCTTTACTGATAAGTTGCCTTTAGTGATGGTTGACACCACAGAGGCAGAAACTAACAGTTCCTCTTGCCCAAATGCTGCATTTATGTATTTTATTGCCTAAAAAGTAACATAAGGTAATTATTGTGATACTGAGGAGAAGTAAGGCAAAATTAAGTGAGGATGATGAGAAAAAAAGTCAGGAGGTAGAAACAACTACAACCAATATGTTTAAGAATTGTACCTAGGAACAGAGTGACATAAATGCAGTAACACTGACTGACGTAACTTCTCCTTGTTCTCATGCTCACACTAAGTTGCCACATCTTATCTATAGCTTTTGCTCCAGGTCTCATTATGGTTTCTGCTACTACTGAAGATTTTAAGAGGTTAAATCATGAAGCAGGGCCCCAGGGTGCCAGCAGCTTGACAAACACTGACAAAACATGGTCAGTGCTCCAAACACAGTTATCAATCAGTCTGATTTCTGTTCCTCCTATCATTTGAATATAGACAAATACAAACCACAAAACATAAGTTATAGCATCTCTGTACATATGTGCATCAAAATACAGACACTGCAAAAACGTGTTCAGTCTGTATCAATGATACCTCTGATAACACAAGGAACCAAAATAGTTAGGATGCCTAAGCCAGAAAAAACCAGGCTGTTTTATTACCGAAAATAACCTAAACAAAAAGTCATTAAAAATGTGACCAAATCAATAAGCAGCAGCACTGGAGTCATTTCACGACACAGATTAAAAGACCCCAAAAACGGGTAACACCGCCTGTCACCCGTGCCAGAGACAGAGGCTCAGCGCTCCCCAGCGCGCACACAGCAGTGAGGAGCGAGTTGTTGTAATGAAGAGCAGAGGTATACAGCCTTTATCAGATGAGAGTGGATTTGTCAGAGATTAATAGAATTCCATTGTAATATCCATATCTCACAAAGGCATACTCTGACAGGGGCCAATTACTTTCAACAAGCTGGGCCTGCTACACGGGCCCTCTGAACCGGAATGGCCCTCCAATCTGTATGCTCTCGCTCAGACAGATAACACCGACGTGTTTCTCTCTGTGATCACTGCCTAACTTAAATGAGTTAATCTCGTTTTCCAGATGAATTGTTATTTTGTCTCCCGCAGGCTGTGATTACCGGATAAAAGTATTGTGTTAACAGGAGGGCCAGGGTCTTTCAGCGGCGGATTCCACAGCCAGATAACCAGCCAGAGAGAGCTTTCACTTCCTTGCTCGCTTGCTGGTGCTTTTTTTTTCCCTCTTTTTTTCTAATGTGAAGTAAGAGAGTGGCACTAACAGGACAAAACTGTGAAATGACACAGAGATAAACCTTCCCCAATAATGATGTAACTCCATACGAGGTCAAAGGGGCAGTTTATCTTCGTATTTCAACACAGCGTCCCAGTGAACCAATCTCATCCACAGCCCACCTCTACATATTTTAAGATGTTATTTGCCTTCCAGTTCATGCCTGCCCTTTCTTTCTGTAATGGCCTTTGTTTCTTAAGCCATTATAATGTGTTTGAGAAGTTCATGAAGGAGGCTATCAGAATATAAATATTTGGAAGCACTGTAATATATCTGAGCAGTATCAGAAAATGGGAAAAAGAAAACAAGCCCAGGATTTCACAAACATTTCTCTTACACCGATGAAGCAAGAGTCATATGGTGAGAGTTATAGTTCACAGCATCTTGTTCTGAGATGATTTATTTTCTGAATGACAGCAGTGAGATAATGCGTTTCCTTTTCTCAAACAAAAGTTAAAAAGAAAAAGCCCCACTCTAATGTTAATTCTTAAAAATCACACAATCATACAATCACAGAATCATGAAATGGTTTGGGTTAGAAGGAATCTTAAAGACCATCCACTTTCAACCCCCCTACCATGGGCAGGGACACCTCCCACTGGATGAAGGGGCTCAACGCCCCATCCAACCTGGCCTGGAACACCTCCAGGGATGGGGCAGCCACCACTGCTCTGGGCAACCTGGGCCAGGGCTTCCCCACTCTAACAGCAAAACATTTCTCCTCAGTATCTCATCTCAGTCTCCCCTCTTTCAGTTTAAAACCATTCCCCCTTGTCCTATCCCTGCACTCCCTGATCAAGAGCCCCTCGCCAGCTTTCCTGGAGCCCCTTTCCATAATGGAAGGAGGAGGGGTTAATACAGGAGAAGCACAGATGTTAAGAAGCAGTGATGCCTTGGCTACTAGGAATAACTCTTGAGGATCAAGAAAGAGTCACACAGAGCCCATCCAGGCAAAGGCAAACCCATGAACAGCGGTAGAACTGCACTGGCTCATCTTAAGTCTGTGTTTCAGGTATTTCTGTATGTGTAAAAAAACCATGAAACTATTATGTTATTTTACTATCTAGTGCCAAAAGGTAAATCTCTGTTTGATTTCTGAACGCAGCAGATTTCTCCAGTGACTCTCCCAGCATGTGAATCTGAGTTACTCCTGAGGCGGGTTATGTCAACAATTTGGAAACAAGACTCAATATCCGATTGTTGGCGAAGTGTCAAAGGCTGCCCATGAGAGGTGGTCAATAAGCTTATGAAAGCTTCCTGACAGAAAGCCACAATTTTTGACTGCAAAAAGCAGATGTCTCCAACAAAATATAAATGAATATTGGTGCATGACGTGCATCTGGAGCACATGGTGCCTGTATCCCACCCTGTGAGACAGGTCGGTGGCAGAGCAGACCCTGCAAGTTCTGGGTCCCCAGTTTTGCCAAGCTGGGAACCTAGTGAAGCCCATCACAGCTTCCTTTATGCTTCTGTGACCACATTTCCTTCCGCAGGAAAAGAGAGGCTTCCGCTGAAGTGAAAGGCAAATCTGAGGAGTATCAGTCTCTACACAAATATTTGGGCTCCATCTTTCTTATGCAAAGAACAACCAACATCAGCAGATATGACAGTCATTCACAGGCAGCCAGGTAAATGAATGAAAAGATAGCACTTTTTACAGAGTTCAAATACTTTTGTATCTCATAATGGAGTGAAAAGACTGTGCAGCTGGAACAACAGTCATCGTATCACTACCTCTCATTTCAATCGAGTTAGCAGTATTCTCATTTCCGGCTAGAGGCATCAAGTTCAACCTCTATACTGGGAACTAAGTTCAAAACCTGTCATTTAAAGATCCTCAGTGTTTTTCAAAATGGGTAGATGATAACTGAATGGCTCACATTCTCTTAGGAGAATCAAGCTGTAGGATTACACAGGACATGCACAATGTCCATGCAGCGTAAGCACGGAGTCAATCATACGCTGTTTCTGGAGAAAAGCAAAGAAAAAAATCTGAGTACTTAGTGTGTGAAGATAATATTATAGTAAAAACACATCTTTGCTCAAGAAAAGATCAGTTTTACCCAGTAGGAGTCTCCCCCAGGTATATAAGGAATCACATTGTTTGTTGGGCTACAAAAAGACATATTCCAGTCATCTCCTCCAGCCAGCACCGCATTTTGTTCTGCTTAGCAGGAGACAAGTGATGCAGCTAGGAGAGTGTGAAGTGCTCCTATGCATCATCATAACCCAGATAAGCAGAATTATTTCCTAAATTACAAACATCTACACTGACAACAAATCACTGTGAGGCACAGGGATGGTGTGGGTGCACGATGGGCACAAAGACCTGCTTTTAGCAGTGCTTATCGATGCTGCTGCTGCTGGGTGAGCAGGAAGCCGGCGTGACTTTGCCTTGTCTTTGTCTGGAAAAAGAAGGAACAGTGTTTTTCTGTCCTTTTTCACATGTGTTTGGATTGCATTGCCTCTCTCTACTCCGTCTAGGAAAGGGTAGGCCTCAGCAGAGATCTCGGAGGCCAGAGGTTCCCTGAGGTATATCCACAGCAGAAGGATTTTTTCCCCCTTTTTCTTGCTTAATTAACAGATCAGATGTGGGAATTCATTATGAATAAACATCAGGCAGTGTCATTTAGAGACTGGTCACTTTGACTAACCCGTGATGAGTCTATACACAGCCACACAGGGGATTAAGCTCCCAGCACAGCTGTAACCAGGGCTGCTCACATCCTGGCTCCGCTTTTTTTGTGCAGGACACAGCCCTGACATTCTGCTTGTTACATGGAAATCCAGACTTCCCAGTGAATAGTCCTATTTCGGATCTCAATGGAAGTGAACACTGGTTCTCCTCACAATAACAGCCTTTTCCCAGACAAAGCCAACACTGATCCAGCAGGAATGGTGCTAGGGAGAAGTGATGTGCACTGGTAACAAAGCAGCTTGATCGGCGCGATAGAGTCAGACAGTCACCAGCACAAATTACATCTCAGACCCAAATTAATTTCCCATTCATTTTTCTGTACACTGGTGCTACAAAACCCTTAGCAGAAGTTGCATTGAAGGCAGCAGCTGGAAATTATATTGTTTCAAGAGCTGAAAATATTCTCCGTGGAGAAATTTTAAACCCATAAACTTTTCCTTTTCTTCCTTTTTTTAAAATAGTTCATCATGTGTGCAGATCAGCTCTGTGAATTGCTACACGGTTTTATTTTTCAAATTGCCAGTCTTTTTTATTCATTGGTCTTACAAACATAAAATTGATAAAACGGACAGCTTTCTTTCTAAGCCAGCTTACATCTCTCCTTTTTTGAAAGCTTCCTAAACATGCAAGCACTCCATAAAAAAGTAACTGGTGCATGCAGAAGCAATGCAGCTCACAAATGAAGCAGTATAATGTCAATGGTTTGAAATTGTTCAGTCTCAGTTGTTTTCCAAGTCAATGCACTGGCAGTCTTGCCTGAATGCAACGAGTCAATAGAGGGAAAATAAATAGAGCATTTCCACAATTCACCCATCAGCACTGAAAAGTGTCTGCTTACTATTAACACAGTTTTAACATGTCATAATCGTTTTTCACAGTATAGAAACCCTCCTTATGCCTTGGACAAAGAATGAATGACTATTTTAGCACCCTATGCATACCTTCTAATAGAAATTCCAAGCAAACTGTATCGATTATAGCAGTGTAAGTGGTATGTGTTATTAAAATAGAATCTGAAGCATTTAGCCTATTTTTAATGCTGTATTATGAACAAAAATTTATAATTTGGCAGACACTTCCGTATTTGGACTTCTGAACGGACTCATTTAACATTTCTGTAAATATCTGTACATTGTAACAGCTGCCTGTAATTTCAGGTAGAGTTGAACAGCACAATTTATGCACAGTATTTTTCCCATAAAGAATCCTATTGACTATTAACTGGGACAGGTTTTGCTCACATAGGAAAAAGCTTTAGTGCCACAGCTATATGGCTCTAAACACCCATACATTAGGCAGCAGGGAGATACAAGTGTCCCTTACCCTTCTATCTTTTATTTCTCCCATGCTTGTACGACAAGTGCTACGTTAAATAGCACCACTAGGCTGAACACTGCACAAAGGAGGGAAGGGAGCAGAGCCAACAGCCACATGGCTACATTTGCCTTTGGAAAATAAAAGGTTATGCCTCCCTCTCCATGCATTTAGATGTTAAATTGCATCTAAGGTGCAATGCTTACTAGATTAAGGTCCTTGTAATGCCACAAAATTCCAGAAAGGATCTGCCATAGTCTGAAAAATAAGAAGTATGTCTTTTCCTGTCCCTGCCTTGTTATCTGTCACCTGGATGGAAATTATATGAAAAAAAACAAAGAGGAGGAAAAAAAATTCCCCTTCAGCCTCAAGAACACACTAATACCCATGGATATAAATGTTACAATAAAAGAGCAGGATGAGTACTAGCAGAGCTTTTATAGCTAAACAGTATTTTGACAACAAATGTTCATATTTCATTTGAAATTTATGAAACCTTTGTGCCTGTAATCCCATGAGCAGCTACATGGTAAATGAAAGTAGCAGGCAGTCTAGATTAATAATATTTTGCTTCATACTGGAAGAGCATTCTAAAGAAAAGAAATCTTGCTTTATCTGCTCTCCTACTTCCTTTTTTTTTTTTATAGTCTCTGTATTGGAACAGATTCCGAGCTCTAAAACCTGCTTGCAAATATTCACAGATGCCTTATTAATTTATGAGAAACTGAAGGACCCATCACAAGGTATAAGCAAGCATTTAGGAATAACAAGTAGAAGGGTATGATACATGGCAACATACCACAGCTCCTGGTGTTAGAGAGCTACCAGTGGTTTAAATCAAGTTCAAGGGGAATACTTGGAGTGAGCTCCTCTAATTCATATTCTAATAAAAAACTGGTATGAAAAAATCAGTTGCCCTATGAATCATAACCTTTGCTTTCTCATTTTCACAGTTTAGACATACATGTATGCTAAAAGCTCAAGTGTGGCTTCTCGCACTTAAATATCTAAGTGTCTAAGTGTCTTTTCCAACAGCTCTATTTATCTTCAAGCATATCCAACACAAAGTGTTGGGGTTTTTTACTGTTTTTAAAGTAGTCTCTTAGTGCATGCTCTCATGGCAAGTATGATGCGGGCCAATTATCTGCCTAGAAAGTAGATATTTATTTTTATTAAAATTTGTATATGTTTTTTGAACTCTCACGCGGATTTCTCTCATATGCACGACGTACTTTAAGTTGATAAGACCACACTTTGTTTTTTCAAAACGGATCTGAAAAACAGTATATCTGAAAAACAAACACTGAATTTGCTGTTAAATAAGTTATGCTACAATTTAAAGGTACTTGATCTGTAAGTAAAGGAAGTACTTACCAAAAAAAACAAGTGTTACCGTTCACTAGTGGGAGAAAGGCTGGGAAAGCACTGGGTGGGGCAGACACAGCTGGGGAAAAGTGAATAATAGAATGGAGACAGCAATAAAATACCAAAGTTTAAAACAAGAATCTAGGTAAACTCTCACTCATACCTCAAAACCTGCCATTAGATGGCTCCAGGAAAACCACGCGGAATTACCTAAAGGTAGAGGGAGGTACCTGAGCACAACGTTATTATGGACGATGTGTCACTAAGGGACTCTAATTTCCAAACTAGTAAAAAATCAAATTACAAAGGATTTGAGATATGTGATTAGGGTACCAAATCTCTGAAAATAATAAAAAATCCCCCTTGTTACCCTTGACACACAAACCCATAATCTCCTTGACTGACAGTGGTTCCAGAAAGACATTCCCAGCCAAAAGGTCCAAGACTTGCCATCTGGAGCAAAACACTAGGCAAAATTTTGGCAAACAAACATATAAGAAGTGTTTATGCAATTTGATAAAGAGAAGTGTCTCTCCCTAATTCAGAGTTGAGTTACAGTTTGCTATATGCAAGAGTGCTTTGAAACATTTTTTCATTCTTTTATTTATTTAAGAATCATCTTAAATGCTCATGATAATTTTTTGAGACATCCTCCAAGACTATTTTTGACATACAACTCCATGGACTCATTGGCTACTAAGTAAAAAATCACTTCCTTTATCTTCTTCCTTTCTAAGAACAGGTGAGTGGAACAAGAAAAACAAATGCTGTCACTCTTATAAAAAGAAATGGTGATGCATTGCACTCTCCTTCTTCAGTTACTGACCAATCAGCTATTAGATTTTTTTTCCTTTCCTTTAACTCTGTAATAACTCGTTGAATATGACACCGGAGAACACACATCTAATGCTTTAACTTTTATAAAACTGCAGGCTTTCCCTTTTATTATGGAAATACAGACTACAAGTAAACTTCATAGATTTCTTTTTCATTTGAATCAACTACCAATAGTATTTTTTACCAATGTGCTGCACTCTCAGCATATTCATATAGGTATCCAGCAACACCAGTTTCTGCTACTGGGAAGAAGAAGATCAAATCACTAGAAAGGAGACTACAAGCATCAATTACTATTGCATCTGAGTATCTCAAAGCTACATTTGCAACCATTTAAAATGCCTGTTTCAGTCTACTATTTAATCCAAAATCAAATGACATTTGTTCATCCCCTTAGCGCACTGTGGAGCTTGTGGGGAAAAAAACCCTGTCTACCATGGGCAGTCTGCATGATGGAACGTCACACTGACGTTTGCTTTTCAAAGGGCAAGTCATCTTAGGAACAATAACTTAGTGGTTCACTGAAGAAAAACAAAAAAATCCATCACACTTGCAGTCCTTTGTTTTCTCTCTGCAATTAAGATTTACTGCCAAAACCAGAATATGTGAGGTACCTTCTTTGAGTTTTTTCCTCATAAATACAATTTGGACTGTCAAATACATTAGCAACCAAAGGAAGCCTTCCATCAGCATCTGCACTGAGTGGATTCAATAACAGTCTAACCAATATGCTATAAAACTTTCATAAAAGCATTATATACTTGCATCAAGTTCACAGTTTTATTAATTTACACAGATTTTATGGTTTCTTGAAGTTCTTATGTCTGAAAGAATGAACTGAAACTTGAAGAAAGCTGAGTCTAGTGAGAAAATGATCTGCTTAAATACCATTCAGTCTCATAAAAGAGTAACTATACAGTAGTTATACCACCATCTACATTTCCATATTTATAAAAACCGATGTAGGTGTAATCAGTTAATAACTTCTGCTTCTTCTAATGCACAATAAAATAGGTTTTACTGATCAGCTTTGTGGTTTAACTGCTAATTTGGAGGAGAAGGAAGGGTCTTGAAGGAGAGTAGGGTAAGGAGAGGTTTAAGGGATTTTTTTTTCTTTCTAAAGAGAAAGGTTCAGGAAGTAATTGCTCCTCGAGTTCACTGTGAGGATGTTCCAGGGCAATAAATTAAAGATAGTTTTCTTCCTTTCCAAAATAGGACTAAAATATTAGCATATTTTAACATTAATATATTTTATGAAGTGAAACTCAATCAGAAAATATTGGGTTTTTTTTCTTTGACCTACACTGGTAGCCAGCTAAGTTCAAGAACCAACTTTAAACTTCTACACAAAGGTTTGGCTGGAGAATCAGATATATTGCTTAATGGAGTACATACTGTATTGCTTATGATACCAGAAACTATGCAATTATCGAGTAGCTTGCACCCATCCAGAGCCTAAAAAACAACTCCATTATTTGTACTTACAGAATAATTCCATGACAGAATATCTCCTGTAACTGCCACCCCACAAATGATCACAGCTTACATTAACAGTATAATTATAGAAGAGCAGAAAAAGACACGAGAACGGTGTGGAATGAAAACTCACTCGGAGCAGTGGATGGTTGCCTACAGGTAAAGCAAATGGGTTTGCTATGTAAGAGGCACCCACCTTCACCCTCCTAGACCTGAGAAGTATCAAGCACATAACTTCAGAGTGTGTGACAAAATGAGCGTGTAGTCACATCCTGCACCAGGTGAACAAGCCCTTCCAAACACATCTCTGGCAGTGTGAGTGTGCATATAGCATGTACACGGCACAGAGAACTGTAGAGATAGATATATATATAAGTACACATATCCAGTGCAGAGAAGTACAGAAGTGCATATATTATACAGAACATATAGATTTTATATATGTATATGTATCCGTATCCAGAAGAGTGTGTGTACGCATGTGCATACATACGGAAGGGGGTGTACACATGCACTCTCTCTCTCTCTCTCCCCCTTCTGGATAAAGCAACAGCAGAGAATTTTTCAGTGCAGTTGATCTGAAAGGGAAGCAAGTCCCTGGGCTGAGAGTGAGCCATCAGGTCCTCTGTGTGCGTCCTGCCAAGGGGCTGTGCTGCACCCTGGCACCCAGAGGTGTTTGTTACACTGGCCACGCACAGGGCAAAGCCCACCTGGGAGGCAGAGGCACTCACCTGCACGGGTTTAGGCTCGTGTTTGCTTAGACTTAAAGTCTTTCGAGCTGAGCAAGCGGAATGAAGCCAGAAAGTTTGCTAATTTGTGTATTTTCAATTCCACAAAAAAAGCTGTAAATAAAGTGGTTATGCTGAGTGTGCTTAACCCGGGCTTGCTCGGAACGGGTTTTCTAACTGCTTTACCCTCGGTATTTCCCCTATAAACAAACAAAAACTTTTAGTGAGTATACTGTGTTCCATGGCTCCTACAGCTGTTCCAGAAGAACAACTCCAAGAAAGAAGCTGTCATCATTTTGAAGTATTTTTGTTCTAAATGTTATTTTTACCATTTTCTCAACATCTTGTTTTTTACTAATACTTAGATGCACACGACTTCAAAAAACAAAGCTACACCAAATTACAAAGTCAAGCCCAAGTAATTTTGTTAGGTTAATTTTCCCCATAATTTCTCCACACTCAAATTAGCTGAATCAAACTCAACTAATTTAATATCAGATCAGTACCTTTAAAGGTGTATCTCCTAAATAAGATAATATCCAGCGCATACTGTAGCTGCAAGCAGTAAGAGATCTCTAATGTATACTTTACGAGAGAAGGCATGAGAAGATCTGATAAAACTCTCTGATAAAACTCAGGATACTTAATCTCAAATATGTAAGACCAGATTGTATTGCAGACTTTCCTAGTTTTAAACAAAAAAATTCTACTCTCACTTAAGAATTATATTTATTGAAAAAAAAGGCGGAGGGCCTTAATAATTGCATTTAGTATGCTGTATCATAAATTTAGAAATGGTACTCATACAGCTCTAAATCACTTTCCTCTGCCCCCACAGAGACCACACAAACCAGGACTGTCAATCCTTAGGTAACAGTTACCATTCCAGAAGGCATTTATTGTACTGTTTCCCCTCATTCAACCTCATAAAGACCAAATATAAACTTCCTAATAACACATAGAAACAAACTACATAGAAACTACAATTAGAGCACTCCAAAATCATAAAAATATACTGACCTCTGAATATCTGTTCATTTAATTCCAAATACATTAATCGGTTATAATGTCTCAACTGAACAAATGCTTTCACATACTCAAGAGTTGAAGGCTACAGTAGCTCACATTACCAATCCAATCTCTCTTTGCAATTTCTGAGCATAGCAACAAAACAGAAGCCCACGTGAAATGCAGAAGGTTTGTTTTTTTAAAATCTAATAAACTTCAGAAATACATGTATTTCAGCTGTTCAGACTAAAGGCTATTTGCATTTCCTCAGCCAAGCACTGATAATATTGAACAGAAACACAATTTCCATGAAAATATCATAAATGTGGTAACTTTTATTTGTCTTTATGACATTAGCCCAGTTCTACAACACATGAAAAAAAGGAATAGAGTCTCCTTTCTTTCTGTGCCTTCCCCCAGGGAAGATGAAGATTGCTCTGGTTTTGGTGAGTAGTTAGTAGTAGTTCAGCCTTCCCCCATGTGTGTCTGTTCATACCGAAAGAAGTAAAAAGAAAGCTATGCTGATGTTTTTCTCAGCAGAAGTGAAGGAGAGGAATAGAAATTGCTCTGAAAGCTCCCTTACATGCAAAATGCTATCAGATTTTGCTCTTCCACACCTGAGCTCTGCCTTCTCTGCAAATGGTGATGTGTCCCAGTATTCTGCATTTCCTCAGCTATCACCCTCTGCTCCCCGTGCTCTTTCCTGTCCCTCATACTTAATAATTTTCTGTTCTCTCTACCCATCCCAGCACCCCCATAATTTCGTCATGTATACAACAACTTATCACCTTCCCTATTTCCCCTGGATACTACCAGGAGAAGTTTAAACTAACAAAACCACAAGATGAAACTACCATACCTACCACTAATCTTGGTTTGCGCGGGTGTTCTGCTTCACTCCTCTTTTTGCCAATCCTATTGACTGTACAGGTTACCAGAGAAAGGCTGTGACCCTTTCCAAATGTAATAAAATCATAGCATGAGGGATTCTGCTTAAACCTTTGCCATGATGATGATGATGATGATGATAATAATAATAAATCATATAGTAAAATAATTGCAAAAATCAAGCATCTCAGTTAGTTTATAGGTAGTTTTTGAAGGAAGTCTCCTTTATCCTCCACATCTTTTGTAGTTAGAAATTTCAATCGCTGCCTTCAAGAACTTAAATAAGAAATCAAAGGCCAAGAAGGAAAATAAAAACAGTCAGTTTAAATGATGTATCGACTAGGGAACCATAAGGTAAATTGAGATATATACACTTCCGTTACAAGTAACTCGTGGCAGTCATGACTTCTCTTTTCTGGTATAGAATCAATATGTGACCATGCTTCTTCAAGAGAAGCCAAAGTAAATCATACCTTTTTGGAAAAGAGATCATCTTATACATGGTAACGACAACTGAAGAACAAGGTGGATATTAACAAAATACGTATAATAATTATTTTCACCTTCAGTTAAGTTGTGCCCTATTTTATAGTGCTGAAGTAAAAAAATCTTAAAATACCAACAAATCCCCAGGCGTCTAATAACAAGGGCACTACAGAGATTGAGAGGCCTCTGGTGATTTCCAGAGTGCTGGTTTGTGTGCCAGCATCAAACTGATGGTTCTGCATTGAAAACCTGCAGCCGATGGTTCTCACATTATTTTGGCTTTGTTATGTGTGGTGGAGAGAGTGTTATTTTCTATTGCATTAGCACCCTGAGAGCTCAGGCGAGCTCAGGTTATATTGTTCAGCACTACAAAAACATAAGCAGAGAGTGGTTTGCCAGCTCCTGCAAGCAGACTCCCACCGCTCATGTTTCAGAGCCCCAGACCCCACCACAACACGTGTGTCTGTGATACATGGCAGGCAGCAACATGGGTTGGCACAAGCTCTGGGTGGGCACCGAGACCCACAGTCCTATTTGCATCCAGCTGGGTGATAAACCAAGTTTTAACAGAGGTGGCTTATCGCTTATTTGTAGTTCAAGGACATTATGCATGGTTACAACACATGAAACCTATGCATGGTGAAGCATTCCAGAATTTTCCTGTTTCGATCTTCTTGCTGCACCTTTTCAAGATTCTAAGTTGTTTCAAGTCTTATCATAGAGTAAAGATACATGAAAAAATTCAACTGTTGTCTCCACCCCACCAGCAAATATGGCACACTGAAAGCACAGGAACAACTCACCGAAGTCAATATGGAAAGGCACCTTGGCATGAGCTCTGACCAAAACATACCGTTTTAAAATGTTATATGCAGAGCTTCTCCAGAAATACCATCTATGTGTAGCTAAAATTCCTCCTCTCCCACACCCATCCCCGTAGAGTTCTCTGCAGCAGAGCAGAGGGCAATTTACTACCGTTACTGGATCTACAATGCTAAGAGCTTTTTTTCTTCTCAAAGTCACTTAGAGGGATGGCTAAACCAGACTAGGTTAGAAACAACTACAGAAAAGAATTAGGGTGCTGAAATGTCACACAGCTATAACTAAACCTTTTTGCAGGATGGATTAGTTTACCGTTCCTCTGAGCCCTACGATTTGCAGTGAGACTGCACGCCTGGCACTGTGGCAGGGAAGTGTGCGACTGGCACAAAGACGCCATCTATCCTCAGTGCACAACAATTCTTGGAACAACCAGACAGCTCATGAAAAAGCAGTAAAGGGGTCCAAACAGTAACTTCCAGAATAATACTTAATACGTGTGATTCATTCGGTATTCCTCACCACAAACATTCCTGTTATTGCTGAAGAAGAAGTCCACAAGAAGGAAAGATCACGGAAACTTTCCCGTGGCCAGGAGAAGAAATAAAGATGTTGGCTTTCTCTATAAAGCAACCTGATCCTCAAAGTAGTTTTTAATAGTCTTTCTAGCAACACTTTCTAAGCCCGTGTATTTTTCCTGTCTGACAAAAATAAGAACAATTTTTAAAGATGTCGATTTAAACACATTTTTAAGAGTTTGCACCTTGTTATTTTTCATCTTTCTTTACTCTTTGGGAATTATGGATACGTGTTGCACTGTTTTCCCTATATTTAACTCATTCACAAATGGATAATTTATAGTTCGTGGTTCAATATTATAAAAACATCTCAGTGAGGGCTCATCACTGAAAAGAGCTCAACCCTCTCTTTTCCTGTGTTCTACATCCTGCCTCAAGCTGAAGGAAAATCCAGGCACTGAAGCCTCTTACACTGTCGAACATTTCCCTGTGGTGGCAGTGAATGCCCCAGAGCATGAGTCATCCTGAACTTCTGCAGGAACAAACAAAATATATGTCAATATATACACTAGGAGGTTATTTAACCTCACAAGAGGCGGTTAGGCAAAATGCTCTGGTATGACATTCCCACCTAGGATGCCTCTGACAACTAGAAGAAAATACAAACTATAAGCAGTCTCCCTGTATTTTTCATCTGAAACATCCTTCAAAGCAAGAGCAGCAGATGGTAGGCAAACTGGGATGGGATTTTTCTTGCGGTGTGTTTTTACAGCGATTGAGTCAATAGTGGTTGTGTAGTTCCCCTTCCTCTCAGCTACAGAAAGATAAGTAATCTCCTTCAAACAGAGATCAGATATTGGTTAAAGATATGCACAGGGCGACAGAGGCAAACCAGGCAGGCTGGGAGCAGCCGTCCTGTGCTGTAAGTTCCCTGCAAAGAGCTGTGACGGTACCGGCACAAAAATCTGCACTGCATATTGCTGCAGCATAATTAATTAAGCCTGACAACAGCCCTGTGAAACACAATAGGTCTAACCACCAGCCCAAATCATCCTTTTAAACATCCAAATGCCACCAAGTGAATTTATGTCAGATTTACTATTCAATCACAGCGGAAAAAAAATCACGGATAGCTTCCAAAAAAAGCACTTTACATTAAGGAAAGCGCTCTTTTGTATTTTTGAATAGTAATAAAGAAATCAAAGGTATGACAGCCTTTTACAGGGATAACACTTCAGAACATTAGTAGATAAATCTTTGGAGAGGTAAAAAGGATTATCGGGATTTCCAATTGCAGAATCATACACTGTACTTGAGAATTCTCTGACATAACACATAAAATATTGTAACTATTAATTCATAATGACAATCTAAATAATTAAAATAAACTAAAATCTCATTAATATCAAGACTTTGATAGCTGGCTGGGTTAGGTGGTAAGGTAATATGTACTTTATAGGATATTATGTCTTTAGGATCAGGCATAATAACACACACTGAGACCAACACAGATGTACGTTCCAAAAGCAGCTCCTGCTTGGTTCTTTATGGCTTTAGCTTGAAGGATTTTATATTCTGTATAATCTTTACAGTAGAAGTGCAGTCACTTGCTGCTGGCTGCACTGTTTATCATAAAGTCAGCTCACTTAGTGCTGTCCAATTAAAATAAACTACAGCTGCAATGGATCACCGTTTTTTTCCAAGTATCTGAAAATATTCCTGCAAGAAGACCCAGCCTCCAAAAATAAAACACAAATGCAAAGCAACAGTTCACTTGGCAACGACGGAGGAGAGGATGTTGTGACACTATTTTCTTGTAATTCAATGCACATTCTCCACTTAAAATGAAGAAGCTCCTGTCACAAATGATTTATATCTGAAAATACTTTGTATAACATAAGAAAGACATATAATGGCTTGCTGCTGTAACGTCTTATATAGGAATACAAACAATATATTTTTCCTTTGATAATTTCCTCGATTATTTTGCTGCTTGTTGCCACAGACAGGGAATATTTCAGTGCTGGCCAATGTGATTCAGCAGCACTAAATAAACTGCCCCAACTCCATCAGACTTCACACAACATGTTCACTAAATTGTGAATTAATTTTCTTGTATTGCCGTCTTGTTCCCTGGAAAAATGAGACACTCTAAAACTTTCCTTTATCATCTTCTAACCAGCTTTGATTCCAAAATGTTTTATTTACAAAACTTTGGGAAAATCAGGATCCCCTGACAAGTTTGTGTGCTTTGCTTGAAGCATGATGAACCAAGACGAAATAAAACACAAACTTTATGCCTTTGTTAATGACTTTGTTCTACTCCTTCCAGCCATCGCACTTCTAAACTGAGGCTGCCACCAACAGACAGCAGCCAGCCACAAGAAGGTGATGCTCATCTGCAATCACAGAGGTAACAGCGAGGCCTCACTCACCAAAGAGCAACTAATGAGTGTACATAGAATAAACCTGGTGTAACTTTTATACCTTGGGCAAAGTTCCTGTGCAGAAGGTCTCGGGGAGGACAGAGCTACAGAAATTACACAAACATCCCAAAATACTGATAGAAAGTCGACAACTAAAAGAAGATTTTTTGTAGCTGGAGATGCACAAATTTACTTACATCCAATTTCTAAAAGTTAGACCGTATTTAGATAAAGACCAACACTGCACCTTTAAGAAAATGTTATTTTTCCTGAGGCCCTATCAAGGTAAATTTCATCAGTATTCAAAGAATGAGCAAAGCACTTCAACAATTTATTTCAATAAAAGAAGACTTAGCTGAAAGGAGTATAAATGATGAGAACTTGCTTTAAACTGATTTATTCCCTGCAGCAATAAAAGGAATGTTTCTTCACTCAGCTGTTTAATATGCAAATATGCAGAGCATCCAGCTTCTGACAGCACATCATTAATAAAACCTTGCACTAAGCAGAGCTCCCGATATTTCATCCTGATGAAAATACATGATGATGATTTTAGACTGTATAATTTCAGAGTTGGAACAATGTACTTCCCAGTGATGGAAACTCAGCAATCTACGGTTCTAGCATAGGTTTTTTTAATAAGTCAACCTATTTCTGAAAGAGGGAGACCTCTGTTTACAAGAATTGGGCAGACAGAAAAGCCTGTCACCAAACTCTCTCAACTGGACAATCCAAACCCGAGGCTGGGAATCTGTACAAAAAGAACCAGGTTATTTATAGTAGAACACAAGACTTGATTTCTTTTTCAATCAACTATTTCCTCTCCTATTTATCAGGCTTCACTTACAATCCCCTCTCCCCATACTGCCATCAGCCACTACACAACTCGATACAATTTCATCAAATGTGGAAATTACTCCTATCCCTTGAAATTAACTAAAGCAAAAAAAAAAAAAAAAAGGAAAAAAAACCCTCTGCATTTTCACTTCTTCTCATTAAAATCTATGAAGATGAACTCCTGTGTTTGCCCAGGCTGTAGCAGTCCCCTCCTTGTGTTCATTGTCAGGTTAGAACACATGCTTTGTTCCTTCACTGTCTGTGCTAAACCTCTTACACTTTTTCCAAAGAAGTTTTTAAAAAAGGTTAAAATCTATCAAATGTTTGAAATAGGGAACAGAATATTTGCCAGTACTTTACTCTGAAGTCTTGCCAGTCCAAAGTTGGAAATTGGAAGCTGTACAGAAATGTTCAATTTTTTAAAGCATCTCTTTGTGCAGAATTGATCCCAATGGGCAACACGGAATGTCCATTCCTCTTTGGAACTAATACCCGCACAGATGATGCTGATCACTTCACAACATGGAAATCTGAGGAGCAGTCATTTGCTTTCAATAGAGGGTAACAATTATCAACTTGTTAAAGTCTAGTGGTTTTTTTTTTTGGCTGAAATATGTTGTTCTTTTGCCACTGTAGTACTGGGTCAAACAGGGTGAGACCCCTTTCGCATTGCAAGAACCAAAAAATATGACTTCGCGTTTTAATTCAAAAATATTTCTACTACAAATCAATCACTTAGTGTATTTCAAAGTAGTTTGAAGGATTTTTCTTTGAATCATTTCCCACCAGGCACGTAGGAAACAAAACATCCTCAGGGCTAAATTTCAGGGGAAGTCCTGCAGGTTTTAGTAAACTTCTCCTAGCCAGTACTTTCTGTTTTCTGTGCGTGGCAATCCTCCCTCATAACTCAAATGGGATTAACCAATTAAACATTTCCCAATAGTCTCTAAAATAGCTGCTCTTGGCATGTTTTTTGCATGGAACAAACCTCAGCGGGAGGATATGATAGAAATCTTGCACTATTTAAATATAGAATTGGGACATCAAAGAAAGGGTTGTATTGAAATAACATGGATAATTAAGGAAGTGGAGAACAGTAATAACTGATTTACATAAAATGCTAATAAGCCTCTTGACTTGTTCGGCAATTTCTGCTTCAGGCATGGTAACCATGGGTTCAAATTTGTGTACTGATTTTATTTTAGTATTTTTTTTTGTTCATTTTTCTCTCCCAATTTTTTAAGTTCTCTACAGCTGGGCCAGCCTGTGCCCAGCACTAACTCTTCTTCAAAACACGACTCTCAAAGAAATCAGAATCATAATGTAAACTTGTGTAAAAGTTTTGTACATTCACACCCACCCAGGCATTCAAAATACAGAGTGTAAAGGCCTTTAACTACTTGTCTGCTTGTGTACAAAGTCAGACTGCATCCCTTCCCATTTAGCTCATTTTCATGTCAAGATGAATAATGTGCTACAAATGATCAATGACATATTAAAAATGTTAAATGCTCTTCACAATTACCAGGAGTGACAAACTTGGAAAACAACTGGAGTGTAATGGGAAGAACGTGTTTCCGTAGTGTTGCACCTCTTGCTGTTTGGATGGGATGGTTGGGGCACCATCCCAACACTACAGGTTAAGCTATTTCACACCCTACCCTTGTGCCATTTGCTTCTGCAAAGAAATGATGTGCTCTGAAATTCCCGTTTTATTTCACTCTTCTCCTGATCTCTCCTTGCAGTTGCTACAGCGGCAGCGGCTTTGAGATGTGAATGTGAATGAGTGTCTGAGCCATTCCTTCAGGACATGTCTGCGTATTGACCTTCAGCTTACCCTGCTTCCCTGTGAGCCCTCTAAGCATGATCCATCGCTTTTTCAGGCCATTCTCCCTTCACCCCATTGATGGGTTTCAGAGCTACTTAAATTTCAAAGTCCTGATGCGTTGCAGCAGTGGCCAGGGCTCAGCTTTGCTCACTTATAGATTGTACAAGGTCACAGTAAGGGAAGGGGAAAAAAAGCCAGAGCATTTATCAGGATGTATTGCTTTACTTTTTCTATCCATCACAAAGGCGATGATTCTATTTTAGTGAAAATCCATTGAACTCAGATCAAGTCAGATGGCTGTTATCATTGGAAACTCAAGAGCTGTCACACCATAATCGGTACAAATGATGAACACTGAAACGTGGGGCTCGAGGCCGCTTAATGGTCTTTAGTGAATTTTTTTCTGTTGCTTTTTAACCACCACAAAATCATTTTACTTAAGTGACTTCAATTTCAGAACACTAACATTTTGTTATGCAAGCACACTTGATTCAACCACAGATGACGGGACAGATATCGTGCTATTAAGTGTTTTCCGCCAGTGTGCCCTCTCCCCCTGCACACCCCAATACCCACATGTCGACCACCCATACGATCACACCTACTTCATAGAATCATGGAATGGTTTGGGTTGGAAGGGACTGCAAAGCCCATCCAGTTCCACCCTCCTGCCCTGGGCAGGGACACCTCCCACTGGATGAGGGGGCTCCAAGCCCCATCCAACCTGGCCTGGAACACCTCCAGGGATGGGGCAGCCACCACTGCTCTGGGCACCCTGGGCCAGGGCCTCCCCACCCTCACAGCAAAACATTTCTTCCTACAATTTCATCTTATTGTCATGTCTTTCAGATTAAAACCATTCCGATGCATCCTGTCCCTGCACTCCCTGCTCAAGCCCACTATTCTGATTCTGGTCATCTTCTGGGATACACTTCCCATGACCGTGCAACACTACCAGGGACTCCGTTGCTTTGTGTTTTGTGAACGAGCTTCAGTAAAGCCTCCCTGTTCAATGCTGCCCCTGTAAGAAGGAGCTGTTAGTATTCAGGGAAAGGGAAAAGGGAAGCAAACTTCATTTCCCATTCTTTGTCTCAAATCACAAATAATTTAGAATTATAATTTAAAAAATGGAGCTCTTGAACACACTTCAAGGCACCAGAAAACTTTCACTACTTAGCTCGAGAATTAATTGGTATTGTTCAGTATAATTACAAGCATATTTGAATGACATCAGAAACACAGTGCAGGGGAATGCAAAGGCACAGGGCAGAGCCATCATGCTTGGCACAGCTCGTTCTTCCTTGCGGTCCAAGCGAGTTCATTATCCTTAAACTTAGGCTTTATTTTACTTCCTATCAGTGGTGACAGACTGTCCCTCTGCTTACTAGTTTTGATTTCATCACATGTACCACCTATCACAGGTTCTAGGGGACCTTGACAGATAATTAAAAATGCATCTCTAATTAAGAGAAAAATAGCAACAGACAACACCTTTGCTGCATGGAAAAACAAGCTTTTCCACAAAATTGTTAGTTTCCTACTGAAATCCCATAATAAAATAATTGCCATTCAATTTTTGAAAGTAAAATAATAACCCAACCTCACCCTCTTCACTTCCCACACAGACCCATTCCCCAGAGCGATGATTTACAACACTTCGTTAAAGTAAACACATTCAGCTTCACAAGTACCAGTAAACCTGTGCCTGGAACACCCCCTCCTTCACCACACCTACTGACTATGGTAGAGATATGACCATTAGGTAGGAATGTTCTAAGTTACCTGGAGCTTCTTATTGTTTAAAACTATGTTTAGATCTTTGGTTTCGACCTCCTCCCATGGAGCCAGAACACCAAAATTTGAACAAGAAGTACCTCAAGCCATGGGAGATGTCAGAAGGCAGCAAAGGGACCAAGGAAACGATCCTTTCCATTGAATGAAGGACAGTACCTAACTATTATTACTGTTATTATAAAGCACTGAGAGCACCTTCTGAAGAGAATAACCAAAGCCTGCTGGTTAACTTGGCTAATTTAAGTTGTCTGCCACATCAGCAAGGCCAGTGTGGCCTCTCGAGTCACCTATGGCAGCTTCAGACTGTCCTAATATGGTTGCAGCTTCTGGCGTAGCACAAAATAATCTAGAGCAAAATGGACTTGAGGCACACTCCCTTCTCACCTGTTTTCTTCCTAGAGCAGCCAGTCTACTGTGAAAAACGTGCATTCCCATTTTGTAGTGCAATGCAGTGACTCTGCTGTCTCCTAAACATGCCAGTCACACCAGTGGAGTGGAGAGAGACAGTGGGGATCTCGGTGCATCTGGACATCTAAAATATACAAATATTTCATATTCTGCCTGAATGAAACTTCCGAGCAAAGCCACAGGGAACACAGGCCTGCAGTTCCTCCCCATTTTCACCCACCAATGCTTCTGGTGACTCGGAACAGGGCATGGTGAAGGCTGTGCACAAACTCCTCGAGAGCCCCTTTAAGGCTCCTGCAGAGTGGCATTAATAAGCCTTAGTGCAATGGAGGATCAGCCCCTGCGCTCTGTGCTTCGAGAAGCAGAAAATCTTAAATAGGCTGATATTATGTCTTCAAATCTCTTTTCATAAACATTAAAACAAACACAATTTTGGGAAGCTCTATGTTTAAAACAGTATATTTTTCTTTAATGAGAAAACTACACCTTAACCTTCAGCCTAATAAAAATGATGATAGTTTTTGTGGATATTTTAAATGTAGCAAGTAACACTTTGCAGGCTTTTAGCTGCAGTCACCTGTGCATACACTGCACACCCAGGGGAGAACGTACAACATAACACGAGCTGTGCTATGATGAATTTTCAGCAGTCAAATACCTTGGGCAAATAACTGATTTCCTCCTACATTATAGTGGATATCCAAAACGATGTAACAGCTAAAAATATTCTTAAAATGTGTATATTGAAAAACTTTTCATTGCTCACTGATTTGCAAGACAAATCAAAAGAGATTAGTGCCATCACTACTCCTCGCTGTCATTGGGAGCATGGACCAAATCAGGGGACTTTTCCAATGATCCCAGTCAAGCAGAATGATTTCTTCCCTATTTCTTTCATTTGAACTCTGTTATCACACAGGGGACACCTGAAGAGTAGGATATGTGTTGTTCAATAACCAAGAAGGGCTCTTCTCTATCTCTTTTTGTCAGCTACTCAGGGCTGTTTGCAAGAGAGATGTACAAAACGGGCAGCTGTATTTTTATTCTTTAAACCTCTTGCTTCCTACCCTATCCCAAACTTCTAACGCAGCTTTTCCTCCCACGTAAGGAAAATATCTTCACCGTTTCCAGCACCCTCGGTGTCTTCTGTTGTCGTTCCGGGACAGTGAGGAGCAGTGGGAGGCACCATTTCACATGGACCCTCAATTCCTTTGAACAATTCTATCTCTGGCTGCACAGAGCCAAGAACTGGATATGCTCCGCTCGCATACGGGCACCACAGGCCCCACTGCAGCAAAGCAAGGCCTGACTTCTCCAAGTTTTAATGTTTCCCAAAGAACAAGGGCTTATCCAGGTCTTAGTTCTTTTTCCCACAAAGTCACACTTTTCACAAATACATCTGTAAAATCTGACTCTTTCTAACATGCAGTACATGGGACCAAACCCTGACAATTCAGTTTGAGCAAAATTTAAATCTCTCTCTAATTAAGTAATTTAAAAAGAAAAGTAAAATCAAAGCAAGCAAAATAAAATCAAAACAAAAGACAACAAAACCAGCAAAACAAATGGAAAACCTTTAGCTTCTATTTTATATCAACAAAGACAGGCTGAGAGAATTGGGGTTGTTCAGCCTGGAGAGGAGAAGGCTGCAGGGAGACATCAGAGCAGCTCCCAGGACTGAAAGGGGCTCCAGGAAAGTTGGGGAGGGGCTATGGATCAGGGATGGCAGGGATAGGAAAAGGGAGAACGGTTTTCAGCTGCAACAGGGGAGACTGAGATTAGATATTAGGAAGAAATTCTTCACTCTGAGGCTGGGGAGGCCCTGGCCCAGGGTGCCCAGAGCGGTGGTGGTTGCCCCATCCCTGGAGGTGTTCCAGGCCAGGTTGGATGGGGCTTGGAGCCCCCTAATCCAGTGGGAGGTGTCCCTGCCCATGGCAGGGGGTTGGGCTGGATGGGCTTTAAGGTCCCTTCCAACCCAAACCATTCTGTGATTCTACGATTCTATGTTTTCATCATATTGCACTTACAGGTGAATCTTAGTTGGCCAATGTCAGTAAAGCACTCTGGAATCCTGATATGGTACTGAAGTTACCACAGAAATAGGTAACACTTGGCCCTGAGTCACTAAACACGGTCTACAGAGAACAGAAAAAACAAGACAGAGCATAGATTTTGGAATAAACATATACACAACATTTTCAAGAAACTTATTAAACCATATTAAAATATTAAACAACAAAAAAGTTGCCCCTAGACAATTTTTGTTAAACACTAAATTCACTGCAACTTCCTTTCCCTACGAGTTGTTTTTTTTCCTAGGCCTTGTAGGTCTGTCAGGTATCGGTGGTGGCAGCTGCAGCTGGCGATGCAGAGAGCTGAGCCCTTGCCTGGGAAGGGAGCACAGTGGGCTGCACTCGCCCTCAGCGCAGGCCTGACATGACATCTTCCCATCCCAAATAACAGCTTTATATTCAATTCCGTCCACTGGAGGTGTCAGTGAGGGAAACAAGGTTACATGGCAGCAGCTACCATGTTTTACCTATCTATATAAATACATTTAAACGTGTGGGAAATAAGGTTAGGGGAGTGACCTTGAGGCATGGACTCTGAGGTTGGCAGCTCCCCATAGCTTCAACGTGAACACTGCAGCAGGAGGAAAACCACTGCGTGATACTGATGCACCTACTACAAACATCCTAGGGAAAGAATTAAACCCGTGCTGTGCTTCACCACAGCCCCCGTCTGTGAACTGGGAATTCTTTTGTGGTGTGCTGCCTCACAAAGCAGACGAGCTTCTTAATAACTGGATGTTAGGAGAATTGAAGCAAAACTTTTCTCTTTACCATTAAATCTCTCTTTTCAGCCACTAAGCCCCCTGTGAAACAGCACCACAATGCTCCTATGAGGTAAGCAAGGGACAGAGGGGATGTAAATCCCCACGGAATTAATGTGCTTGCTGCTGAGTCAGCATTGGCCCTTCCAGCCTCAGCCTTGCCAAGCAGCACGTCTGGTTTTCCCCATTTCCCAACAGCTCAGGGCTCATCTTCTCACCAAAGAAATAAACCCCAGTAGGTGGCATCTCTCCAAATTAGCACCACAAACCAGGGTGGGTTTGAGAGGCTAATTAACATCGCTAGAGAGGGCCCATTTTTTCGATAACTTCCACAGCATTTAAACAAGGCAGTTTCAGGACTGTGGCTGTATGAAGCCACAGTATGTCAGTTGGTGACAGTGGACAGTAAGATGTGTGCACCTCCCAGTGGCTCCTGACTGGTTCTGGTCAGCAGAACTAGTGTATGAAGGTAGGATCTCACAGCAAAGAGCTGCTAACACACCAGTGAAGGGTCACCAACAGAGTCCGACTTGGGATGCCCTGCAGAGGTACCGAAGCCTCTCATTCCTCCACTATCTTTTGTCCCTATCCGGTTTACCTAATAGATGATGCGAACAATTCACATTGGCAGTCCTTTGTAGTGTAATGAACACTGTGCGGTCTGATGAATGCAACTGCTGCACAGAAAACGTCAGTTCTTTCATTAAGAAAACCTTCCCAAGTTCATTGTATTGAACCAGCGCTCCGGCTATTAGGCTGATACATGACACAGTCAATTCCAGTTACACTTTAAGTGACTATTCATGTTCAGTGAATTCAATTTTTAAAGCTAATTTATCTGCGTTTAGATATTTACATGAATGCACATTTCTTCCAGCTTCCTCTCAGATGCCTTTTTCTGAGCTTTCTTTTTATTATAGTCACGGGGGAGAGGGAGGGAATCATATTTCCTAACAGATCCTGAAAATGCAAGGCTAGTGGAAAGGACACTGAAAACCAAACCAGCAGCCTTCTCAGAATGTACTTGCACAGAACTCTGAATTTCTTGTAGGTAAAATAAATCGTAGTGCATGCATTTATTAATGTTAAATAACCTATCTGCATGAATTTCTTTAAAAAAATACTATTGTTAAGTCACCTTTATTTTTGAGGACGCATTTTCTGACATCAGCCAATACAGTATCTCCTTGCATACAGCACTTCAGTTAGTGGCATGTAAACTTCTGAAGCCGGTAATTTAAAAAGTTAAGCTATTGCTGCTACTGAACAGAAAGCATCAGTTCTTTCGTTAAGGAAACCTTCCCAAGTTCATCGTATTGAACCACGACTGCAGCTATTAAGCTGTGTGATGACACAGTCAATGCCTTCTATAGTATCAATTCAATTGAAGCATCTTTTTGTTATCGCTAGCCTTTCTGTACTTTCTTTTAACTGACTTTGTTTACTGATAATTGTTAGAGGACCACTGGTTCTAAAAGATAGGCACATTTTCATTATACATATCCTCTGCAGCCCAGAGCAGTAACAGCACTTTACTGATCATGCTGGAGTCTTTGAAGCATTTACAGTGTGCACAGATTAAAATACAGTTCTTTACAAGTACAAAATAAATAAGGTCTTGTATTGTATCATTTGGACATTGAATGACAGAAATTTAGCTTTCCATCCACGTATTCAAAATGAACAGGCTGTTTACTTCTTTCGAAATACATTACCAAAATGTTCCCATTAACGTGGATTTGTTTAAAATTAAATATAAACTATCAAGTCTACTACAATGAAAAAGACAGAATTATTATACATCAACTTTACCAGGCTTAACATGCTTGTAGACTAAAGTCGCTGCTTGGGAAATAATAATACCTTTCTTAATAAGGCATTTCATAAGAGAAATTACAATTACGGGATGCAGGGGCTTTGTGGCTTGATATACTTTGCAAGCGGAGAAGGGGGATGCCCTTCAAAGTTAGAGGGTAATCATTATTGACCTTGTGCATTCAAGACAGCATAGCAGGTTTCTATATAAAGAAACTTGCAGAGAGGTCATTGAAAGCACTAGTGACGAGACATAAAAAAGGAGATAGGACAGAATACAGCGTCAGTTAAGCAGGTTAAAAATCTGACTATAAACAGTGAAGACAAAAACAAAAGAACATTTTCTTTGGAAGTGTCATGCAAATTTATGGTTCTGTATTAAATGTTCATTATCTGTTAAGTAGCCTTTACAATGTAATTATTAACTTTTATAGTTTCTGCAGCTCTCTTCTTTCCCCACGCACAGCACGAGCACTCGGTGGTTCCTGAATGAAGGGGCGGGTGTTTAGGGCTGCCAGGAATTTGAGTTCTGCTTTTCCCTCCCTTACTCACTCACAGGGTGTCTGCTAATCTCCCTTTGTCTGAATTTACCTATCTGCCAACTAAGTACAATAAACCCAGCAGACACTTCCCCAGGGTTATATCACACCGAGTTTGGTCCTTTCAAAAGCACACCTAGCAGAGCATTTTGAAATCATTGAATGAAAAGCATTATGTAATAAAAATACATTACTTTAGTCTGATGAGTTTGTTTGGGAAATGTGCAGTTAAAATGCTCTGGTGAGGAATACTGAAACACCTGGGATACCCAGTGGATGGCTTTAATACGCCTTTTTCTTTCAAACAAAATTGTAAACTAAGCTGTGACACAGAAAGGCCCTACCCCCATGTACTCTCTGCTCCTGCTTAATTAAATCACAATCGGTACTATTACACAGCACTCACATATTGTCTGTTTTCCCCTCTAGGTAAAGAATAAAGAAATTGAAAGAGAAACAGAAATAAGAAGCATTTTTAACTCTTGTTTTTAGTTTTATAGAGACAAGACACAAACCTGCTGACCTTTCAGCGACTTGGGCTGTTTTCTCTTCACCCTACAGCTTCACAACAGCCATATCAATTTGGCCTGCCTGGGCAAACCTCTCTGTTCTAGTGGCTCTTTCATCTCAAGAACATCAGCCTACTATGCAGCTAGGAAACTGCCACTCTGATCCACTGCAAACCTCCCCAAGAAGAGTCCATCATTCATATTAACCGATGCCAACAGCATCCAAGAAACAACCCACCCGCATGGCTCTTCTGCCCCTGCAGCTTCCCCTCCTTGTCAGCCGAGAGCATACAGCTTCCTAAAATATGTTTCATTTTTAAGAGACAGATTTATTACAGCCCCGTTATCACATTTGTACCCTTCCTGAAAAGATAAAAATAAGAAAGACCTTGCAAGAAGATGTTGTAGCAATAGCTAAATCATAAATACTTGATAAGGAATGGCTAAATCCAGACAAATAACTGTTCAATCCCACTTTGTATAAGGCAGATAAAGTCATACAGGAAATCAATGTGATCTATCGAAATGAAAAAAGTCCAGCTTAGGGACTATACAGTGTTATAGAATATGTGACATTATAAATGGGCTGCTTCCATAAGTGTTATACAATGAGAAGTTGCATAGTTTTATTTATTTTTGTGTTTAAGAATGTAAAAGCAGGGTGTGAAAGTCACTATTTGTCAACAGGCAAATGTGGGCAGCAGTCAAGTGGGTGAGTATTTATAACCTTTTTATTTTCCCTGTCTTGAAGGGAATACATAATCCTCTCTCGGGATAAAAGGATCTTCAGTCACCCACTAGCCCAGGGCTCCTTTTTAGCGCAGGCTGACAGATGTGCTAAAATTATAAGTGAAGTGTTGTGATGTTGACTCCTAAAGCAGCGATCATTAAGGTTGAAATTAGTATCCCCTCCCAGCCATCCAAATGTTAAAAAGTTCTGACACCAGGCATAATTGGACAATTTCACCTAGTGGGGATAGCGCCGCATTTTATCCTACTGACTCCTTTCTGCCTTTTTCATCCCTGCTCCAATTTAAATGAAGCAAAACAACTTTTTATACATCTTACACAAAACAAAACAAAAATCTGCTTATGCAGAGAGACATCTCAAAAGGAGACATATGAGTTCGCAACTACAGATACAAGTAGTATTGTTTAAGGCAATGCTATTTCAGCTGACAACAGGATTTTAAATAAGATGCAGTTAAAAAAAGACTGAAGGAAAATATAAACAGATGTCCTAATATGTATTAGCATCTGCTGAAAGAAATTGCATTCGAAAATGTAAAATACACTTTTCTGCCTATATGTACTAATTAGTTACAGGCAGTGGTAACGTACTTTAATCTTCTGAAATAAAAGTTTTGCCTGTGCTGTGTCTATGCGTGCCCGGATGTGTCTCCAGGACGTACGGCAGTGGCTGTAAATGGCAGTAAGTGTTAGAAGATAGAAGAAAGCCACACAATGAGATTTCAGGTCATTTAGATCAGCGTGAACGAAGCCCTGTGTTAATGCGCTTGTACACACCCACTTCCGCAGCACTGCTGAGGCTGACACAGTCACTAATGGACCATCATCGGACAAACACTGGATGCGCCGCACAAATAATGTCTCTGATCGTCTCCTGACTCAGAGCAGGATCCTGACCGTGACACAAATCCAGCGGTGGTGTTGTACTACTGCACTGTCCCTGTGCTGCGCGTCGAAAGAACAATAAAGTAGGATTTAACACAGTTTTCCTTCTTTATTTTAAGTGGAAAAGCTTAAGATGTAGCTCAAGGTCCATGTTGTAAAACAGGGGACAGCTGACTGGGAAACCTAACCAGTGTTCTAAAATTAAATCAAATCCAATGCTCAGAAATGTTTCACACTTTGCTATTGAGTTAGAGTCACTTCGTCGAGGTTGATGAGCACATCTATTTCTGGCTTGAACAAAGCAAGTGTTAATGCTGTGGCCCTCTCACAGCCCCATGCTGTACATGGAGCCACCAGCTCCAACGGCCTCGCTAAGCCCCATGCTTCATCTTACAGCTGAACCGTGCATGTTGATTCATCTGCTCCGGGCTCACATCCAGGGCCACTACACCTCTCCCTCAAGTGACGCTGGTCTCGTGCAGCGAGCAGACACACCTTAACTTCTGTCACACTGCCTTGCTGTGCTCCCACTCCACATCGGGCTAAGACTCACGGGGCTAACGAACAAGTCTTGCTCTAATTAAAGGTGGGAGACAAGCTAACGTGCAGAACTAAGTTCCGCTTTGCACTGTAGCGCTGCCGCTGGGGTAGCAAGTGCTGAACTGATTGAGAATGCTGGTAGTTAATGATTCATTCCCAAGGCAGTTGGTGGCTCCTTCTGTCCCACATCAGCTCACTTACCGTTCAGCGTTATCGAGAATATGGTTTCCAGCAGTGAACTACCAGCAGACCCAGCAGAGAGCCTCTTCCAGACTGCTTTTTTCCCACTGTCATGGCCACTAAGCCCTCCTAGATGGGGAGCAGTAACACAGCCTACACAGATGCTGTGCAAAGGAAAAGGAAAAGATTCTTGCATTTGGGTTTGAATATAGTTTTGACTGTTTCTTTCAGCTTGTAATTAAATTTTTGGACTTAGAGTTGCATGGTCTCTCTCTAAGGATGTGATTGGTTTTCTCCCCTTTTGCAGCCTCCTCCAGCATCACCCCTCAGTCCTCCGGATTTACCATTACTGTCAGTTCACCAGAACTTATTTCTCATCCCTGCTCAATTTCTGTTGTTGATCTGTTTCTGTCTGGTTCATTGCCAGTTCTTTCTTTTAACTGTTAGACTTCTCTCCTACACACCCACGCAAAGTCCAACCCACAAATACCTCACCTCTTTTCTCTCCCGCACTCATTATGCTGAGCATCTTAGGTACAAAATTTAGTTTTCACAACAAATTCATCCTTTCCTCCTCCAATGCTGTAGTTTGTCTTTATAGAAATCTTGAGTTCAACCCAGTTTATCCCGATTTGCTATCAACATGTCAACGCGCACCCTAGATCAACTTCAAGATAGTCATTTTCATTGATGAGTTCCTAAATTTTCAAACAAGCTTTTTCATGCTTTCTTTTATTCTGCTTACAGATCTGCCCACAAGCATTTGCAACATTATCTCATTATCTTTTTTTCATAATCCACATTAAATTCTCCTTTTCTGTGGTATCTAATCTTTTCTTTGTCATCAAAAAAATTCCTGACTAAAACAGGGCCTACCATACTGATTAACATTATCTCATTATATGCTTGTTCTTTTTATCTATCTGTATCCCTGACTTTTGATTAACACTTAAATTTGAAGCAATACGGACTTGGAACAATCTTTTTGGTTTATTTTGCATATTTATTAATAAAGCTGGGTCCTCATCTGTGACTAACAGTCTAGGCACCGCACTAATGCTAATTATCATCATGTTGTTGTTCCTTCTTTGTTGATATATAAGCATGTAAACTGGGTTTTGTTTTCTGAGTAGTTTTCTGACTGCCAGGGATGATCGCTACGAGCTCTGCTGGAAGAAGAAACTCGAGCACTTCTAGTAATCATTTTCAAACTCAAGGTTGTAGTCTTTTGGTTTTTTTTAATGTAAACTAAGGATGGGGAAATTTGCAGGGTAACTGTCAGGAAAAACAGTTTGGAAATTACTAATTAGAATGACTTTGTGTTATGTTGTCAGATAAGCAGCATACACATAATTTTTTTTTTAGTAAACATATTGTAAGAAAATAAAAGAGAAATGAATTGCAAATTCTGCTTGAATCTGTATCAACAAGGACAGACGAGCACAGCACAGCAAAGTGACGGTCTCCACGGAAAAGAGAGAACACGAAATGCAGCCTCTCATCAGCAAACCTACCAAAGATGAGAGAGGTCAAATGATGGAGCAATCTACCTAAGAATGGAAGTACCAGTATTCTCCTCCCAGCTCTTCAGGAGTTGGAAGTATTAAATCATCCAGTTTGATGCCAGCACTTGGATTAAATTCTAACACATTGCCATGCACTAATTCTATTATCGGGGAATGAAAGGGGAACAGAACATGCAAACACATTACCATGACTGTACAAACTGTATCTTTGTTTGGAATAGGAATTATTTTAATGAAATCTGAAGCTCTGTTTTTCTTGCACGAAATCTGGGGTGTGAACCTGAAAAATTAGCAAAAGGGCAGAAAAGCTTGAAAACAAGCTGATTGTGACAGTCCTATCAAGCAGAAAGTGAAAATGCAAATGAAATAAGACATTTTCTAAATATAGTTTAATTTATAAATAAGACTCCACATCACAGATTTGTTTATCCTCATTTGGTGATAATTGTTCACAGCAGAATATATCAGAAAATTCTATAATAGGAACCACAGCCAGGAAATGTTAAATAATTAATCACCCTCCCAGCCACTTGCATTTCTGTTGATATAAATGACCGTATAATTCCAAACCCAATTATCACTACTTAGCCATTCCATTTTGTAGTTAAAATCCCACAAAATTAAAGTGCATCAATTGTTAATGGTAGTAGACCAGATGAGAGATTAAAGATTATTTTAATGTTTGTTTCCTGTCAGGAGGTTTTTTTGGCAGGAAGCACTATAGACAACATGCTGCATTAAGAGGAGATTCATACAATGTGTTTAAATCTACTAACTTTTAAAAACCTTATGGTATAGTTACTTGTTTAATCTACTTGCTCCCTGAAGATACCAGTGGGAGTCTATTAAGCTAACTTCATTGAATCTGCTTCAGAAAAATCAAAATATTCTCTTTAACTTGGCAAAAAGCAGTCAAGCTTAACAGAAACACAATCCTAACAACAGCAGACTTGAAAAAGGGGTGGACTGTACTAAAATATAACGGGAACCAGACTACTATCAGGTCTTTATTGTGTCATATTTCACTTGGCTCATCGCCTGGTAATACTGACACTGTATGAGATTTGGTTCATGGAAACGCACTTAAAAGCCTAATTTTAATACCAGTAAAACTTCATTAATCACAGAACTTTTTTTTTACCTGCCACAAAATGGTGAGTTTTCTCCACTTTTCAGAAAAGTATTTATGCAAATGCATTATATAGAGAAATCTCTTAGTTCAGAGATTACTTCGTTGTCTTATAATGCTTTATTTTCTCATAAGGTATTGTCAGCAAAATTAATAAACATACACTAACAGAATGCCTGGATCTTTCCAGAGCTGTGTGTAAGGGTTCAGGGAGCTGGGAGGGGCTCTCACAGACCACTGTTTGCACAGACAGCAAGAATAGGCTGGATTTTGTGTTCTCCAAAAGGTTCTTCATCTCCATAAAGTTACAGACGCACATCCGTATCTCGGGTCTTTTGTGATGAAACCATCAGATTCGGAACAGGCAATAATGAGGCCAATTATTTTAGGCTTACATTCACATCACCCTACACCACCTCATTAGTTCGATTCCAGTCCCTTTGCTCTAGAAGCAGGAATCTGCATCCATACTAAATACAAAAGCTGAGTGGGAAATGTTTGTGTTCTTGCATACCGGCATTCCCTTCCTTGCCCACTCAGCAATACTATCCAAGTCTCCAAAATCCCTGGACAACTTCCAGGCCAAGAACATTACAATACTCTGTATCCATATCTTTTTCCTGTAGGAAACCCTTACTCTCCCCACACCTGATGGAATCACCCACTAAACCACCACACAGACAGCACGGTATGCGCCCACTTCACATTCTATTAATGGCACGTACTGTTTCTTTGTCTGTTTCAAGCATTTCATTAGAAACACATTTGCTCTTCAGCTAAAGTCGTTTTCATTCTGTCTCCTCTGTGTCCTTCTTATAGGAGAGAAAGCCAGCCTGGTCAGGGCTGTGGCAACAACACGTGGGTACTGTCACAAGAAAGGGGTTTCCAGACTGAAATACTGCTTGGGAGGGCAACAAAGAAACCAGGATCACCTGGCAATGATAGCACTAATTTGTGAATGGTGAGCTTAATAAATGCTCAGTGGAGTTAATAACGGAAGTTTCATCAGATGCAGGTATTGACAAAGAAGCTTCTACCTGAGCCAGACTAAACAGCCGTCCATCCTGCAGTACCCCTGCTACAAGTTATTACATTGATGATGCGTGTTTGGCATAAAGGTGCGCTGCAGAATTAACATCGCTCTGTAAAGAACTTCTCCCTTCTTTTCCTTGGTAAAAAAAATAAGTTTCTATCTCTGCTGAGATTTGTGAAAGCGAGCAGACCTGGTACTAAAAGCCATTCCATAACCTTTCACCAAAATAAAATTTACTGTGAACAAAGCCCTAAAACTCTGTCATAGAATCATGGAATCATGAAATGGTTTGGGTCAGAAGAGACCTTAAAGCCCATCCAGTGCCACCCCCTGCCATGGGCAGGGACACCTCCCACTGGGTCAGGGGGCTCCAAGCCCCATCCAACCTGGCCTGGAACACCTCCAAGGATGGGGCAGCCACCACTGCTCTGGGCAACCTGGGCCAGGGCCTCCCCACCCCCACAGCAAAACATTTCTACCTACAATTTCACCTCAGTCTCCCTTTTTTCATCTTAAATCTGCTCACATCATCCTATCCCTGCAGTCCCTGATCCAGAGCCCCTCCCCAGCTTTCCTGCAGCCCCTTTCAGTACTGGGAGGCTCCTCTAAGGTCTCCCCACAGCCTTCTCTTCTCCAGGCTGAACAACCACAACTCTCAGCCTTTCCTTGTACAGGAGGTGCTCCAGCGCTCGGATCATCTCTGTCGCCTCCTCTGGACTCTCTCCAACAGATCCCTGTCCCTACCTGTGCTGAGGACTCCAGAATGGAACACAGGGCTCCAGGTGAGGTCTCACCAGAGCAGAGCAGAGAGGCAGAATTCCCCTTGGCCTGCTGGTCAAGTCAGAGATATGCCAGCCATCCTAGCTTCTCTTCCAAAGTGTTATCACTGTGGCAAAGAGCAAAGCAGGCTGGCTTTTGAGATTGAAAATTTCTCTGTATTTTTCCACAGTATACAAGACTTTATCAATGAAATTAATTAATCTAACTCGTGGAAACGAGACTTCCTTCAAACCTCTAATGTTCTGTATCTTTATTTTTAAATTCTGGCGTTAATAATGGTCTCAATGGCAAGTGGAGAAAATGTGTGAAATATGTGCCCTCTTTATAGATTTCCTGTTCCTGCAATTTCATTTGAAAAATGGCAGTGCCCTGCCAGCTGAAGTTTTCAGTTTGTTTAACTCCAAGCAAAAGACAATTAAACAACTTGCAGTAGACGGTCATGAGGCTGTAATTGCTCACCAGTGCTACTTGTTGTGTCAGCTGCCGCGAGGAGCAGCAGTGGTGTTTTAGCTTTTACTCCCCTAACAAACTGCCCGAGGTTACCAACTACGGCAATAGCCTTGCTCTGAAAAGAAAATATTCCGTGAGCAAAAAAATTTCCATGGGACTCGAATTAGCCCAGAGTAAAATGAAGAGACTCCATGCATAGACAAGCGTCTAGAAGTACAGGGCATCTTTTAATAACTTTTTCTTGAAAGCCAACAAATTAATATTTCAGTGTCTTTTTTATTTTCTCACACAGTTCCTTACGATGACAGATGATTTAGGTGAATAACAAAGATAAACTGAGCCTTTTAAATCCTCCTTTAGGTAGAACTCATTCCCACACCAGAGTGGCCAAAACAAGTTCCTATTTGAGAGATGTTCAGTGTGATTGTGTGGGCTCTCAGAGTTGGCCCTATTTTGACATTTGTAGAGAAGCGACTTGTGGATGTGACAATCACAGATCAATATCTGCTCTATCACTATTGATATCCTCTTCTACAGGCTGAAATAAAAAAATAACTATGGCAAGGCACATCCAAAACATTGCAGTTACTCCCCCACACTCTCAGCATTACCTGTTATCCACATCAAAGACAAAAAGCACATCATTAACATCATTCTCTGTAATGGCAATGCAAGGGAATTCGTATTAAAGGTTGCTTAAGAGTAATCATGGTAGACTCTTGGCATTGAGATGAGGAATATTAATTTTCCTGAACATAAAAGCATAAATGACATCTACACCTCTTAAGAACAGCTGACACAAATCAATTGCCTAAATTGTAATTCAAGAGCCTTGGTTTACCAACACGGAGACAGAACTCTGTGTGATCAACAAGAAGAACAGGAAAACTATATTTCTGAGACCATGTGTTATTGTTTGCAAGAAAATATTGGCATTCTTAATGAATGCAAAAACAAAACACAAAGCATATGTAAAGAGATAATATCTGGACACTAGAGCTTAAGAGTGAAAGGATAACAAAATAAATTAAAAGGGAGGGAATAAAACCATTTAATATGATTATGACATTCTAGTCTTACTAATATCTGTACTGGAGCTTAATAAAAATGATTTCTACACTGTGCGATGTGACTCTCTAAAACGTCAGATCAGATCTCTCAATGCATTGTCTTTCGCTGACCTCCAGACCAAGTTTGCTCAGTGTCTGGGTTTTGAGCAAAAGAATGGGGTTGGGGTTTGTTTTTGCTTTTCTAAATAACTGCTGGCTCTATAAATTCACTATGGAACTAGAATGAAATCCAGTCTTTTCCTCCATAGCTAAGTTGGCCGAGCATCACCACAGAAAACAAACCACGTTGGAGTTCCTAAGGAGAGCAGTTACAACAGTGATTGCACACAGGACTAAGATACAGCAGGATAAAAGCTGGGTTTATGTGGTAATCTTTCTGCCTAGAAGAGTCTATTAAGAGATCACATGCAGGAGAGAGCAGGAAGTAACAGAACTCATTCAGCAAGAACACTATGGGGCACAAGTGCTGACAAAGACTTACACATAGCCCTCCTGACTAATTTTCCATTGAGCTAAAATGTGCCTGTAAATATTAAATATTTATTTCATTTTTCCTACTCTTCCCTTTTTCCCCTTCTCATATTTATTTACTTAATTTCTTTATAAACATTTAGAATTTACTTTTGCTGAATAAAGAAATTAACAGATGAGGAACCACTAAACAAACGGCTCTGTACGCTTTGCTACTGCTGCTCGTGGAAGTAATGAGTCACTCACTGAGGTGGAAATCTGGCATAATTCCTGCATTTAGAACCATGGGATATATGATTTCAGCTTAGTGAACAAAGGGTTATCGTACGCAGTTGAGTCTGCAGGGGTGGGGTTGTAGTTGGTTTTAGTTTCCTCTCTAGCTATGCCTCGCTATTACAAGTTCATCAGGAATAACCAATTGAAATCTTCCCACCTCTTTTATCGGTCAGTGAAGTATTCAGACAATGGGTTGCCGAGCCGTATACATCATGGCTCGAGAGAGGCAGTAGACGCCTCATTCCTGGAAACGTTCAAGGTGAGGTTGGATGGGGCTCAGAGAAATCTGATTGAGACGAAGACATTCCTGCATGGTCCTTTCCAACTCAAACCATTCTATAAAATCACAGAACCATAGAATCGCTTGGTTGGAAAAGACCTTTGAGACTGAGTCCAACCGTACCTGTGCACTACTGAACCAGATCCCTGAGTGCTTCATCTACTCATATTTTAAACACCTCCAGAGATGTGGACTCCACCACCTGGGCAGCCTCTGCCAGTGCCTGAGAACCCTTTCAGTAAAAGAAATGTTTCCTGATGGCTAATCTGAATCTCCCCTAGCACAACTCGAGGACATGTCCTACTGCCTGTCACTTGGGAGAAGAGACCAACACCCACCTCACTACAAGCTCCTTTCAGGCAGCTGCAAAGAGCGATGAGGTCTGCCCTCAGCATCCTCTTCCCCAGGCTGAACATCCCCATTTCCCTCAGCCGCTCCTCATAAAACTTGTTATCCAGCCCCTTCATCGGCTTCAAGAAGGGGTTGGAGAACATGAATCTATGATCATAAAACAAACGAATTCCTGGGCATAATCCTATTCAAACCATGAATTAATTTCATCTGACCAGGTTCAACTTTGTGTATTTTACTCAGTGAAGTGGGTAGCAGAATTGTCTTTCTTTTATAATTCTTCCATCCAGGACCCCAGGAGATGTTAAGTTGTTAACTACCTGACAGAGTTCAAACCAGTGCCAAGTAGTTTATTACAGCACAGGTTTTATTCCCTGATTTCAGGGGATATGGACTTCTGATGAAAAAGGTGGAATAATTCTTGCCTCAGTGTGTAAAATCAAGATCAATTTAGTAACTCACTCCTCTAATACCATATGTGCAAAGAAATAATTTAGACTCCTAGTTAATTTGAGTATTGAACTGAAATTCTGCAGCTGCTTTCTGCCAGTCCTGAAAACAGAAATTAATTTCAATGACCAAGCTGAATGGAGTGCTGCAGTGTCAGGTAATCAGTCATCGTCTTCTGCTGCTCAGGGTCTATCACTGGGCTAATCCATACATAAACCCCAGTATTCCCCCAGTCACTCACCATCTAAAGAGCTGTTTAACTACCTATTCCTCCCATTCAATCCTACCCCAGATATCAGCTGCAAAATGAGCATTCTTTCATGTTTAGCTTTCTTCCTACTATTTACTGCCAGCAGAATTAATGCAACTGATTTACATTTGCTTTTTTCTGTTTGATCAAGTTTGCTGTTGATTAAGTAGAGCTTAAGGGAAAAAATTATACTCGCGCAGCTTTCCTACTTGACTTGCCAGTTTATTAATGAAAGGAGCAAGGATATTGATGGCCCAGAAACTACAAGTGCAGCAATTAAAGGGTATGTCCTTCCAAGCTTCTAATTAAAAAAGAGTTCTTTTGTATTAAAAGATATAGTTTAGTGTCATATTTATATCTAATGCTCACTTCTGCTGTTTTGCTTTTTTTCTTTGTTTATTCTTTCTAAACAGAAATCTACTGGGAAAAGGTAGATCAGGCAGAATAAAGAAACTTTCCCTGACAAACATTTCTGGAAGCTTTGTTCCCAAATAACAGACCTAATGATAAAACAACAAAAACAATCCCCCTGCCCAGATCCTCACCACAATGTTTATAGGGTTTGCAAGGCAAGGGGTTTTTTGGAGGAGGGGGAGCTACAGGGGTGGATTCCAGGAGGAGCTGCTAGAAGCTTCCTCTATGTCCAACAGCCAATGCCAGTCAGCACCAAGGTCAAGATAACCAGTGATGGTGGTAGCACCTCCTTGATAACATATTTTAGAAGGTGGGACGGGGAACCAGCAACTTCAGCAAGTGACGAGTGAGAACCTGTAAGAGAAACAACTCTGCAGAAACCAAGGTCAGTAAAGAAGGAGGGGGAGAAGGTGCTCCAGGTGCCAGAGCAGAGATTCCCCAGTGCCCATGGTGCAGACTGTGGTGAGGCAGACTGTCCCCCTGCAGCCCATGGAGGTCCATGGAGAAGCAGATATCCACCTGCAACCACGAAGGTCCATCGTGGAGCAGACATCCACCAGCAGCCTATGGAGGACCCCATGCCAGAGCACATGGATGCCCAAAGGAAGCTGCAGCCCCACAGGAAGCCCATGCTGGAGCAAGGTTGCTGTCAGCCCTCGTGATTCCATGGGAGCCCCACACCAGAGCAGGCTGTTCTTGAAGGGCTGCACCCTGCCGAAGGCACCCACACTGGAAGTTTCTGAAGAACTGCAGCTCATGAGAAAGACTCACGTTGGAGAAGTTCTTGGAGGAGTCTCCCATAGGAAGGACTGCCACAGTGGTGCAGGGGAGGAGTGTGAGGAGTCCTACCCTGAGGAGGGACGAGCGGTGGAGACAACCCCAACTCCCCATTCCCCCTGCACTGCTGGGAGGGAGTAGGTAGGGAAACGGGGAGTAAAGTCAAGCCTGGGGAAGAAAGGAGGGGCGGGGCGGAGGTGTTTTTAAGATTTTGATTTATTTCTTATTATCCTGCCCTGATTTGATTGGTAATAAATTAAACTAATTTCTTTAAGTTCAGTCTCTTGCCCATGACAGTAATTGGTGAGTGATCTCTCCCTGTCCTTATCTCAACCCACAGGTCCTTCACTCTATTTTCTCTCCTCTGCCAGCTGAGGAGGAGTGAAAGAGTGGCTTTGGTGGGTACCTGGTGTCCAGCCAGGGTCAACTCACCACACAACAAAATAGCCACTGACCAATACCACTCTAAAGGCAGCCCTGTGTTATTTTTCTCTTGCTCACATTAGCAGAGTTTGTTCAACATTAGATTCAAGAGAACTGAAGATTCTTGAGGCAAGTCCTTTTGGCCATATAACAATAACTTGCCCTTCCCTTCTCCTAATACTTTTTTATTTGGTATCTAAAGTCTAAGTTCACTTTTTTCATGTCAGGTATCTATATGAACAATGTCATAGGTTCTTTCAGCTTCTTATCTAGTTTGATTTTTGCAATTTCTCCTTAAGAAACACCTGAATCCATAAAACTGCCTCTCTTTTCTTACTCTGTTCAGTCAGTCCCTTGCATATTAATGACACAGCTTAAAAATCAGAACTACACCCAGACAAATAAACAACTCCTATTTCTGTCTAGGACTTTAGTTTTGTGGTGTGGAACTCATCTGAACACGTGCAATGGAAATCTCACGTATTCTGGCTAAATCCAACTTTGCATATGTGCACTCTGCAGCCGGCGGAGCAGCCAGCACAAAAACCAACCTGCCTGTCCTACATGCAAAGCATCCTGCACACCACCCAAAGCACATCTCCATCTGCACAGCAAGGTACCTTTCCCAGATCTCTGCACAGCAACCAGCGTCTCTTGTTCCTTTACTGGGTGTTTAGAAATACCTAGGAAATTATATTAAAAATAGGTTTGAGTTATAACCTCACATCCCTACGAGTAAGGGCAGGTAGTTTGTGCCTTGAAAATGACTGCTCCCTGCCCTGGTGTTCAAGAGAGGAAGAGAAGCAAAGCATCTTCCTCCTCCTGGCCTCTCTCCCTCATGGCCAAGGATGGTGAGAGCTGCTATAATCAGACTAGGGAGCTCATCTTGTATGTTATCAGATTTCCAAAAAGCAGAGAGAGCTGCTTAAAAGAGGTACTAAAGCACATCATAAACTTTCCCAGAGCTCCCAGCTGGCGAAACAGGGAGTAAACAAGAGGAATTCTCCCCTGGGACTGACAGGGATGGTGCTGCTCTGGGAGCAGGTTGTGTCCAACACCACAGGACTGTCTGCCTCTGACCCTGAGCCATCCCAGACATCCTTCTTTCTGTTTGCCTGTTATCACCAAAAACCCCTCGTGGTGAGGGGGGTGGAGTTGTTCTAAGGGACCTTTTGTGACAGAGATTTCTCAGCCAGTTCCAGTTCTAAGGTGACTGGTAGCAGTGGTGACCCTCCAAGTACCACTTGAAAGACACAGAAGCTTTAATCTTTCTCAGTGGGATCCGAAGAGCTCTTTTCTCTCCTCTGACCCTTTTCTCCCTCTAGCCTTACACTCCTGGCACCATTGAAAAGTCAGAACCATTAAGTTGGTGTCAAGTGGCTGTGCTATTCATATTCTGTTGGAGTCAATGACAATTAACAGTGCCATTCAGACCCACCAGATACTGTATTACACAATTGGAAAATTGATCTTATCTGGGGCTCAAAAATCAGCAGCGCTCAGCCCTCAGCTCAGGGCAACAAGAAAAGGGGAAAAAAAAAGGGTGTGTGGGGAACTTCTGCCAGACCTGGGCCCCACACAGCCAAGAGCCATGTGCAAGGCCCCAGACACAATGGGGAGAGGCGGCTCTGATTCCTAGCATCCAGTAGAATGATGAAAAGGAAAGCACGAATTGGACTGGATGCTTCAAGATCACCTTCAGAGTTGATATTGCAGGCAAAACGCAACATCCAGGCACTGCTGACTCATCAGAAAAGCCCTGAGTGTGTCAGGGCCAAGCTCTTCATCGCCCACGCCCACCAGCCAGGGCTCACACCTACAGATTCTTCTTCATCTCTCACACCAACCCAGAATGTGCATTTTCATCAATGCTTTGTGGGTCCAAAAAGAGAGGATTAACAAATAACTCTCCACTTTAGAAACTGAGAATGTTTTCCTAGTCAGTGACTCTGAGCATTAACTACACACCGGTACAATAGTTGATTACAGTTTAGTCTATCAGCTTGAAACCACAGGGGGGATTTTAGATAGCAAAACTCAATTACCTAACTTGAATTTAACTGAAGCACCTGAGCTAAAACCTTTTCACCCAAAGAAGCTGAAGAGGGGAGACTGAGATGAGATCTTAGGGAGAAATGTTTTGCTGTGAGGGTGGGGAGGCCCTTGTCCACCCCACCACCAGCTCAGAGACACCAGCTTTTAGCAGAATCAAAAAACAGAGGAAGCCTTACTGGGTCAGCAAGTCCTTCTATCGCTTGTATTCCCCAGTCAAGCACTGACTTGTTCACTCAAGTACGACCCAATCTGCTAAATTCACATCCTGGAGCAGACTGCAAGACCTGCAGAGTCACTGCTGCAGTTCATAGAATCATAGAATCACAGAATCATTAGAGCTGGAGAAGACCTCTAAGCTCATCCAGTCCAACTGCCAGCCCAACCCCACCGTGCCTGCTAAACCATGTCTGAAATGTCACACACTTTTTGAAAACCTCCAGGGATGGAGACTCCACCACTGCCCTGGGCAGCCTCTGTCAGTGTTTCATCACTCTTTTACTGAAGAAATTTTTCCTAATATCCAATCTAAACCTCCTTTGGCACAACTTGAGGTCATTTCCTTGCATCCTATCACTTGTTACTTGGGAGAAAAGCCAGCGCCCCCCTCACCACAACCTCCTTGCCAGGAGCTGCAGAGAGCGATGAGGTCTCCCCTCAGCCTTCTCTTCTGCAGGCCGAACAGCCCCAGGGCTCTCTGCCACTCCTCTTTAGACTTGTTCTCCAGCCCCTTCTCCAGCTCCACTGCCCTCCTCTGGACATGCTCCAGTGCCTCCATGGAGCAGTTCAAAGGCCTTTGTGATGAATGTCTTCATTTTTCCCCTTCTTTCCTTCACTCCATGAACAAGGTACCTGTACTAAATATGGAGAGCAAGGCCTTACACACCCTGCTCTGGATACCCATGTTCTGATCCATTCCAGAAGAAAAAGTGACAGCCCCAAGTCCACTTCCGGTGCACTTGGAGGAGAACAGCTTTTGTCCTACCAGACGTTTCATCCGATGCCAAGTTCTCCTGGGGAACCAGGAAGAGCCTGAGCCCAGGAATCATCTGTGTCTGTTCATCATTTTACCCCACAGAACACAATAAGAAACCATCCGTTGGCTTCAGGTCCCTGGGAAAAGTCTGATTGTTGCCTTAATGAAAAACATAGAATAGGCACAAAGCCACTAGAGTTATACTTGAAAATCAATACTCCCTATTGGTCTTATAATTTGTGTACCAAATATCTGCCTTCAAATGTGTACAAGCCTCCAAATAAAAGCTAAAGGGCTTATATCTCAGACTTTTAAATGTTTTCTACAGTTTTAATATTTGCAAAACAATGTGAAATGTTCTACAGGATTCTCTGCTTGGCAGCAAGAGTCTATTGCAGTTTTTATTTCTTTTATTGAGAGGTAGAATAAAATTCCCAAACTGCCCCACTGCAATTAAAATTACTTTTATTCATACAGTTAGCTCTCCGTCCACCGCAGGCATCCCACTGTACTAATCCTTTTAGGCCCTGCTCCAGCAAAGCACTTTACTGTGCCTTATTCTTAAAATTACAAGTCTCCCCACTGATTTCAGTGCAGTTATATTGGGGAAGAACTTGGCCTACTGTAGCAAAAATAATGTTGAAAATACAGTTTGAAAAACAAGCAACGAAACCGAAAGCCTAAGAGACTTCAGTATTTCTCAGGTTTAAAGTAAGGCATTACTTGAGCACAATCTGACAGGGGGTTATTTCTGTACAGTTAGGCCAGCTCAGGTAAGAAGCTTCTTTGTATTAGAGATGCATTGATTTCAGATCTAGATGGTTTCAATAAGCTTCTTACACCCAAATGTTACAAGGACGGGGACATAAAAATGTCAATTACATAAATAAATCTGTAAGTATTGATAAACGCCCAAAATTAAATAAAGCCACTTCACTCTAAGAGGCTTTGCAGCTGATACGGTTGTAAAACAATAAGAAACCCATCATAATTTGCATTTTTATAGCTACATTCATCAATAGCTCAAATATTTATCACAAACACCAGCCCACTACAGGCAGGAACTGTATGGTGGAACATCTGCTTTGACTACAAAGACCCTGAACCATGGGTGGACATTCGGCTACAGTTAAAAGTTTATAAACCAGCTTAAACAGTCATTGTCTTTGGCTACTTTTTTCTGCCTTGTTTTTGCTGGTGCAAGAATTTATATCAGCATGCAACCAAGTGGATCAGGAAACCAATCTGGCTGAAATATAAACCATTGAAAAGTGCTGACTGCAATGAGCAGGGCAGCTCAGGGAAGCAGGACTCTGAGACCGCTTACGATAGCATTGCCCCAAAATAAATGCACATCAAACCCCGTGTCCTGAGGCTCAGAGCAGAGCCAGAAGCAGAACCCTGGGCTTCATCAGATTATCCATGTAAGTCATGGGGATGTACTGGGATGAGAGGGGATGACGAATTTGTTGGATGGTCACAGTCAGAGAGTAGGAGTCAACGGTTCAATGTCCAGATGGAGACCCGTGACAAGTGGTGTCCCTCAGGGGTCCGTGCTGGGACCAGTGCTGTTTAATATTTCCATTGATGACACAGACAGCAGGATTGGGTGCACCCTCAGCAAGTTTGCGGCTGACACCAAGCTGAGAGGGGCAATGGTCACACCAGAAGGATGGGATGTCAACCAGAGGGACCTGGACAAGCTGGAGAAGTGGGGCTGTGGGAACCTCATGAGGTTCAACAAGGCCAAGGCCAAGGTCCCACACCTGGGTCGGGGCAATCCCTGTTATCGATACAGAATGGGGGATGATGTGATTGAGAACAGCCCTGCGGAGAAAGACTTGGGGTGCTGATTGATGAAAAGCTTGAAATGAGCCAGCAATGTGCGCTCACAGCCCTGGGCTGCATCAAAAGAAGCATTGCCAGCAGGCCAAGGGAGGTGATTGCAGGTGTTTTCCAGTGCCTTCCAGACTTTCTCCAGCCTTACCAGCCAGCTTTTCTACCTGGCTCTCAACAACACTGTGAAGCATGTGTTCTACTACCATTTAAAGCAGTGCACGTGAGAGAAACGGAATACATTAGGTATGTGAATTCCTGTGGACATTGTGAAGGTTTATCCTGTACTGCAATAAATGTATTTTTTTCCTTCAGCCAACATGTCACAGTAACCCAAACAACAGTCATATTATACTTATAAAAGACAACTTTAGGAAAGATCTCACTGCAATAAAAGTGAGGATTTTTTTTTCCCTTGGCATCCCAGCTTGCCATAGAAATGAGTGAGTTGCTGAATTTCTGCCAAGTTGAGACGGTTCAGCATGCTATTACATTAGTCTGTTTATACAGAAACAGCCAAAAATAGGAAACACACGGAAGCTATTAAAGATATTGTCCTGCGAGGGAAATATTTGAATGGTTTTGTTACTGCAACTGGGAAATAAGATATGAGTCAGTATTAATGTGATAAAGAAGTTAATGCGTTCTAAAGCAAACAGTTAGTTTCTTCGGCTTGTCTCTGAGTTGACAATAAAATAAATGTACAGACAATTATGTAGGGTTGGATGAGCTTGCGAGTAAGTGTATCCAGCTTAAACTTCGCGCTGCCAGTGGGTTAGAATTGAAGCTCAGTTATCAAGTAATGATATGCTCACCCCAGGTAGTCTCCAAAGAAAATGGATGATTCAAAGCGCCGTACATCACCGGGCTGGTGCAAGAACGGTCAATAGTGTTCAAGCTATTTGAACCAGGCAAAGAGAATTCCAGCAAAAAGTTTCTTTGCCTTGACCATTTCGCAATGGGTTTCCAAAACTCTTTTTCACTTTTGACATAGTCTAATGGAAAATAAAACCACCTTGTGTTTTTTTATGTCCTTTAAGTTTTTTGCAGTGCAGTGGCAATATTTCATAGAGGTTTTTCCATGGGAAAATCCATAGTGGATTTCTTTTTAAAGAGCCAGCACAGAGGAATTTCCCATCCCATGTGTGACAATGAGCATTCATTCCTGAAAAGAGCCACACAAAATTTTCCTGCACTGACCTCCTTCTCCTTCCCCCTTCCACATACCAACAAACCTAACTAGGTCTCACATGGTTGTGATGCCTTGAAACTCCTAACATAAATTTAACAGATTGCTGTATTGTATTCTGTTGTATATTCTGTTGTAGATATATTCTATATATATAAAGAAAAGGTGCACGCGTGTTCTCTGCAGTAACCCTCTTTTTCTACAAACCCGAAAAACACATACACCATCCCTTAAGGGCCAACACATTTGACCAGCGAAGAAGAACGAGTCCAAAGCTAAATGACTCTCCCACCGAGAAATGCCCTCTGTGATAGCCTGTTTTTTATGGCGAGAGTGCCCTGTACCAAGCCAAGCATCTTCCCTGATCTCAGCTCACTAATGGGACATAAGAAGAAGAGCAGCATCTTAAAGAGCACATAGAAACTCCCGCTAGTCCATGCAGAAAATGTTGCAGGTACACAGAGGCATTTCATTAGCAGGGGCCTTGAACCCTACACCTCATTTCCAGAGGCACTGGCAACCTCGCCTTGAGTCATTCTGCCCGTGTTACACACATGCAAAGATGAGGCACGGCACTCAGAAGCGGAAGCAGCTGCACAAATTCTGTCAAGGTATCACAGTTGAACCGAAGAGGCAAAAACTGCAGGTGGTACAATGATATTTATGGCAAAATGCAAGAACTTGGCAGTAACTGGCAGCCAGATCTTGGAGTCGGGCTTTGCCCCAGAACACATCTACTCAACCCCAAATCAAGCTGTTCCATCAACAAGTCTAAAGGCTATTTGTGATTTGAGGCTGTAGTTGAAATATATCTCCGGGATAAGTTCCTCTTTCCATCCAACTCTACAGAAACCAGGCTTGTTTATTTTTTATTGAGCCTGATTCCTTACTTCAGGTGACGGGAAGCATGGCTTACGTGTCCCCAGACACCAAGCAGATGAGGACAATCCCCTCCAAAAGGGAGGGACGCATGGCATTTTCTTGCGGCATCTTGTTTCTGTTGTGACTACGCAGTCCATTTCTAGACTGGGAATCTCTTCAGCTGGAGAATATTCAGTATTCGTGGCAAAATAATCCCAACCTGAACATTTTAGAGCACATGTTGCTGTTCCATACTTACTCCTCCCCATCTTTAAAGCACACATTGCTATTGTTTAGATAGAACACTGAGGTCTGTATAAACAAATAGATTAAATTTATCACTTGTGATTGTGCGCTGAGCATCTGTATTTTTCAAATGGCATAAACTACCCGCAGAGACATAGCAGTGACTCTGAAATAAAACAACAGACACAGGAAACATAAAGATGCACCTTAAGATGTACAGGAGGTTTGAAAATAAAGAACTTCCTTTTTCAGTAAAGGGACAAAGTAAAAGAAAGAGAAAGCAATATGTTTGTGCTTGAAAAAGGAGCCAAGAAATTTTACCAGCCACGTGTCCCAAACCGAATGGATGTCTCAAACAAAAGCACCTCTCTTGCTGTGGTTCATTTTCAAACTGCAGAGTCTGAAGAAGACAACAGCAAAGTTTAATCTCTCCAACGGGAATGCTGAAAACAAATGCATTAGGAAATAGCAAGCCAAAGCTGTGTTGGTGACACAAATGTGAAAAATGGAATTGAAATAAACTGTGCCAGAAATCTATTTCTAAAAATATGTCTTTGCAGTAGTGATATTTATAAATTTGACATACTCTAAAATTTAGCTCACTAAAGATTATTTCTATGCAAATATGCATTTCTCAAACCCTGTAAGCGTGCAAAAAATCCAAAACACATTTCTTGAAAATCAATTTCTGTGCAGTACAAATGTATCAAGTTAGCGGCAGCGTGCTGATAAATATTAAAGAGGTCTGCATTGTGCAAAACGAAAACTTAGAGCAGGACACGGCAGCCCAGGGCAGTGTGAGAGGTGCAGAGGGAACATGACACAGCCCCGTGGTTTCAGCAGGGCTCTGTGGTCTGACCTGAGTCAATAGGGTCCTGATAAAGGATGCTGTAGAAGGTGCTGCCCACATTATGCAAATCGCTAACCACTTAATTTCCTTCCCACGTGGTAACGCTCAAGCCTTTTCCCTGAACATACAGTGCTCATTTTCTTGTAACTCTGTGGTTTCTTTTCAAGAGCCTGCAAATGCCAGCAAGTAAGAAGTGAGCAGCGAGAAACTTAGAGGTTACTCAATGATTCCAAAGGTTACAGGAGTGCTTTTTAGATGCAGATCTGAACGTAAATTCTAGACATCCACAAAGCATTTGTACTTCTAATAATACCCCATTTGCTACCTCAATTTCAAAATGCTTGGATAAGTCTCTCTCTCTCCCCCCTCTGCCACCTCATATTCTAAGAATTAAATATAGTTCACTCCTGGGCCACTTCTAGACTGAAATTCTCTTAAAAAGAGATCTTGCTCTTCTAAAAGCAATATACCACAGATTATGCGTTATTTTTACAGCAGATAATTTTGTGCTGGAAAATCCTTCAGGTAGGAACTATCTTGATCTATAAATGCAATCCAGTTTCTACAAAAGTCCAGCTACTTTTCCCTTAAAAATATACCATTTGCTGCTACAAAAATATATTTTTAAAAGCATATTTGAACTAAATAAAACATAGGCAGGA